>JASKMD010000018.1:1626080-1683747 GCA_030144725.1 Haematococcus lacustris | reverse complement strand
GTCAAGGGGCAGGGGGCCTGGGGGCAAGGGGCAGGGGGGCAGGGGATGAGGGTGGGTCAGCAAGGTCAAGGGGCAGGGGGCCTGGGGGCAAGGGGCAGGGGGCAGGGGATGAGGGTGGGTCAGCAAGGGTCAAGGGGCAGGGGGCCTGGGGGCAAGGGGCAGGGGGCAGGGGATGAGGGTGGGTCAGCAAGGGTCAAGGGGCAGGGGGCCTGGGGGCAAGGGGCAGGGGGCAGGGGATGAGGGTGGCTCCTAACTGACCAGGACCAGGACTGCACAGACTGCACCCCTCCTCTTCCCTGCTGCACCTCCCTACCCCTGCTGCACCTCCCAACCCCTGGCTTGCGCTGCTGACCCTGTGACGCCTTGCCTGCACCGCAGGCGCTGACCGCTTTGAAGGCGTTGAATGGTTCCCGGCCAAGAACAACTGCCCGGTGCTGAAGCAGGCCATCGCATACATGGAGTGCAAGGTGGGGCGGTGCATGGGGTGACGTGAGGAGATACCATGATGGCTGAGGAGCTGCTGGGGGAACGAGGAGGCAGGCAGGCAGGCAGGCAGGCAACACAGCAGCAGGGCTGGCTTCAGGGAAAGGCCTGAGGCGTGGCATGAGTAGCAAGCTGATGCAGCACTGTGGCAGCAGGACCATCAGGGGAGGGGGGGGCTGCTCATCAGGCACGCTGTCCACCTATGGCAAGGTGTTGGCGTCCGGGTGACTGTGGCATGCTGGGTCTGGCCATTTTGCTCCCAGCAGAGCTCGAACCTGTGACCTCTGGAACAATGTGGGAGACTGCTTCTGATACAGAAGACGTCTTCACAAGATGAGGGATGTGCCACATTTGGGTGCGGCTGGTGTCGAACCTGTGACCTCCTGAGGGGTATGCTGGGTGTCATCTGGCGTCGCAGGTGGTTTCCCGCATGGAGACGCCCGACCACTGGATCACGTATTGCGAGGTGCAAGATGGCAGCGTGCTGCAGCCGGCCGCCCGCACTGCCGTGCACCGCCGGAAAGTGGCCACCTACTACTGAGTCAGGGCAAAGGGCACGTGCTGCAGGAGCCTGCTGGCAGCGGCAGCAGTGGCAGGCAGCAGCAGCTCTGCACTTAACTGACTGGTTGGTAGCAGTCCTGTGTCAGGGTGGTAGGGGTGCAGCGGCGATGGCTGGGTTGGAGTGGGGGTCCAGTGGGGGCTGGTGCGCGGAGTAACCCCTGATCAGGCCCAGGGAGGGGTCCGGTGATGATAGCCTGGGGCACCCCAGGGAGTGGGGAGTGGCAGCAGCTCTGGGTCGCACACTTAGTGCCGTATTACATCGTGCAAGTGGTGGAGTCCACATGGCAGAATCCGGAACAGAGGAGTTTTGGGAGAGGGAGGGAGGGGAGGGGAGGTGAGGGAGGGCGATTGGTTGAGGTTGTGTTAAGAGCTTGAGAAGTGGCCATTCAAGGAGCTTGTCAGGTGGCCAGTGTCAAGACCTGGCTGGTGGGAGGTGCAAGCAGTCATGCTGAGCTACCTGGTCAGAGGCCCCTGCTGGAGGCGCCAGGTCGTGGTGAGCGGTGTGATGAGGGGTCCTTGGTGAGGGTCTTGGTCTAGCCTTGGTAATGCACTGCTCACACCGCTTACGCTGTGCCAGAGGACCAGAGTTTGGCAAGGCCCTTGTTGCATGGCATGGAACAAGATGGGTGCATGGCATGGAACAAGATGGGTGCGCTGGCAGAAGATTACCTAATTGTGTGCAGTTACCGTCGAAACCCTGTCCTGGTAGTTGCTTGGCATGTGGAGGTTGCGTGTGGTGTGGGGTGTGAGACATGTGTGAGGCATGCTCGGTGAGGATTACAAGGACACGTGTACCGATGAGGGTGTACATTAGCTGAGGAAGAAGCATGCAAGCTGTAGCCATCAATGCACGCAAGCTCGACAACATGGCAAGACTTAACCGACGACGTGGGACGATGGAGATGTGCAAGGAAACATGCTACTCAGATGCTGATAGAAGTGTGCGGAGACTGTATTGCCGAAAGCCTGTCGAAGGCGCACTCCCAGGTATTGCACTCAGTCAGCTATGCGATGGGATGCCGTTTACATCGTGCAGTGTACTGGTCGGAGCCGTTTGTGCGGATTTGTGCTCTCTAACCCAAGCTAGCGTGCGCAGCGCTTCAGCAGAGCGTCCCAACGTTCACATCGTGCGGCGATGTACAGTGGCAGCTAGGTCCGTATCGAAAAGGGCTATACAAAGCCCTGAGCGTCCCGGGGCTGTCTAGCAGCTTATCCGGCCACGAGCAACATCATGGCCCATGTTCAAAAGGGGAAGGTGTGCTGATGTGTGACCCCAGCCCTGGTCCAAGGCTGAGCTCCACTCACAGACATAGCCCCATCTAAGCGGGAGACTCAAAACCTGAGTGTAGAAACAAGGACGACGGATTGAATAACATAGCCTGTCGTCACAGTTGTTGTGAACGATGATGTGAAACATGATGTTGTGAGGCCTAGTGATGCATATCAACGCAGCTACAGGACACGGTATCAGTTACATGGGACTGCCAATCTGCTCACATGCCGGAAACGCTGCCGGACTCCGCTGGAGAGCGCCTGTTCGGACACAATTTGATACATTCTTCATAGCTTGCATCTATGGAGAGGCTGCAGTCGCGGCTCTTGCGCGACCTCTGCCCACTCAACTGTCGCCCACCGGCCGCTAGCCACTCAAGCTGCGCATGATAACTTCTGTCACTCTTGTCACTCGTCCACGAGGCGACTGAGGGCTTGCAGCAGCGTTCGCAGGTTGCGCTGCACGCCGCTGTCTCTGGTGAAGGCGGAGAGGTCGCCGCTCATACCCTCCACGTGCTCCAGGGTGCGGCACAAGGTGAGGACGCTCGAGCGCAGCGCACGCACGTTCTCGTCCGTCAGCACGGCGCCCTGCGGAAAAGCAAGGCACCATTCCACACCATCCCGCGCACGCACGTCGTTCACGTCCGTATGTGACACACGACGGCACTGGGCGCGCGCGCACATCAGGACATCATCGAACTAGGCTGCCAAACACTGCAGCCCACACACTGCAATCTGGCCCTTGTGTGCAGTCTCACTCTGTCCCCACCCCCCATGCAACCACCTCGCGGCATCTGCATTCATTGCATACCCCGCTCTGCCTTGCATCCTGGTTACATTGAAGCCTGCTGCTCCTTCCTCACGAGTGCCTGGCACACTTCACTTGGCCTGGGACTGGGAGTACTAACACACTGGCTGTCCCTTCAATTCAATTCACCGTGCAAAGCCCCAGCCAGACACCCACCCCCCACAATGGCCCCCAGCCCCCAGACCCTCCTGGGCTCCACATCTGGCCCTGCCCCACCCCACCCCCCGGCCCTCCCCTACCCACCTGCAGCTTTTGAATGTCTGCCGCTGCCGCTGCCGCAGTGGAGGTGAGGGCCTCCACATTGGCCACCAGGCCCCCTTCCCGGAGTTCCCGCAGCAGCGGCGTCACCTCCTCCACCAGCTTGATGCTCTGCAGCAGGAGGGGCCGCGCCTCCTGCAGCCACCAGGGTCAGGGTGGGGCAGGGCCAGTCAGCTGCTCAGCATCCCACCCGGGGTAGGGGCTGGGGCGCAAGCTTTGGCTGCAGAGGCTGCTGCTATCATCGTGCGGGGGGTGGCAAAGGCCAGGGCCAGGGTGGGGCAGGGCCGGTCAGCCCCTCAGCATCACAGGCACCAGTACCAATGGTGCCCACGGTGGTGCCCGTGGTGGGGCCAGGGCACCGCCGTGGCCAACCATGTCAGTGCAACACCAGCACTGACATGACCTTGGCTGCTGTCCACATGTCCTCAAGGAGCAGACTGTCCACGTGACTTTGACTATTGACTCGTACCAGGCCTGGCACTGCTGCCACCATGGATGCCACTGCACCCCCCCTCCTGATCATGGCGCGGTGTGCAGCCAGGCAGTGCAGCCAGGCAGTACAGCTAGGCAGCCAGTTTGCAGCCAGGCCAGGTGTTTGCTGTGCAGCCAGGCAGCTGCCGGCCCTGCTAGGCACTGGCCATGAGGCATGGCTGGTGTTGCAAGCTCGACAGTAGGCGGACAGTCCGGGCACTCGTCAGCTGTGACAGTGGGAGGGTGAGTTCCGGCAGTAGAGCTGGGCAGGGCTGAAGGGCAGAGCACAAGGGCAGGGCGAGACGAGGCGAGGCGAGGCGAGGTGGTCAGGTCAGGTCAGGTCAGGTCAGGTCAGGTCAGGTCAGGTCAGGTCAGGGCCAAAAGACTGGGTCGGGTCGGATTGGGTTAAGTTGAGGTGAGGCGGGGCGGGGCTGGGCGGTCAGGTCGGGGTAATGAGCCTGGTGCCCGGTGCATCAGAGAGTGTGCGGAGCTCCAGTAAGATGGGTTGGCCAGAAGTAGCCTGCCTGCCGACACTTCAGTTGGCAGAGCCAAGTATGGCCCCATACACTGCCATGGTGTGCAGCTGTAGCCAGGGCCAGGGCCAGGGCCAGGGCCAGGGCCAGGGCCAGGGCCAGGGCCAGGGCCAGGGCCAGGGCCAGGGCCAGGGCCAGGGCCAGGGCCAGGGCCAGGGCCAGGGCCAGGGCCAGGGCCAGGGCCAGGAGCAGGGCCAGGGCCAGGGGCAGGGCCAGGGGCAGGGCCAGGGCCAGGGCCAGGGGCAGGGGCAGGGCCAGGGCCAGGGGCAGGGCCAGGAGCAGGGCCAGGGCCAGGGCCAGGGGCAGGGCCAGGGCCAGGGCCAGGGGCAGGGGCAGGGGCAGGGCCAGGGCCAGGGGCAGGGCCAGGGCCAGGGCCAGGGCCAGGGCCAGGGGCAGGGGCAGCGGAGGTCGGGTTCGGTTAAGTCAGGTCAGATGCCTGCCGACCATCCAAATGGCAGAGCCGAGTACGGCCCCGTGCACGGACATGCCCAGCCGCTGTGGCGAGGGCCAGGGCCTGAGCCAGATCAACCAAGCAAGAGTGAGAGTCCGCCTTCCTCAGACCTGGATGCTCACCTCGATGGCCACCGTGGCTGCCTCTGCCGCCGCAAACACCTTGTCAAAGCCGTCAGACTCTGCCTGCCGAGCGAGGCGTGTCATGATGTACACCAGGTCGTCCAGGGCCACGCCAGGCTGCCCGGTGATCCTGCACTCCATGCAGCACCCAAAGCGCATGCAGCATGCAGCTGAAAGCAGTTGACCATGCCACGGTACTAACCCTGCACGCCTTAGACATTCACAAGCCACGGAGGCAGCTGGAGGTGATGGAGGGCAGCTCACGAGTCAGCCTTTGTGAGTGCCTTATGCCCCATGCCTCCAGCCCTCCAGCAAACGCCCCTGGCATGGCCATTGGCACGCTGTGTGCTGCCAGCAGAGCATGCCCCCCCGCCCAACCCCACCCACCCTCACCCTCACCCACCCCACCCCTACCCACCCACTCCCACCCAGCCAGCCAGCCAGCCAGCCAGCTACCCAGCTACCCAGCCAGCCAGCCAGCCACGTACCGTCCATGCTCACACACCAATGCCCCTTCCTTGCTGCAGTCAGGCTCATGAGGCCCGGCCCGCCATGCAGGCAGCGGCATGACAGGGGTCACGTCCAGCAGCGGCTCCGCAATGAGTCCTGACTGGTTCGCCTCGATGATGCTGTTGCGGGGAATGACGGTGGACACGTCGTTGACCTGCAGAGCAGGCCACCAGGCAGGCTGGCTGGTGCTGCAGCGACTGGCCCTGCCCCTGCCCCTGCCCCTGCCCCTGCCCCTGCCCCTGCCCCTGCCCCTGCCCCTGCCCCTGCCCTGCCCCTGCCCCTGCCCCTGCCCCTGCCCCTGCCCCTGCCCCTGCCCCTGCCCCTGCCCCTGCCCCTGCCCCTGCCCCTGCCCTGCCCCTGCCCCTGCCCCTGCCCCTGCCCCTGCCCCTGCCCCTGCCCCTGCCCCTGCCCCTGCCCCTGCCCCTGCCCCTGCCCCTGCCCCTGCCCCTGCCCCTGCCCCTGCCCCTGCCCCTGCCCCTGCCCCTGCCCCTGCCCCTGCCCCTGCCCCTGCCCCTGCCCCTGCCCCTGCCCCTGCCCCTGCCCCTGCCCCTGCCCCTGCCCCTGCCCCTGCCCCTGCCCCTGCCCCTGCCCCTGCCCCTGCCCCTGCCCCTGCCCCTGCCCCTGCCCCCTGCCCCTGCCCCTGCCCCTGCCCCTGCCCCTGCCCCTGCCCCTGCCCCTGCCCCTGCCCCTGCCCCTGCCCTGCCCTGCCCCTGCCCCTGCCCCTGCCCCTGCCCCTGCCCCTGCCCCTGCCCCTGCCCCTGCCCCTGCCCCTGCCCCTGCCCCTGCCCCTGCCCCTGCCCCTGCCCCTGCCCCTGCCCCTGCCCCTGCCCCTGCCCCTGCCCCTGCCCCTGCCCCTGCCCCTGCCCCTGCCCCTGCCCCTGCCCCTGCCCCTGCCCCTGCCCCTGCCCCTGCCCCTGCCCCTGCCCCTGCCCCTGCCCTGCCCCTGCCCCTGCCCCTGCCCCTGCCCCTGCCCCTGCCCCTGCCCCTGCCCCTGCCCCTGCCCCTGCCCCTGCCCCTGCCCCTGCCCCTGCCCCTGCCCCTGCCCCTGCCCCTGCCCCTGCCCCTGCCCCTGCCCCTGCCCCTGCCCTGCCCCTGCCCCTGCCCCTGCCCCTGCCCTGCCCCTGCCCCTGCCCCTGCCCCTGCCCCTGCCCCTGCCCCTGCCCCTGCCCCTGCCCCTGCCCCTGCCCCTGCCCCTGCCCCTGCCCCTGCCCCTGCCCTGCCCCTGCCCTGCCCCTGCCCCTGCCCCTGCCCCTGCCCCTGCCCCTGCCCCTGCCCCTGCCCCTGCCCCTGCCCTGCCCCTGCCCCTGCCCCTGCCCCTGCCCCTGCCCCTGCCCCTGCCCCTGCCCCTGCCCCTGCCCCTGCCCCTGCCCCTGCCCCTGCCCCTGCCCCTGCCCCTGCCCCTGCCCCTGCCCCTGCCCCTGCCCCTGCCCCTGCCCCTGCCCCTGCCCCTGCCCCTGCCCCTGCCCCTGCCCCTGCCCCTGCCCCTGCCCCTGCCCCCTGCCCCTGCCCCTGCCCCTGCCCCTGCCCCTGCCCTGCCCCTGCCCCTGCCCCTGCCCCTGCCCCTGCCCCTGCCCCTGCCCCTGCCCCTGCCCCTGCCCCTGCCCCTGCCCCTGCCCCTGCCCCTGCCCCTGCCCCTGCCCCTGCCCCTGCCCCTGCCCCTGCCCCTGCCCCTGCCCCTGCCCCTGCCCCTGCCCCTGCCCCTGCCCCTGCCCCTGCCCCTGCCCCTGCCCCTGCCCCTGCCCCTGCCCCTGCCCCTGCCCCTGCCCCTGCCCCTGCCCTGCCCCTGCCCCTGCCCCTGCCCCTGCCCCCTGCCCCTGCCCCTGCCCCTGCCCCTGCCCCTGCCCCTGCCCCTGCCCCTGCCCCTGCCCCTGCCCCTGCCCCTGCCCCTGCCCCTGCCCCTGCCCCTGCCCCTGCCCCTGCCCCTGCCCCCTGCCCCTGCCCCTGCCCCTGCCCCTGCCCCTGCCCCTGCCCCTGCCCCTGCCCCTGCCCCTGCCCCTGCCCCTGCCCCTGCCCCTGCCCCTGCCCCTGCCCCTGCCCCTGCCCCTGCCCCTGCCCCTGCCCCTGCCCCTGCCCCTGCCCCTGCCCCTGCCCCTGCCCCTGCCCCTGCCCCTGCCCCTGCCCCTGCCCCTGCCCCTGCCCCTGCCCCTGCCCCTGCCCTGCCCCTGCCCCTGCCCCTGCCCCTGCCCCTGCCCCTGCCCCTGCCCCTGCCCCTGCCCCTGCCCCTGCCCCTGCCCCTGCCCCTGCCCCTGCCCCTGCCCCTGCCCCTGCCCCTGCCCCTGCCCCTGCCCCTGCCCCTGCCCCTGCCCCTGCCCCTGCCCCTGCCCCTGCCCCTGCCCCTGCCCCTGCCCCTGCCCCTGCCCCTGCCCCTGCCCCTGCCCCTGCCCCTGCCCCTGCCCCTGCCCCTGCCCCTGCCCCTGCCCCTGCCCCTGCCCCTGCCCCTGCCCCTGCCCCTGCCCCTGCCCCTGCCCCTGCCCCTGCCCCTGCCCCTGCCCCTGCCCCTGCCCCTGCCCCTGCCCCTGCCCCTGCCCCTGCCCCTGCCCCTGCCCCTGCCCCTGCCCCTGCCCCTGCCCCTGCCCCTGCCCCTGCCCCTGCCCCTGCCCCTGCCCCTGCCCCTGCCCCTGCCCCTGCCCCTGCCCCTGCCCCTGCCCCTGCCCCTGCCCCTGCCCCTGCCCCTGCCCCTGCCCCTGCCCCTGCCCCTGCCCCTGCCCCTGCCCCTGCCCCTGCCCCTGCCCCTGCCCCTGCCCCTGCCCCTGCCCCTGCCCCTGCCCCTGCCCCTGCCCCTGCCCCTGCCCCTGCCCCTGCCCCTGCCCCTGCCCCTGCCCCTGCCCCTGCCCCTGCCCCTGCCCCTGCCCCTGCCCCTGCCCCTGCCCCTGCCCCTGCCCCTGCCCCTGCCCCTGCCCCTGCCCTGCCCCTGCCCCTGCCCCTGCCCCTGCCCCTGCCCCTGCCCCTGCCCCTGCCCCTGCCCCTGCCCCTGCCCCTGCCCCTGCCCCTGCCCCTGCCCCTGCCCCTGCCCCTGCCCCTGCCCCTGCCCCTGCCCCTGCCCCTGCCCCTGCCCCTGCCCCTGCCCCTGCCCCTGCCCCTGCCCCTGCCCCTGCCCCTGCCCCTGCCCTGCCCCTGCCCCTGCCCCTGCCCCTGCCCCTGCCCCTGCCCCTGCCCCTGCCCCTGCCCCTGCCCCTGCCCCTGCCCCTGCCCCTGCCCCTGCCCCTGCCCCTGCCCCTGCCCCTGCCCCTGCCCCTGCCCCTGCCCCTGCCCCTGCCCCTGCCCCTGCCCCTGCCCCTGCCCCTGCCCCTGCCCCTGCCCCTGCCCCTGCCCCTGCCCCTGCCCCTGCCCCTGCCCCTGCCCCTGCCCCTGCCCCTGCCCCTGCCCCTGCCCCTGCCCCTGCCCCTGCCCCTGCCCCTGCCCCTGCCCCTGCCCCTGCCCCTGCCCCTGCCCCTGCCCCTGCCCCTGCCCCTGCCCCTGCCCCTGCCCCTGCCCCTGCCCCTGCCCCTGCCCCTGCCCCTGCCCCTGCCCCTGCCCCTGCCCCTGCCCCTGCCCCTGCCCCTGCCCCTGCCCCTGCCCCTGCCCCTGCCCCTGCCCCTGCCCTGCCCCTGCCCCTGCCCCTGCCCCTGCCCCTGCCCCTGCCCCTGCCCCTGCCCCTGCCCCTGCCCCTGCCCCTGCCCCTGCCCCTGCCCCTGCCCCTGCCCCTGCCCCTGCCCCTGCCCCTGCCCCTGCCCCTGCCCCTGCCCCTGCCCCTGCCCCTGCCCCTGCCCCTGCCCCTGCCCCTGCCCCTGCCCCTGCCCCTGCCCCTGCCCCTGCCCCTGCCCCTGCCCTGCCCCTGCCCCTGCCCCTGCCCCTGCCCCTGCCCCTGCCCCTGCCCCTGCCCCTGCCCCTGCCCCTGCCCCTGCCCCTGCCCCTGCCCCTGCCCCTGCCCCTGCGACTAGCCACACCGCCCCCTGGCCTTGCCCCTGCCCCTGCCCCTGCCCCTGCCCCTGCCCCTGCCCCTGCCCCTGCCCCTGCCCCTGCCCCTGCCCCTGCCCCTGCCCCTGCCCCTGCCCCTGCGACTAGCCACACCGCCCCCTGGCCTTGCGCCAGGCTACCCCTTGCCTGACTCTGCCACTGACCCTGATCCAGGCTGCCCCTGCCCTGGCCCCTTCTTTGTTCGTGATGCGTCACACCCCTCCCACCCCCCCCCATTGCATGTGGCTGGACTTCCCTTGGCTATTCGAAACGACAACTGCTGCCCTCTCTACCCCCTGCTGCCGTCCCCCTCTCCCACTGCTGCCCCCCCCTCCAGCCTCACCCTCCTGCCCCCACAACACCTCACTGATGCCCTCACCCACCTCACACAACACATCCACCCGCTGCAGGCTGGGCCTCACGTTCAGCACCTGCCCCACCTGCACCAGGAGCACCAATGGCAGCAAGTGGGGTGAGGTGGGGTGGGGTGGGGTGGGGTGGGGTGGGGTGGGGTGGGGTGGGGTGGGGTGGGGTGGGGTGGGGTGGGGTGGGGTGGGGTGGGGTGGGGTGGGGTGGGGTGGGGTGGGGTGGGGTGGGGTGGGGTGGGGTGGGGTGGGGTGGGGTGGGGTGGGGTGGGGTGGGGTGGGGTGGGGTGGGGTGGGGTGGGGTGGGGTGGGGTGGGGTGGGCTGGGGTGGGCTGGGGTGGGGTGGGGGTGGGGTGGGGTGGGGTGGGGTGGGGTGGGGTGGGGTGGGGTGGGGTGGGGTGCGATTAGGCTACCTGCACGCCTCTGATGCGAAGGGGGGTGCCAACAGTCACTCCACAGGCCAGTGGCAGCTCCACCGTGATCTGCACGGGGAGGCGGGGAGGCGGGTCAGGCATGATAGCGGCTTGGCAAGCAAGGGGACAGGCAGCTGGTGTGGGGGTAGGCAGAGGGACAGAGGGACAGAGCTGCACTAGTCAGAGAAATGCCCTGGCTGCTAGCAGGGTTGCATGACACAGCCGAGGGTTGCGTGACCCTGCTGACCCTCAGCTGCTCCCAGTGCGAGTGGGGTCGGCAAGGGTCAGCAGGGGGTGCCTCAGGGCCAGGCCAGGCAAGCCCAGGTGTGGCCTTCACACCCGCTGCACCCTGCTGCACCTGCACCTCTGCCTCCCTCCACTGGGTTAGGCTGAGGCTGAGGGTGAGGTTAGGCTAAACCCTGACACTGACCCTGACCCTCCACTGCCCCTAACTGCGGCACCCCTGCCTCTCTTAACTGCAAAAAAGCTACACACAGGTTACACACAATAGCCCCTGCCCCTGCCCCTGCCCCTGCCCCTGCCCCTGCCCCTGCCCCTGCCCCTGCCCCTGCCCCTGCCCCTGCCCCTGCCCCTGCCCCTGGCCCGCCCCCACTGCGACGGCGAGTGGCTATGAGGTGCTGGAGGCTGAGGTGAGGGGGTAGTGCGCCTTTGCAAGGCGATGGGGCAAAGCTGCGGAAGCAACTGGCTGAAGTGCTTGTCTTGCCCCTGTGTGAATCAGAGTGCAGTGAGGTGTGAAGGTCTAGCCTGCCGCCTGCGCCCCTGGCGCTGTCTGTCCCGCACAGCCTGGCTTGGTGCTTGCCCATGCAACACCAGGACATGCACGCCATGCACCAGCTTGGTGCTGGGGAAAGTGCCTGGTCCCCCTGACCCGCCTGCCCTGCCTGCTACCAGCTCGGCTCCTCACCCTTGTGTGCTCGGCTCCTCACCCTTGTGTGACCTGTCACGTTGTGTGACTGCACCTTGTGTGCACCGATCCATGCACCCATCTATCCTGCACCTGGGACCGTCCCATGCACCCAAGCCATGCGGTGCTGTTGAACTGTAGGCGGTGGCCCAGTGCTCTTTAGGGAGTAGTGTCAGCTGGTGTCGCCAAAGGGGGTTGTGTTGTTGTAGAGAGGGGGGGCGCAGGACTGTGGCTGTGCGCCTACAGGGAGGAGGGGTGAGGCTGCTTGCATTGTAGGGTGGGGGGTGTTGCCAGCCCCAGGCTTGTCCCCTGGGGTCAGGCCAGACCTGGAGCAGCCTAGCTAGGGAGCAGCCTAGCTGGGGTGAGGCTGAGGCCTGACCTTGATCAGTGTAGCCTGATCCAGCCCTCCCAGATCGGCTTGCCTAACCAGGCAATGGTACTGGTGCTGGTGCTGGTGCTGGTGCTGTGGGTCCCCTTGGCAGGGTTGCCCTGGTGTTTTTCAACCTTGCCTAAACAGGCCCAACCAATGCTGCTGCCTTGATGGAGTCCAGCGCTGCCTTTATGGGAGGGCTGCCTTGATGGAGTCCAGCGCTGGCAAGCACACCGCACAGGGCCTGATCAAGACCGGCTGTCGTCAAGCTAATCATCAGGCTCATCGTCAGGCTTCATCAGGCTTCATCAGGCTTTTCATAGGCTTCATCAGGACCGCCCCCACATTGCAACCTGGGCTGTCCTGTGGAGCCTTCATGACACATCCTTCCTGGCAGGGCTGCCTTCCCAGGCCTGGCCTGGCGATGCTTGCCTTATCAGGCTGGGCGTGCCTATTCAGGCAAACTGGGCCACAGGGCTCTCCTGGCAAGACCCACTGCTTTCCTAGGGTAAGCTCACCTGGTAGGGCTGCCCTGTCCTCAACGCCGTGCCGCGTGCCCAGTTGACCAGCGCCACTGCAAAGCCCGCTCCTATCAGCACAAACAGGCCCACGCCACCTTCTGACATGCTGTTGCGCCCTATGCCAAAGTCTTGCAGCGACCTGGGGCACAGGTCCAGGTGCATGCAGACATGAACGCACTGCACACGACCAGCTGGCTCCATGGCCATGGCCGCGCTAGGCCTCACTTGAATATGGTGTCCACAAAGGACTGTTTCTTAGGGGCAGAGCCATTGAGCCTGCTGTTGCTGTTGCTGCTGCTACTGCTGCTGCTGGAGGTGCCGGCTGGTGACTCAGACGCGGGCACCAGTGCGGGCTGGACAACAATTGGTGAGGTAATCGCCGCTGGGTCTTGGGAGGCTGAGCGTGTGGTGAACTTGCGCGCCCGGCTAGTAGAGTGCAACCTGGGAATTGCGGGAGCAGTCTGCGGCAAGGAAGCTCTCTGGTTGCAGCCCCACATAGAAGCGGCGTGCTGCATTGGCCGCGTTCACGGTCCAGCTAGATCAAAATGATGACACAGCAGAGCAAGTAATGCAATGTACGATGATGAAGTACGTAAGCGTATGAAACGCAGCGTCACGGCGTGAAACGCGCTTCATCTCACTGAAGAGTATTGCGCAAACCGACAGCCCAACCCCCACGCTCAGCTCACACGTCGTGCAAGTCCTGTGAGCCCTTCTTCGCATAGCCCTTCGCACATGGCACTCGTAATCAGCCTGCATTCGCCCCTCACAGGCCCTCACACGCCGTTGACTGCCGAGGTACTACTCTGCAACATTGCCTCCCCTTCCAGCTATGCTGACGTTGCCGTGACATGCTGAGCAGCAGCAGCAGTAGCAAGCCCGGGTGGATGTATCGCATGCAAGGCATGTCATCCAGCATTGCTGTGATTCTCACTTTTCCATGCCATGGACCATGGTGGGATGATCTCCCGGGAAATCCAAGTTGCTTGAAAAGGCCACCGCCCGCCTCAGGCAACCCATAGGATGAATATGACCTTCTTCATATGGCCTACTTTGGCTAAGGCTTGGGCGAAATACAGGCGTGACACACCATTACCATGCATGTCAGCCTTGGGCGCATGTCAGCCATGAGCAGGCAAGGATAAAGGCATTGGGCATTGTTAGGCAAGCAAAACCAGGGGGGCACATACATCAATGAGGTCCTTCTGCCTCGCCTGGGCTCACCCCCTGGCTCCTTTGAACCTAACCAGCAGCCATGGGCAGGAAGTCGGGGGCCAGGAAGACCTAGTGCACCCGTGTGCCTCATTAGGCAAACCTTTATAACCCTTTATAGCTCAAACTGACATGGCCCAGGTTCATACCCTTCAGTGCATAGCTCGACCTTGCTTGGCTGAGGTGACACGGCTCAGATCGAAAGGTGAAGGATACCCATAACTGTGCGCTTGTGGGCTGGGTAGCACACCTGCGGGCTGTGCGCTGCACTGTCGGCTTCACTTGAAAGAAAGACTACGACCCTCGCCGTTGGGCGTGCATTAAGGGAGGAGAGTAGCCTCGGAGCGTGCCCTTGCTGCCCTCCCACCGGGAAGACGGCTTCACTTGGGCCAGGGTCAGCAATGTGACCTCCCAGTAGGTAGCCCCCCAGAAGTAGTACCCGGCCAGCACCCTGTTACTTGACACTTTGGCTGCCAGCCAGCAGCAGCAGCTGCCTGTGGTCATGGGGTGGTGCTAGCTGGGGGGCAGGGTCTGGGGCTGGGTTGGTGGGTGTGAGCTGGGCTGGATGAGTGGCGGGGCTGGGTGGAAGCTGCTACGTAGCTGCTATGGGTAGCTGCGGTGGGGAGGGTGGTCTGTTCATGTTTCTGGCAAAACAGGACACAGCCAATCGCACCATCCATCTACTGCCACGCTCAGCCTGATGTGGTGCCCGTCAGGTCCCCACATGACCAGGCAGGCCAAGGCAAACGCACTTCCTCCTACTGCCTCCCTAGCTGCCTGCCCTTACACCCGTCCAGTCCATGCCTGCTCAGCCACCCCTTGAGCCTGCCCCTGTGGCCCACCTGTGGCTGGTGGCTCAACCAGAATACCAAGCCATGCCTCACCATCCAGCCACAGGGAGAAGTGCGTGCAGCGGCCCCTGGAGTAGTGGAGCGCCTGCCCCGTTGTCTGCTGTCTGCTGCCGCTGCCAACTGCCGCTGCCGCTGCCAACTGCCGCAGCCGCTGCCGCTGCCGCTGGTGCTGCTGCTGCTGCTGCTCCTGCTGCTGCCACTGCCGCTGCTGCTGCTGCTCCTGTTGCTGGTTGGCCAGCTTACTTGGCAAAGTAAGACACACCCCTTGTAAAGCATGTGGCAGTGACTATAGAGGTTGCGGGCAGTGCTAAGATTGGTCTCAGTCAAATGATGACAACTTGCAGCTGTTGTGCAACGGTGCATCTCATCATCAGCAATTAACTGGCTGGGCGTCTGCTGTAGGCTCTCCTTGGAAGATGGCAGCTACCCGATAGGCACATCCCGGCCACATGGCCACCGTCGCGGCAGGGCTGTAGGCTTGCAAGACACTTGCAAGCGCCAGAAGCGCACAACGCGGAGGATGCAGCGTGCAGCTCGGAAAACGCTGCGTGCCCATGTGCAGCTCCCCAGTTCCCGGATCACAGTTAGCGAGTGAGCACTTTCTTCTTTTTCATCGATTTCATCGCTTCACAGTCTCAGCCGTCGCACAGCAATCAAGGTCAGCAATCCAAAGCATCAGTCTTTTCGACAACTTTCCCGCTAATCCCCAAATGGCCTCTCGTCAATTCATGTCCCTTGTGGGCATGGTGCTGCTGCTCGCTCTCGTGGCCCAAGGTGCGCGGTAGCAATGCAGTGTCTGTTTCTCAGGTACCGGAATGCACCGATGCCATCGCTGGTACGGACATTTGCAGGGCGCACCTTGAAAGATGCTGGCGCATCCGCTCATGCGGTGTCGCAAGCCTTCGTGAGTGCGCGACTGCCGGTAGCCTAATCGACGCTAAACACGCACAACCATCGGGGCCACAATCACCGCCAGGGACACGATCAGTGATTGCGCGAGTCTGATGGGGTCAGGTCGTCTGACGAGCCGCCTTAGACCCGGCTTTGTTGGCCAGCCACGTCCTCCCCTCTCCATCCGCGCCCTGCCTTTGTGATCGCAGGCTTCTGGCAATGTGGACAACGCAAGATACGCCTTCGCTCAGGCGATGGCAAGCGGCCAAGGAGCTGCCGCCGCCAATGTGCGCATGTGCCTAGGCATGCCTGTCTGACCAGGCCGTCGTGCTTTTCCTGCCCTTGAGCTCACCCAGCTACCTTGGCCTGCTTTGCCCAGGCCATGGCCCACGCCGCAGTGTCTGGCAACAGCAGGGCTGTCGGCATAGTCCTTGCCCAGGCAGCAGCTGAAGCTCAGGCATCAGGGCAGTCCATTGCTCTTGCCCAGGTAAGGTTGTGGCACCGTTGCCATTAGTCATGTTATATGCCTTACGTCGTACTCACCATAACGCACTGCTTGCTGACTGAGCATGTTGGCTGTTGTTGGATGTTGATGGGCAAGGTATTGTTGGTTCACACCACTAACCACCAGCCTGGCATGGCTGCCGGGCATGTGTTTTTAGCCATGAGCACGCCTCTCCCCTGTTGGTCCTCATGACCAGCTGCTGCTCGCCCTGGGTGTTGCAGGCCCTGGCCAGCGCCACTGCCAGCGGCGGCTCAGCCACTGCCAACTCCCTGGCCCAGGCAGCCTCACAGGGCGGAGCAACCTCTCTGGCCCAGGCGCTCTCTCAGGTGCGCCCATCACACCCATTTGTTTGAAGCAGGTCTACCATCATGCCACCACATCCTTGCCTTGACATACGGATGCCATACCTTTCCACACCCTGCCGGTTGCATGAGTCCTTGTGGTGTGCTTTGGTCGGTGCAGGCATCAGCAAACGGAGGTAATGCTAGGGCTGACGCCTTGGCCCAGGCCGTGGCTACTGGTCGTTAAGATGATGTGACTGGTGCGCTTGCCGCGCTAGCGAGGCGCTGCTGGCATAAGTGGAGGTGCTGTGTTGGGGAAGCTGATATGGGGGCTGCCGCGTCCAATCTGGAGCCAGTTGCAAACGTGTTCTTCTGTACTATGTTGATACTAGGCTGAGGCTGCTCTCACTGCCATAAACACTTCACTGTGGCTGCTCTACTACACACACTTGCATTCATCTGATCTCATCGTTGTATCACATTGCATCACGCAGAACTACGCAGGTGCTGCTGGCTGGTGTCGTTGGGTTGCGGTCTAGTGCTCTATTGATTGTAGCTGTTCATAGCGGAGCATGTACTCCAGTTCTTTGCAGCTCGCCGTGATGTTGGTTGCCAACTTTCCATATCCTCACAAGTTTAAGATCCTTGGCCGATGTTCCGGACCACCCTTTCTCAGCGTGACAATAGCCCGTCGACCCCCAGTCGCTGTTTATATAACTTTTGAGTCAGCAGCGACAGCGGCGGATTGCTAAAAGGTGGTGGCGCAGAGCCATTGGCAGGTTTTGCTGCATGATGAAACCATTGCGGTTTACAACCTGGGTGACGGTGTACACCTAGCAACTATGGGTCAGTCGCTTGGCAGTTTGTGCAAGCTTCATCACATCAGATGTGGTACGCTTGCGAAGCCTGCAGCAAGATGCCAGCGCCTAGAGCCGACCCTGGGTGGCATTTGCATCAGGTGCACAAGATCAGGTGGTGCAGCCTCCCACTGTGGCACGTTGATAGCCCTGGACACAGGCTACTGGCTACTGCCCCACCCCCGTTGGGCAGGCTGGCTGGCACAGGCCCTCCCCGCCGCCCATCGTGTATCAGCATCCAGCTGGGAGTGGCAGCCAACAAGGAGGTAGGCGGCAAGGACCAGCAATGAACTGAAGTACCTCCTGGCTGCCTTACCTGGAAGTGCAGGAGGCATGCCTGCATGCAGCCCGAATGCTGTGCCTAAGATGGATGACAAGGAACTGAGAAGTGAAATAGAAAGGAGAAGGGTGCCGTAGCTCGCAGAGCAGGATGGTTCACAACTGGCTTGGCAATCAGGGGGGTGCTACCAGCCATCCTTTGCCATTCCATTGCCATGCTATGCCATGCCGTTGCCATGTCATTGCCTGCACTGCCCGCACACTACACTTGCATATCTTGCCTGCGATTGTAGGTTATTAGAAGCTGGACAATGACTGCGTGGAAGAGGAGGAGGAGGGGGAGGAGGACGGGAGGGGCACTCATTTGCAGACTCAGCCCTCATCTCATAGCTACAACTCAGACCAGTATGCTAGGCTGGGGTGGGGTTTGAGGCCATAAGTCAAGGTAGTGTGGGGAGGGCAACCTCATGCGCCCTTACCGAGACCTTGTCAAACCATGTGTCATTGCGTGTGGTTGATGCGATGTGCTCTCCTCAAATGGTGCCATGCAAACATCTTGGGACGTCCTGCTGCTGCGCTCAGCCGTTGAGCATTGACAGGAGTAGGTATGCAGCTGATAGTCTTGGGTCTGACGGGAGTATTTGGAGTTTTCAGGAGGCAGCGTCGCACAGCTGAGCCAAGCTAGCCGTGCTGCTGCACAACCAGGTACGACCACCTAGCTCAACTTGGCTTTCTGTGATATCAGTGGCACGTGAGAGCAGTGGTAGTACAGACTGTGGAATGGGATAGTACTTAATGCCCCCACGGTGCATTAGCTGGCTGGGCGTCAGCTGTGGGCACTCCTTGGCAGCTATCCAGTAGGCGCATTGCGGCGACATGGCCACCTTCGCGGCAGGGGTTTAGGAGACGCTTGCAAGCGCCAGAAGGCTTACTGTATAGATTTCAGTGGGACGCTACAGTATTGACAGTACGTAATGCCCCCATGGTGCACCTCGTCCTCTGGATCGGTTAGCTGGATGGGCGCTCCTTGGAAGCTGGCAGCTACCCGGTAGGCACATTGCGGCCACATGGCCACCGTCCCGGCAGGGCCGTGTTGGGCCATAGGAAACGCCAGAAGCGCGCAGCGCGGAGGATGCCGTGTGCAGCTCGGAAAAGGCTGCGTGCCCATGGGCAGCTCCCCAGATTCCGGCTGAAAGTGAGGGAGTGAGAACAAAGCTATCATCGCTTCACAGTCTCAGCCGTCGAACAGCAGCCCAGATCAGCACCTTCAAGCATCAGCATTTTTGACAAGTTTCGCGCTAATCCTCAAATGGCCTCTCGTCAATTCACTGGGATGTCCCTTGTGGGCATGGTGCTGCTGCTCGCTGTCGTGGCCCAAGGTGCGCGGCAGCAATGCAGTGTCTTCATCGCAGGTACCGGAGAGCACCGATGCCATCGCTGGTACGGACATTTGCAGGGCGCACCTTGAAGCAGGCCAGCGCATCCGCAGAGGCGGTGGCGCAAGCCTTGGTGAGTACAAGATTACCGGTAGACTAGTTGACGCCGATGTGCACAACCATCGGGGCCACAATCACCGCCAGGGACACGATCAGTGATTGCGCGAGTCTGATGGGGTCGGGTCGTCTGACGAGCCGCCTTGGACACGGCTTTGATGGCCAGCCACGTCCTCCCCTCTCCATCCGCGCCCTGCCTTTGCGATCGCAGGCTTCTGGCAACGCGAACGCCGCAGCAAGCGCCTTCGCTCAGGCGGTGGCCAGTGGCCAAGGAGCTGCCGCTGCCAATGTGCGCTGGTGCCAAGGCATGCCTGTCTGATCAGGCTGTCGTGCTTTCCCTGCCTTGAGCTCACTCAGCTACCTTGCTCTGCTTGGTCCAGGCCCTGGCCCAGGCCTCAGCGTCTGGCAACAGCAGGGCTGCCGGCACAGCGCTGGCCCAGGCAGCAGCCCAAGCCCAGGCATCAGGGCAGTCCAATGCCTTTGCCCAGGTAAGGTCTGCGGCAGCATTGCCATCGGTCATGTTCTATGCCTCACGTCGTACTCACCATAACGCACTGCTTGCTGATTGGGCATGTTGGCTGTTGTTGGATGTTGATGGGCAAGGTATTGTTGGTTCACGTGACTAACCACCAGCTTGGCATGGCTGCTGGGCATGTGCTCTTAGACATGAGCACGCCTCTCCGCTGTTGGTCCTCATGATTAGCTGCTGCTCGCCCTGGGTGCCGCAGGCCCTGGCCAGCGCCACTGCCAGCGGCGGCTCAGCCACTGCCAACTCCCTGGCCCAGGCAGCCTCACAGGGCGGAGCAACCTCTCTGGCCCAGGCCTTTTCTCAGGTGCGCCCATCACCCAGCTCTTCCAGGCAGGTCAACAGCTACAATGCAACCACACCCTTGCAAGGACAAATGGCTGCTATACCTTGCCATGCCTGGTTGGCAATTGCAATGGCGAGGAACCCTAGATATTGTGCGAGCTGCTGCAAAGTGTGTACTTGTGGTGTGCTTTGGTCGGTGCAGGCATCAGCAAACGGAGGTAATGCTAGGGCTGACGCCTTGGCCCAGGCCGTGGCTACTGGTCGTTAAGATGATGTGACTGGTGCGCTTGCCGCGCTAGCGAGGCGCTGCTGGCATAAGTGGAAGTGCTTTGTTGGGGAAGCTGATATGGGGGCTGCCGCGTCCAATCTGGAGCCAGTTGCAAACGTGTTCTTCTGTACTAAGTTGATACTAGGCTGAGGCTGCTCTCACTGCCATAAACACTTCACTGTGGCTGCTCTACTACACACACTTGCATTCATCTGATCTCATCGTTGTATCACATTGCATCACGCAGAACTACGCAGGTGCTGCTGGCTGGTGTCGTTGGGTTGCGGTCTAGTGCTATATTGATTGTAGCTGTTCATAGCGGAGCATGTACTCCAGTTCTTTGCAGCTCGCCGTGATGTTGGTTGCCAACTTTCCATATCCTCACAAGTTTAAGATCCTTGGCCGATGTTCCGGACCACCCTTTCTCAGCGTGACAATAGCCCGTCGACCCCCAGTCGCTGTTTATATAACTTCCGAGTCAGCAGCGACAGCGGCGGATTGCTAAAAGGTGGTGGCGCAGAGCCATTGGCAGGTTTTGCTGCATGATGAAACCATTGCGGTTTACAACCTGGGTGACGGTGTACACCTAGCAACTATGGGTCAGTCGCTTGGCAGTTTGTGCAAGCTTCATCACATCAGATGTGGTACGCTTGCGAAGCCTGCAGCAAGATGCCAGCGCCTAGAGCCGACCCTGGGTGGCATTTGCATCAGGTGCACAAGATCAGGTGGTGCAGCCTCCCACTGTGGCACGTTGATAGCCCTGGACACAGGCTACAGGCTACTGCCCCACCCCCGTTGGGCAGGCTGGCTGGCACAGCCCCTCCCCGCCGCCCATCGTGTATCAGCATCCAGCTGGGAGTGGCAGCCAACAAGGAGGTAGGCGGCAAGGACCAGCAATGAACTGAAGTACCTCCTGGCTGCCTTACCTGGAAGTGCAGGAGGCATGCCTGCATGCAGCCCGAATGCTGTGCCTAAGATGGATGACAAGGAACTGAGAAGTGAAATAGAAAGGAGAAGGGTGCCGTAGCTCGCAGAGCAGGATGGTTCACAACTGGCTTGGCAATCAGGGGGGTGCTACCAGCCATCCTTTGCCATTCCATTGCCATGCTATGCCATGCCGTTGCCATGTCATTGCCTGCACTGCCCGCACACTACACTTGCATATCTTGCCTGCGATTGTAGGTTATTAGAAGCTGGACAATGACTGCGTGGAAGAGGAGGAGGAGGGGGAGGAGGACGGGAGGGGCACTCATTTGCAGACTCAGCCCTCATCTCATAGCTACAACTCAGACCAGTATGCTAGGCTGGGGTGGGGTTTGAGGCCATAAGTCAAGGTAGTGTGGGGAGGGCAACCTCATGCGCCCTTACCGAGACCTTGTCAAACCATGTGTCATTGCGTGTGGTTGATGCGATGTGCTCTCCTCAAATGGTGCCATGCAAACATCTTGGGACGTCCTGCTGCTGCGCTCAGCCGTTGAGCATTGACAGGAGTAGGTATGCAGCTGATAGTCTTGGGTCTGACGGGAGTATTTGGAGTTTTCAGGAGGCAGCGTCGCACAGCTGAGCCAAGCTAGCCGTGCTGCTGCACAACCAGGTACGACCACCTAGCTCAACTTGGCTTTCTGTGATATCAGTGGCACGTGAGAGCAGTGGTAGTACAGACTGTGGAATGGGATAGTACTTAATGCCCCCACGGTGCATTAGCTGGCTGGGCGTCAGCTGTGGGCACTCCTTGGCAGCTATCCAGTAGGCGCATTGCGGCGACATGGCCACCTTCGCGGCAGGGGTTTAGGAGACGCTTGCAAGCGCCAGAAGCGCGCAGCGCGGACAATGCCGCGTGCAGCTCGGAAGAGGCTGCGTGCCCATGGGCAGCTCCCCAGATTCCGGCTGAAAGTGAGGGAGTGAGAACAAAGCTATCATCGCTTCACAGTCTCAGCCGTCGAACAGCAGCCCAGATCAGCACCTTCAAGCATCAGCATTTTTGACAAGTTTCGCGCTAATCCTCAAATGGCCTCTCGTCAATTCACTGGGATGTCCCTTGTGGGCATGGTGCTGCTGCTCGCTGTCGTGGCCCAAGGTGAGCGGTAGCTATGCAGTGTCTTCATCGCAGGTACCGGAGAGCACCGATGCCATCGCTGGTACGGACATTTGCAGGGCGCACCTTGAAGCAGGCCAGCGCATCCGCAGAGGCGGTGGCGCAAGCCTTGGTGAGTACATGATTACCGGTAGCCTAGTTGTCGCCAAAAACGCACAACCATCGGGGCCACAATCACCGCCAGGGACACGATCAGTGATTGCGCGAGTCTGATGGGGTCAGGTCGTCTGACGAGCCGCCTTCGACCCGGCTTTGATGGCCAGCCACGTCCTCCCCTCTCCATCCGCGCCCTGCCTTTGCGATCGCAGGCTTCTGGCAACGCGAACGCCGCAGCAAGCGCCTTCGCTCAGGCGGTGGCCAGTGGCCAAGGAGCTGCCGCCGCCAATGTGCGCTGGTGCCTAGGCATGCCTGTCTGATCAGGCCGTCGTGCTTTCCCTGCCTTGAGCTCACTCAGCTACCTTGCTCTGCTTGGTCCAGGCCCTGGCCCAGGCCTCAGCGTCTGGCAACAGCAGGGCTGCCGGCACAGCGCTGGCCCAGGCAGCAGCCCAAGCCCAGGCATCAGGGCAGTCCAATGCCTTTGCCCAGGTAAGGTCTGCGGCACCATTGCCATCGGTCACATTAAATGCCTCATCTCCTCACCATAACGCACTGCTTGCTGATTGGGCATGTTGGCTGTTGTTGGATGTTGATGGGCAAGGTATTGTTGGTTCACGTGACTAACCACCAGCTTGGCATGGCTGCTGGGCATGTGCTCTTAGACATGAGCACGCCTCTCCCCTGTTGGTCCTCATGACCAGCTGCTGCTCTCCCTGGGTGTTGCAGGCCCTGGCCAGCGCCACTGCCAGTGGCGGCTCAGCCACTGCCAACTCCCTGGCCCAGGCAGCCTCACAGGGCGGAGCAACCTCTCTGGCCCAGGCCTTTTCTCAGGTGCGCCCATCACCCAGCTCTTCCAGGCAGGTCAACAGCTGCCATGCAACCACACCCTTGCATGGACATACGGATGCCATACCTTGCCATGCCTGGTTGGCAATTGCAATGGCGAGGAACCCTAGATATGTTGCGATCTGCTGCAAAGTGTGTCCTTGTGGTGTGCTTTGGTCGGTGCAGGCATCAGCAAACGGAGTTAATGCTAGGGCTGACGCCTTGGCCCAGGCCGTGGCTACTGGTCGTTAAGAAGCGACTGGTCGTTAAGAAGCGACTGGTACGCTCGCCGCACAAGTGAAGCGCTGCTGGCACAAGTGGAGGTGCTTTGTTGGGGAAGCTGATATGGGGGCTGCCGCGTCCAATCTGGAGCCAGTTGCAAACGTGTTCTTCTGTACTAAGTTGATACTAGGCTAAGGCTGCTCTCACTGCCATAAACACTTCACTGTGGCTGCTCTACTACACACACTTGCATTCATCTGATCTCATCGTTGTCAACACATTGCACCACGCAGAACTACGCAGGTGCTGCTGGCTGGTGTCGTTGGGTTGCGGTCTAGTGCTCTATTGATTGTAGCTGTTCATAGCGGAGCATGTACTCCAGTTCTTTGCAGCTCGCCGTGATGTTGGTTGCCAACTTTCCATATCCTCACAAGTTTAAGATCCTTGGCCGATGTTCCGGACCACCCTTTCTCAGCGTGACAATAGCCCGTCGACCCCCAGTCGCTGTTTATATAACTTCCGAGTCAGCAGCGACAGCGGCGGATTGCGAAAAGGTGGTGGCGCAGCGCCATTGGCAGGTTTTGCTGCATGATGAAACCATTGCGGTTTACAACCTGGGGTGACGGTGTACACCTAGCAACTATGGGTCAGTCGCTTGGCAGTTTGTGCAAGCTTCATCACATCAGATGTGGTACGCTTGCGAAGCCTGTAGCAAGATGCCGGCGCTGAGAGCCGACCCTGGGTGACACTCGCAGCAGGTGCACAAGATCAGGTGGTGCAGCCTCCCCCTGTGGCGCGTTGGTAGCCCTGGACACCGGCTACTGGCTACTGCCCCACCCCCGTTGGGCAGGCTGGCTGGCACAGGCCCTCCCCGCCGCTCATCGTGTATCAGCTTCCAGCTGGGAGTGGCAGCCAACAAGGAGGTAGGCGGCAAGGACCAGCAATGAACTGAAGTACCTCCTGGCTGCCTTACCTGGGAGTGCAGGAGGCATGCTTGGCATGCAGCCCGAATGCTGTGCCTAAGATGAATGACAAGGAACTGAGAAGTGAAAGAGAAAGGAGAAGGGTGCCGTAGCTCGCTTAGCAGGATGGTTCACAACCGGCTTAGCAATGCCGTTGAGAGAGGATCAGCTGGGTGCTACCATTGCCATGCTATGCCATGCCGTTGCCATGTCATTGCCTACACTGCCTGCACACTACACTTGCATATCTTGCCTGCGATTGTACGTTCTTAGAAGCTGGACAATGACTGCGTGGAAGAGGAGGAGGATGGGGAGGAGGACGGGAGGGTCACTCATTTGCAGACTCAGCCCTCATCTCATAGCTACAACTCAGACCTGCATGCTAGGCTGGGGGTGGGTTTGAGGCCATAAGTTAAGGTAGTGTGGGGAGGGCAACCTCAGGCGCCCTTACTGAGACCTTGTCAAACCATGTGTCCTTGGGTGTGGTTGACGCGATGTGTTC
This sequence comes from Haematococcus lacustris, assembly GCA_030144725.1. Lineage (NCBI taxonomy): Eukaryota > Viridiplantae > Chlorophyta > Chlorophyceae > Chlamydomonadales > Haematococcaceae > Haematococcus > Haematococcus lacustris. The sequence continues at coordinate 1,659,598 of JASKMD010000018.1, read as the reverse complement.
TCCTCAAATGGTGCCATGCAAACATCTTGGGACGTCCTGCTGCTGCGCTCAGCCGTTGAGCATTGATAGGAGTAGGTATGAAGCTGATGGTCTTGGGTCTGGTGGGAGTATTTGAAGTTTTCAGGAGGCAGCGTCGCACAGCTGAGCCAAGCTAGCCGTGCTGCTACACAACCAGGTACGACCACCTAGCTAAACTTGGCTTTCTGTGATATCAGTGGCACGTGAGAGTAGTGGTAGTACAGACTGTGGAATGGGAGAGTACTTAATGCCCCCACGGTGCATTAGCTGGCTGGGCGTCAGCTGTGGGCACTCCTTGGCAGCTATCCGGTAGGCGCATTGCGGCCACATGGCCACCTTCGCGGCAGGGGTTTAGGAGGCGCTTGCAAGCGCCAGAAGCGCGCAGCGCGGAGGATGCCGCGTACAGCTCGGAAGAGGCTGCGTGCCCATTGCCAGCTCCCCAGATGCCGGCTAAAAGTGAGGGAGTGAGAACAAAGCTATCATCGCTTCACAGTCTCAGCCGTCGAACAGCAGCCCAGATCAGCACCTTCAAGCATCAGCATTTTTGACAACTTTCGCGCTAATCCCCAAATGGCCTCTCGTCAATTCACTGGGATGTCCCTTGTGGGCATGGTGCTGCTGCTCGCTGTCGTGGCCCAAGGTGCGCGGTAGCTATGCAGTGTCTTCATCGCAGGTACCGGAGAGCACCGATGCCATCGCTGGTACGGACATTTGCAGGGCGCACCTTGAAGCAGGCCAGCGCATCCGCAGAGGCGGTGGCGCAAGCCTTGGTGAGTACATGATTACCGGTAGCCTAGTTGTCGCCAAAAACGCACAACCATCGGGGCCACAATCACCGCCAGGGACACGATCAGTGATTGCGCGAGTCTGATGGGGTCAGGTCGTCTGACGAGCCGCCTTGGACCCGGCTTTGATGGCCAGCCACGTCCTCCCCTCTCCATCCGCGCCCTGCCTTTGCGATCGCAGGCTTCTGGCAACGCGAACGCCGCAGCAAGCGCCTTCGCTCAGGCGGTGGCCAGTGGCCAAGGAGCTGCCGCCGCCAATGTGCGCTGGTGCCTAGGCTTGCCTGTCTGATCATGCTGTCGTGCTTTCTCTGCCTTGAGCTCACTCAGCTACCTTGCTCTGCTTGGTCCAGGCCCTGGCCCAGGCCTCAGCGTCTGGCAACAGCAGGGCTGCCGGCACAGCGCTGGCCCAGGCAGCAGCCCAAGCCCAGGCATCAGGGCAGTCCAATGCCTTTGCCCAGGTAAGGTCTGCGGCACCATTGCCATCGGTCACATTAAATGCCTCATCTCCTCCTCACCATAACGCACTGCTTGCTGATTGGGCATGTTGGCTGTTGTTGGATGTTGATGGGCAAGGTATTGTTGGTTCACGTGACTAACCACCAGCTTGGCATGGCTGCTGGGCATGTGCTCTTAGACATGAGCACGCCTCTCCCCTATTGGTCCTCATGACCAGTTGCTGCTCTCCCTGGGTGTTGCAGGCCCTGGCCAGCGCCACTGCCAGCGGCGGCTCAGCCACTGCCAACTCCCTGGCCCAGGCAGCCTCACAGGGCGGAGCAACCTCTCTGGCCCAGGCGTTTTCTCAGGTGCGCCCATCACACCCATTTGTTTGAAGCAGGTCTACCATCATGCCACCACATCCTTGCATGGATAAACGGATGCCATACCTACGGATGCCATACCTGCAAAGTGTGTCCTTGTGGTGTGCTTTGGTCAGTGCAGGCATCAGCGAACGGGGGCAGTGCTAGGGCTGATGCCTTGGCCCAGGCCGTGGCTACTGGTCGTTAAGAAGCGACTGGTCGTTAAGAAGCGACTGGTACGCTCGCCGCACAAGTGAAGCGCTGCTGGCACAAGTGGAGGTGCTTTGTTGGGGAAGCTGATATGGGGGCTGCCGCGTCCAATCTGGAGCCAGTTGCAAACGTGTTCTTCTGTACTAAGTTGATACTAGGCTAAGGCTGCTCTCACTGCCATAAACACTTCACTGTGGCTGCTCTACTACACACACTTGCATTCATCTGATCTCATCGTTGTCAACACATTGCACCACGCAGAACTACGCAGGTGCTGCTGGCAGGTGTCGTTGGGTTGCGGTCTAGGTGCTCTATTGATGATTGTAGCTGTCCATAGCTGGTCGTAGCATGTATTCCAGTGCTCTGCATCTCGCCGTGATGTTGGTTGCCAACTTTCCATATCCTCACAAGTTTAAGATCCTTGGCCGATGTTCCGGACCACCCTTTCTCAGCGTGACAATAGCCCGTCGACCCCCAGTCGCTGTTTATATAACTTCCGAGTCAGCAGCGACAGCGGCGGATTGCTAAAAGGTGGTGGCGCAGAGCCATTGGCAGGTTTGCTGCATGATGAAACCATTGCGGTTTACAACCTGGGTGACGGTGTACACCTAGCAACTATGGGTCAGTCGCTTGGCAGTTTGTGCAAGCTTCATCACATCAGATGTGGTACGCTTGCGAAGCCTGTAGCAAGATGCCGGCGCTTAGAGCCGACCCTGGGTGACACTCGCAGCAGGTGCACAAGATCAGGTGGTGCAGCCTCCCCCTGTGGCGCGTTGGTAGCCCTGGACACCGGCTACTGGCTACTGCCCCACCCCCGTTGGGCAGGCTGGCTGGCACAGGCCCTCCCCGCCGCTCATCGTGTATCAGCTTCCAGCTGGGAGTGGCAGCCAACAAGGAGGTAGGCGGCAAGGACCAGCAGTCAACAGAAGTACCTCCCGGCTGCCTTACCTGGGAGTGCAGGAGGCATGCTTAGCATGCAGCCCGAATGCTGTGCCTAAGATGAATGACAAGGAACTGAGAAGTGAAAGAGAAAGGAGAAGGGTGCCGTAGCTCGCTTAGCAGGATGGTTCACAACCGGCTTAGCAATGCCGTTGAGAGAGGATCAGCTGGGTGCTACCATTGTCATGCCATGCCATGCCGTTGCCATGTCATTGCCTACACTGCCTGCACACTACACTTGCATATCTTGCCTGCGATTGTAGGTTCTTAGAAGCTAGACAATGAATGCATTGAAGAGGAGGAGGATGGGGAGGAGGACGGGAGGGTCACTCATTTGCAGACTCAGCCCTCATCTCATAACTACAACTCAGGTATGCTCTGCTATGGGTGGATTTGGGGCTATAAGTCAAAGAAGAAGAAGAAGAAGAAGAAGACTACTCCGGCCGAGCCGGCGGGCTGCCTGGGGCGCGGCCTGCTCCACCACCTACCCTAGGTGGCCATAAGTCAAGGTAGTGTGGGGAGGGCAACCTCATGCGCCCTTACTGAGACCTTGTCAAACCATGTGTCCTTGGGGGTGGTTGATGCGATGTGTTCTCCTCAAATGGTGCCATGCAAACATCTTGGGACGTCCTGCTGCTGCAAACATGTTGGGACGTCCTGCTGCTGCGCTCAGCCGTTGAGCGTTGATAGGAGTAGGTATGAAGCTGATGGTCTTGGGTCTGGTGGGAGTATTTGAAGTTTTCAGGAGGCAGCGTCGCACAGCTGAGCCAAGCTAGCCGTGCTGCTGCACAACCAGGTACGACCACCTAGCTCAACTTGGCTTACTGTGATATCAGTGGTACGTGAGAGTAGTGGTAGTACAGACTGTGGAATGGAAAAGTACTTAATGCCCCCACGGTGCACTAGCTGGCTGGGCGTCAGCTGTGGGCACTCCTTGGCAGCTATCCAGTAGGCGCATTGCGGCCACATGGCCACCTTCGCGGCAGGGGTTTAGGAGGCGCTTGCAAGCGCCAGAAGCGCGCAGCGCGGAGGATGCCGCGTACAGCTCGGAAGAGGCTGCGTGCCCATTGCCAGCTCCCCAGATTCCGGCTAAAAGTGAGGGAGTGAGAACAAAGCTATCATCGCTTCACAGTCTCAGCCGTCGAACAGCAGCCCAGATCAGCACCTTCAAGCATCAGCATTTTTGACAACTTTCGCGCTAATCCCCAAATGGCCTCTCGTCAATTCACTGGGATGTCCCTTGTGGGCATGGTGCTGCTGCTCGCTGTCGTGGCCCAAGGTGCGCGGTAGCTATGCAGTGTCTTCATCGCAGGTACCGGAGAGCACCGATGCCATCGCTGGTACGGACATTTGCAGGGCGCACCTTGAAGCAGGCCAGCGCATCCGCAGAGGCGGTGGCGCAAGCCTTGGTGAGTACAAGATTACCGGTAGACTAGTTGACGCCGATGTGCACAACCATCGGGGCCACAATCACCGCCAGGGACACGATCAGTGATTGCGCAGGTCTGATGGGGTCGGGTCGTCTGACGAGCCGCCTTGGTCCCGGCTTTGATGGCCAGCCACGTCCTCCCCTCTCCAACCGCGCCCTGCCTTTGCGATCGCAGGCTTCTGGCAACGCGAACGCCGCAGCAAGCGCCTTCGCTCAGGCGGTGGCCAGTGGCCAAGGAGCTGCCGCCGCCAATGTGCGCTGGTGCCTAGGCATGCGTGTGTGACCAGGCAGTCGTCCTTACCCTGCCTTGAGCTCACTCAGCTACCTTGCTCTGCTTGGTCCAGGCCCTGGCCCAGGCCTCAGCGTCTGGCAACAGCAGGGCTGCCGGCACAGCGCTGGCCCAGGCAGCAGCCCAAGCCCAGGCATCAGGGCAGTCCAATGCCTTTGCCCAGGTAAGGTCTGCGGCACCATTGCCATTGGTCATGTTGCATGAGTTATGTCCTCACCCCGACAGCTGCCTGCTAACTGGGCATGTTGGTTGCTGTTGGTTGTTGATGGGCAAGGTATTGTTGGTTCACACCACTAACCGCCAGCTTGGCATGGCTGCTGGGCATGTGCTCTTAGACATGAGCACGCCTCTCCCCTGTTGGTCCTCATGACCAGTTGCTGCTCTCCCTGGGTGTTGCAGGCCCTGGCCAGCGCCACTGCCAGCGGCGGCTCAGCCACTGCCAACTCCCTGGCCCAGGCAGCCTCACAGGGCGGAGCAACCTCTCTGGCCCAGGCGTTTTCTCAGGTGCGCCCATCACCCAGCTCTTCCATACAGGTCAACAGCTGCCATGCACCCACACCCTTGCATGGACATACGGATGCCATACCTGCGGATGCCATACCTGCAAAGTGTGTCCTTGTGGTGTGCTGTGGTCGGTGCAGGCATCAGCAAGCGGGGGCAGTGCTAGGGCTGACGCCTTGGCCCAGGCCGTGGCTACTGGTCGTTAAGAAGCTGCGACTGGTGCGCTCGCCGCGCTAGCGAGGAGCTGCTGACATATGGGGTGGGAAGTGCTGTGCTTGGCCGGCTTCTATCTGGAGCTAGTGGCAAACATGTTCTTGTGCACGAAGTTGTGATCATGCTGTTTTACTACCAACATTTGCATCCACCTAATCGCATCGTTGTTACGACATTGCTTCACATTGAAACATGCAATTGTGGCTGGGTGGTGTTGCTGGATTGCGGTCCAATGTGAGACTTGTAGCTGTGCTTGGCATTGACTCCAGTCTGTGTGGATGTCGAATTCTTCAATGTAAGCTCTCTCGCTTCAATGTAAGCTCTCTCGCCGACGGGGATGACGCAACCAAAACCACGCTGAGCAACGCTGGAAGAGCAGCTGAGAAGTGTAATAGGCAGTATTCGCCCAGGTAGCCAGAGAGAATCTATCTGACCTGATGGGACTATCTCTTGGAGCGCAGTCAGCGTACGACGGCCCGTATCTAGCTAGAGTGACACCATGTCGCCCCGGCAATATCGCAGCAGCCCACCATGTCGACATGCAGCAGCCCACCATGCTCGCTCCCTTCCCCCCATCTGTGTAGGAGCTGACGTCATTGAGTCGGCCCACCCCCTCTCAGCCCTTCCTCTCGCCCCCTCCCCAGGCCCTTGCTACCTACTAATTTCGCTTAACGTCCCAGCCTTCCACCTCCCACCCCCCAGTGCACCCCCTCCCAGCCCTCCCGCTTTAGGTCCCAGGGTGAGGCTACGGCTGGTCCTGGCAGGTGGTGGTAGTGTAGGGGCTGGGAGGTGATGGGGAGGAGAGGGAACGCGGGGAGAATGGATGACAGGATGACATGTCTGTTGCTTTGCATGCAGAGATGTTGGAGCAAGCCAAGGCAATACACCTACTGACTAGATACTATCTCTATGAGGTGGTGGTAGGTAGCTGGCTGGGTGCTCAACATCACAAATCAACAATGTTGGCGCAGTGAGTGCAGAGCTACAGGGGTCGGTCCTGTTACCATGGCTCGGTTTCTTGTTAGTTGAAAACGGGCTGAATGGGGGGCATACCACCATCTCATCTTGACCTCATCTTAGGCATCTCAATGTCACAATAAGTGAGACTGCTACAATCACTGAATACAATCATCATCTATCCTATAGGTGCAGCGGGTGCGACACAGTGGAGGACACAATGGAGGAGGGGGGGGTGTAACCCGATGATGATACCTTAGTGTGCGCCGACCCAAATAATGTATGATGTATGGTTCAGCGGAAGCGAATACATCCAGATGTTTCAACCACCCCGTCTAGGTGGGTTCATGTAGGTGAAAGATCTGAACCGGTGGTGGTGTTCTGGGCTGGGCCCAGACATTCAACTCCCAGATATTTTTCAGACTACGCCAACCGGCCGCTGCAGCCTCACGGTGACGGTGAAAACTGACGGTGTAGAAAGAAACTGTGACTGCCCGTGCTCTGCTGACATTGTACCAGCGTTATGAGGCGAGACGCTCCTAGTGCCAGTGGGGTATGAATAGAACAAAGCAAGGGAACACAAGCGAGCCTTGCGTATCGACTTCTCGGCGACATTTGAACTTGGGCCTGCAGGAGTCAGCACGTGCGGCCGTCAGCTGCTGTGGCACCAACTAAGCTTGGTGCGAGCCTCCGCTTCATTTGTTGGCGTTGGCGGCTGAGCTCTCCCGCGCCCTGGTGCCGCGTCATCTGGCGAGGAAGGCCTTGATGCTCTCGTAGGTACCCCAACATATGGCGGCCGACGGCGCGTTGAAGAGCACGCGAGGGCGCACGCCTCGCCACAGCGCGGACCACCCTTCCTCTTGCACGATGCGACGCATCACCGGCAGCTGTGCAAATCAGCGCAACATACAACGACCGCAAGGCATAGAGGAGTACCGCACTTGCACAGAGCGCTCGCTTCGGAAGGCATCGGGCGAACACAAAAGTACGGACGCTGCTAGCCAGCACGAGTCGCGTGTGTGTCACCAGCGTGTGCTCGGAGCATCAACGTCTGGCGGCGGGAACAGCCATGATAAATATACCACGCGGCACTGTCGTGGACACGCAGATTTAGCCAGCTCGCGTGGGTAACTGCATGCGACGAAGAAAAAGTGCGGGAAGGGCTGTCGCCGACGTGCCCCTAAACTGAAGGCACCTACCACGGCGCTGCTGTTGTACCGCCTAGCCGACAAGACGCCTTCTGTTTGCAACCGGGTCTTCACAACGTCAAAGGGAGTGGTCACCGCTGCTCGTGCCACGTGCAGGCAGCAAGCCAGCAGTAAAGCAATGGCAGCAAAACCACAGCCACTGCATAAACAGCGGCAACAGCAGTGGTGACAGCCACGACTGTAGCCAGAGCGGTGCCCACTTTAAGCACAATGCCCTGCCCAGCCCCAGCCCCAGCCCCAGCCCCTGGCCCAGCCCCTGGCCCTGCCCCATTCTGACCGCAGTGACCCCAGACCCACCTGCTGCTGAGCCCCCCGCCACCCCCCCCGCCACCAGCTGCACCAGCAGGGTGTCCTCATCGCCATCCTCACCGCCCACCAGGAGCCCCTTGGCCGCGTCATACACACTGCAAGCACAGTGTGGTGGCAGCAGCAACAGGAGCGCTGCAGAGCAGGCCCCACGCCAGGCCACCGCCATCTCCACCATCATCTCGCACGAAACGTTGCCACCACCACCACCACTACCAACAACAACGATGATGGCAAGAACAGCAGCACCAGCACCAGCACCAGCACCACCAATGCTGTCAAGAACAGCAATGTCTGGTGGGAGGGTAGCAAGGGCATGCCCGGTGGCTACTCTCCTCCCACAATGCACGCCCCACAGCAAGGGCATAGTCTTTCTTTACTTCTTTCTGGCAAGAACAGCAGCCTGCCACAGCCACTGCCACAACCACAACCTCCTGAGCACCTCAGGAGCCCCATGAGAGCCGGCCAAGAGCAGCTGCCTGCGCCCCCCACAGCCTTCCCTCCTGTGCCCCTCAGCCACGGGCACACCCCAGCCGTCTACCGCTGCCTGGCACCTGAAGTGCATGGCGATGAAGGGCACGTTCATGACCAGGGTTGTGCGGTAGGAGCGGAAGAATGCCGCCGGCCCCTCGCTGTGATACACCTGACGCACGCAGTCTAGCACTCCCCTGTAGGGGCTGTGGACTACCTGCAGGCAGGCAGGCCACCACAGCAGCCAGCATGCTGGCCAGGCAGGCAGGCAGGCAGGCAGGCAGGCAGGCAGGCAGGCAGGCAGGCAGGCAGGGTGAGTGGGCGGGCAGGCAAGCAGTCAGGCAGGAGGGGAGGAGGGCAGTCAGGCAGGGAGGAGGGCAAGAGGGGAGGAGGGCATGCGGGCGGGCAGGGTGTAGTGGCGCAGTGCTATTGTGGATGGGCAGGGAGGTGGGTGGGCAGGCAGGCAGACAAGCAAGAGGGCAGGCAGGCAGGCAGGCAGGGTGGCATATGGTTGTCGCACAGTGCTACTGCACCTACTGCAGACTGAAACAATACCCACCCTGGCCCTGCCCCAAGCCTACCTGCCCCTGCCCCTGCCCTGCCCGCCCCGCCTGCCCCTGCCAGCCTCCCCGACCTGCAGCCGCTGCTTGATGACGTCTGCTGGGGTCATGATGGCGTCGTTGAAAGCGGTGGCCACTGCCCCTGCCACGCCGCTGATGAGGGGGTTGTGGCCAGGCCGGTAGCCGCCCAGCTGCTGCTTCACTGCCTCGTACACCGCAAAGTGCACTGCATGAGCAGGACTGCAGCCCCCAGCGTGTGCACGGGGAGGAGGGGGTGGGGGCAGGAGGGACTGAGATGCAGGGGGGCGGAGGGGGTGGGGTGGAAGAGGGACTGAGACATAGGGGGGCGGAGGGGGGTGGGTGGGAGAGGGTCAGTGGGCCATGAGGGGCATGGGGGGATGGTGTGTGGGAGGTGGTGTGGAGGCGGTGGGGATGGTGTGTGCCATGAGGTAGCCGGGCCGGGCCTCCCTGCCTGCCCCACACGTCACGCTGGCTATCATGCAGGCTGCCTTACTGGGGAGTAGAAGGCCCTGGCACCATAGGGCAGGGCACAACACATTGGAGGACAGAGCGCCATGAGCCGGCTTGCATAGGTTGCAGTGGGCTAGGACGCATACATGCAAGGGGAGGGATGGCAGAGTGAGGGGGCATGGAGGGCGGTGTGTGTGAGGGCCAGGCCTTTCAACCCAGGGTGGTGTGCCACTCCTACTGCCCCTGCTCATGCTGCCGCTGCCACAGATCCTGCTGCTGCTGCTGCTGCCATCGCCTCTGACCTGGGCGCTGCTGGCGGCAGATGGGCTAGGGGCAGGCACAGCAGCGTAGGAGCAGCAGCATGCAGCAGGATGTGCCAATTGAGGTAGAGGTTGAGGCGGTTGAGGTGGTTGGGTCAGTCGGGACCACCGAGGCAGTTGAGGCAGTGCGGTGCAGTGGTTCACTCACCCCGCTCCACCTGCCACTGCGCCCACCCCCTTGTAAAGGGCAGCTAGGCCCTCCCTGCGTACTGCGGTGTGAATGGCCCCCCACACCGACATGTTATGCAGCTGCAAGCAGTCAGGGACAGGCCAGGGGCGCCAGGGTCAGGGTCAGGGTCAGGGTCAGGGCCAGGGCCAGAGCTATGGTCAGGGTCAGAGCTATGGTCAGGGCCATGGTTTGGGATGTGGAAGGCTGGTGGGCGTGAGGCTGGCAAGGAGCCTGGAGGAAGGGCGGCAGGGGGGCAACTGTGCTGCTGGTTTCTGCGAACAGCTGCAGGCAGGCAGGCAGGCAGGCAGGCAGGCAGGCAGGCAGGCAGGCAGGCAGGCAGGCAGGCAGGCAGGCAGGCAGGCAGGCAGGCAGGCAGGCAGGCAGGCAGGCAGGCAGGCAGGCAGGCAGGCAGGCAGGCAGGCAGGCAGGCAGGCAGGCAGGCAGGCAGGCAGGCAGGCAGGCAGGCAGGCAGGCAGGCAGGCAGGCAGGCAGGCAGGCAGGCAGGCAGGCAGGCAGGCAGGCAGGCAGGCAGGCAGGCAGGCAGGCAGGCAGGCAGGCAGGCAGGCAGGCAGGCAGGCAGGCAGGCAGGCAGGCAGGTGGGTGGGCGGGCAGGCTCACCCTCTGGCCTGGATGGCTCAAAGCCTGCATGCGAGTCTTGATGGTGTCAACTGGGTACATAGCCACATGTTCCACAGTCCCAGCCACCGCACCAGCTATCATGTGCTGCGTGCCAGCGGTCAGAAGTGACCCAGCATCACATGCAAGCCTACCCACACCCTCACTAGCCGTGACTGTAACGGGTGCATCCGCTCCGCTGCCCTCTGTTCTTCCTGTTAACTTCGCACCGACACGAAGCTCAGCCCGTCATACAACTCCTCCTCCGCGGAAACAACAGCCTCCGCATCGCTCATGTTGCTGCCCTAGCACTATAAGCTCAACTGCGGATTGGTACTGAGCTGCGTGGCCCGGGGCTGAAAGCTCCACAGCTAGTTGCATCGCATAGAGGCAGCTACTACGCTATCTAAGCGGTGCTGCACCGTACTACATCATTTGCTGCCGATGCGGCGCGATGCAGTTGGGCGGTTGACTTTTGCCTTGCCTTGATATTTACCTTGCCTTGAAAAAGAACACATAGTGAAAACGATGCTAAGGCCTGTGTCTACGCCAGTGCCATGCGTGAAGATCGGGCACAACATCAAGGCGGGGTTTCCGTCCGGCGTAACGCTCCGCTCACGTCACGTGGCGCACTCATTGGAGCAGCGCTTCAAAGACGCGTACACAATGAGCCAAGGTTAGCCCGCATGAGGTCAAAGCCAGTGCCTGTACCCAAGTGGGGTTTTTAGCAACCTTCACTCCTTCTCATGCCAGCCAGGGTGTTGGTCAGGTAGCCGTCGCAGCTCAACACAGAATGCTCCTTTCATCGCTTCTTCTTCTTGACCCCTTAGGCGCTCTCAACAGCTACATAACCCAGGTGTCATGCACTGCTAGAGGCACACCCTCACTCTCAGTTGATAACTGGTTGTCTGTTCTTTGTCTGTACCTCATCCTCAACCACCCTCAGACCACCCCCACCAGCACCTCCTTCACCCTGCGTGCAACATCCCTCACTAGGGCCTCCACTTGAGCCGGAGCAGTGGTGGCCACTAGGTACCACTAGCGTGAATACTAGAGACCACTAGTGCCCCAACTCAAATGGTGTCAATGGGCTGCGTGAGTATACCCAATGCACATGGACATGGTGCATGAGTGCCTTTCACCTACACTATTCCCCGACCCCTGAGGGCTATTGTATAGAATTGGCATGAAAAACATGCGCTAATTGGAAGCTGATGACAGCTCGACATAGGGGGTCACACACTACTGTGCCTCAGCAATCTACTGCTGCTGGGCCTTGGGTGGCTTGTCTCGCAGCCAATTGTAGCCTAGGCCAGGGTGCTCCTGGCCCTTGGCTGGCAGCGCTCCCTGGTCTGGCCGGTAGCACAGCTCCAGTGGCCGCCACCTGCTCTCCCCGATGCGCTGCATGTTCAGCGCTGCATTGCAGTCCCTATCCAGCCACCTGCCTGGCTGTGGTGCTGGCTTGGCTTTGGCAGCCTTGCCCTGGCTTTTGCCTTTGCCCTCAGTAAGCTCAGTGGGCTCAGCTGCCGGCTAATCCTCAGTGCGCTTGCTGCGCTTGGCTGGCGGGGGAGTGCTGGGCCCTGGCTCTGGGCTGCTGGCTGTGAGGCTCAGTGGCGCTGGGAAAGCCCGTGGTGGGGTAGCCCACCAGGCATGTCAACAAGATTCTCAACGTGAAGAAGATTCTCAGCAATGCCCTTCTGCTGCTTCTTAGCCATCACGCGATGTGCATTGAGGCGGGCGGTGGCCATTTCAAGCAAAATGGGTTTTCTGAGAGATTCATGGAGTGATGATCATCCCACCATGGTCCCACCTTGCAGTCCTGGCTAGCCAACTCTGACAGCCCGGACCTGCACCCAACAGCCGAGCCTGTCAGCATATGCAAATGGGCATTTGGTATGACAGACAAGCCCTCACAACAGCTGCTAAAGCTGACATGGAGCCCACCATGGGCCACGACTGTGCTCCCAGCTGCTGTTGCTCCTGGGCCTTGAGCAGTTCCACAACGGCCAATATAGGCCTATCCAAATTAGGAACCTTTCTGAGAAACTATTTCAACCTCTTGTGGACAACTCCTGGCTCTTCGGTACTCCTGGCCACCAGTGGGCTGTGCTGGCCTCTTGGGGTAAGGCCAGTAAGGCCAGTAAGCAGTAAGGCCACCAATGGTGCTCTTATCACAGTGTGTCATAGCTGGCTGGCAGCTCATGTCCAGTCCTTGGGGCTGGGCTCCAGGGCGGGGGTGGGGGTGGGAGCAGGCCAGAGCATTTCACCAGAGCATCTCACCAGAGCATTTTCATTTTTCTTCGCCAGTGTGGCGCATCCTCCCGCCATCTTTCTTACTCATTCACACCAGCCGCAGCAGCAACAGCCCGGATTGGCCTGCATGCTTTGGGTGGTCAACACCTGCACAGTACACAATAAGGTTCATGAGCTGGTAAGGTAGATTCATAAGGTAATCTCATGAGCTGCACGGCTGTGCTTGGCTTTCTCAATGGTACCAGAATGGAGTAGGACTGGCCCTTAGACGTTGAAAAAGTTATTCAAAGTACGAGCCTTACTGTGTTAAGGTCTGGCAGGGCCGGCATGCCCAGTGCCATGCGGGGGGCCCTCCCAACTGCCTGCCTGTGGTGCCACAGTGTGTGCCTGACCCCCCCTGCCTGCTGCTGCTGCTCCTCGTCCTGCTGCTGCTCTTGGCCCCACTACTACTGCTACTACTGCTACTGCTGTTGCTGCTGCTGCTGCCACTGCTGCTGCCACTGCTGCTGCCACTGCTGCTGCCACTGCTGCTGCCACTGCTGCTGCCACTGCTGCTGCTGCTGCTGCCACTGCTGCTGCTGCTGCTGCTGCCACTGCTGCTGCCACTGCTGCTGCTGCTGCTGCTGCTGCCACTGCTGCTGCTGCTGCTGCTGCTGCTGCCACTGCTGCTGCCACTGCTGCTGCCACTGCTGCTGCCACTGCTGCTGCCACTGCTGCTGCTGCTGCTGCCACTGCTGCTGCTGCTGCTGCTGCCACTGCTGCTGCCACTGCTGCTGCTGCTGCTGCTGCTGCCACTGCTGCTGCTGCTGCTGCTGCTGCTGCCACTGCTGCTGCTGCTGCTGCTGCCACTGCTGCTGCCACTGCTGCTGCTGCTGCTGCTGCTGCCACTGCTGCTGCTGCTGCTGCTGCTGCTGCTGCCACTGCTGCTGCCACTGCTGCTGCCACTGCTGCTGCCACTGCTGCTGCTGCTGCTGCCACTGCTGCTGCTGCTGCTGCTGCTGCCACTGCTGCTGCCACTGCTGCTGCTGCTGCTGCTGCTGCCACTGCTGCTGCCACTGCTGCTGCCACTGCTGCTGCCACTGCTGCTGCCACTGCTGCTGCTGCTGCTGCCACTGCTGCTGCTGCTGCTGCTGCTGCCACTGCTGCTGCCACTGCTGCTGCTGCTGCTGCTGCTGCCACTGCTGCTGCTGCTGCTGCTGCTGCTGCTGCTGCCACTGCTGCTGCCACTGCTGCTGCCACTGCTGCTGCCACTGCTGCTGCCACTGCTGCTGCCACTGCTGCTGCTGCTGCTGCCACTGCTGCTGCTGCTGCCACTGCTGCTGCCACTGCTGCTGCTGCTGCTGCTGCTGCTGCCACTGCTGCTGCTGCTGCTGCTGCTGCCACTGCTGCTGCTGCTGCTGCTGCCACTGCTGCTGCTGATGCCACTGCTGCTGCTGCTGCTGCTGCTGCTGCCACTGCTGCTACTGCTGCTGCTGCTGCCACTGCTGCTGCCACTGCTGCTGCCACTGCTGCTGCCACTGCTGCTGCCACTGCTGCTGCCACTGCTGCTGCTGCTGCTGCCACTGCTGCTGCTGCTGCTGCTGCCACTGCTGCTGCCACTGCTGCTGCTGCCACTGCTGTTGCTGCTGCTGCTGCCACTGCTGCTGCCACTGCTGCTGCCACTGCTGCTGCCACTGCTGTTGCTGCTGCTGCTGCTGCTGCTGCTTCTGCTGCCACTGCTGCTGCCACTGCTGCCACTGCTGCTGCCACTGCTGCTGCTGCTGCTGCTGCTGCTGCCACTGCTGCTGCCACTGCTGCTGCCACTGCTGCTGCCACTGCTGCTGCTGCTGCTGCTGCTGCTGCTGCCACTGCTGCTGCTGCTGCTGCTGCCACTGCTGCTGCTGCTGCTGCCACTGCTGCTGCCACTGCTGCTGCTGCTGCTGCCACTGCTGCTGCCACTGCTGCTGCCACTGCTGCTGCTGCTGCTGCTGCTGCTGCTGCCACTGCTGCTGCCACTGCTGCTGCCACTGCTGCTGCCACTGCTGCTGCCACTGCTGCTGCCACTGCTGCTGCTGCTGCTGCCACTGCTGCTGCTGCTGCTGCTGCCACTGCTGCTGCCACTGCTGCTGCTGCCACTGCTGTTGCTGCTGCTGCTGCCACTGCTGCTGCCACTGCTGCTGCCACTGCTGCTGCCACTGCTGTTGCTGCTGCTGCTGCTGCTGCTGCTTCTGCTGCCACTGCTGCTGCTGCTGCTGCCACTGCTGCTGCCACTGCTGCTGCCACTGCTGCTGCCACTGCTGCTGCCACTGCTGCTGCCACTGCTGCTGCTGCTGCTGCCACTGCTGCTGCTGCTGCTGCTGCTGCTGCCACTGCTGCTGCTGCTGCTGCTGCTGCTGCTGCTGCCACTGCTGCTGCTGCTGCCACTGCTGCTGCTGCTGCTGCCACTGCTGCTGCTGCTGCTGCTGCTGCTGCTGCTGCTGCTGCTGCTGCTGCTGCTGCTGCTGCTGCTGCTGCTGCTGCTGCTGCTGCTGCTGCTGCTGCTGCTGCTGCTGCTGCTGCCACTGCTGCTGCTGCTGCTGCTGCTGCTGCCACTGCTGCTGCTGCTGCCACTGCTGCTGCTGCTGCTGCCACTGCTGCTGCTGCTGCTGCTGCTGCTGCTGCTGCTGCTGCTGCTGCTGCTGCTGCCACTGCTGCTGCTGCTGCTGCTGCTGCTGCTGCTGCTGCTGCTGCTGCTGCCACTGCTGCTGCCACTGCTGCTGCTGCTGCTGCTGCTGCTGCTGCTGCCACTGCTGCTGCTGCTGCTGCCACTGCTGCTGCTGCTGCTGCTGCTGCTGCTGCTGCTGCTGCTGCTGCTGCTGCTGCTGCTGCTGCTGCTGCTGCTGCTGCTGCTGCTGCTGCTGCTGCTGCTGCTGCTGGCCCCTTGCAGTGTATGTGTCGGACCGGCCAGCACCCATTCCCCTCACTGAGCATGAGCGACGCCGCAAGCAGCGGGAGCTCGAGGAGATCTGCGGGGTGCGCTGATTGCCCCCGCCCCTGCCCGCGCCCCCCGCCCCCACCCCCACCCCGGACCCCGACCCCGACCCCGCCGGGATCCATCCCCAACCCGACCCGACCCGACCCGAGCCTTGCTTCTCAGGTGGCCAAGCGCAAGGGCATCTCGGCTGACACCGTGACAGCCCAGCTGGCAGCTGCCGAGCAGCTGTTGCCTGGGCTAGTGAATCTGCACCGCGCTAAAGCTGCAGACTGGCTGGCCATCACCGCCGACACTGGGCAGCTGGCACTTAAGCTGGTGGCTCTGAAGGAGCTGTACCCTAGAGGTGGGTCAGGGGGGGTCAGGGGGGTCCAGGGGGGGTCAGGGGGGGTCAGGGGGGGTCGGGGGGGTCAGGGGGGGTCAGGGGGGGTCAGGGGGGTCAGGTGGGGTCGGGGGGGTCGGGGGGATCGGGGGGGTCAGGGCAGGTCAGGGGGGGTCAGGGGGGTCAGGGGACGTCAGGGGAGGTCAGGGGGGGTCAGGGGGGGTCAGGGGGGGTCAGGGTGTAGACGGAAAGAGGGGAAGAGAGGGGGGGATTGTGGGAGTATAAGAGAGGGAGGGGAAGAGGAGGAAGAGGAGGAAGAAGAGGAGCCTTTTAATTGAGAGCATGGGATCAGGGAGGCACAGACATGGGCAGCAGCAGGAGCAGGAGGTGGTGGCAGCTGCTGAGCCTGGCTGTTGCTGCTGCAGCCAACATGCAGAAGGTCCTTGCCGCCCAGCCTCGCCTGCTGTTGAAGAGCTCGGCACAGCTGAGTGATGATGCAGCAGCTGTGAGTCACCCCCCCCTGGCCCCTGGCCGCCCTCCCTGGCACCCTCACCCCCTTCACCACCCTCACCACCACCCTCAGCACCGGCACCCCCTGCGCAGCCCTGCCCTCCACCCTCAGCTGCAGGGGCTCCCTCTGCCCTGCCTGCCCCTGGCTGCCTTGCCTGCCCCTCTCTTCTTTGCCTCCCAGCACCTTCCCAAGCTTTCCGCCTCTCAGCCCGGCCTCCCTGTCTGCCCTGGACCAGTGCCTGGGCATTCACCTTCTAACACACACCTGGTCACACCTAGCAGCTGCACTGCAGCTGCTGACTTCCTGCTCACAGCACCCACCTGCTCCCACCCCAGACATCCCCCACAACTCCCAACCACCCTAACCCTCAGCACCCCTGGCCTGACCTCACCCTCCCCTGCTAGCCCCCACCCAACTGCCAAAACTGCTCAACTGCCCAACTGCCTGGCCCCCTGCCCCACCTCTCTCCTCCCCTTGCCCCCTGCTTCCCTTGTAGGTGCGCCGCATGCTGTCCAGCTTGGGGGGGGAGGGGGCCGTGGATGCGCTGATTGAGGCAGAGCCGGTGAGTGGGGGGCTGGTGGTCAGGGGGTCAGCAGGGGGGGCTGGGCAGGGGGTCAGCAGGGGGGGCTGGGCAGGGGGTCAGCAGGGGTACTGTGCAGGCGGGCGAGCAGCAGGCAAGGTGGCAGGCAAGGCGCAGTTCAAGGTTGTTGCAGTGTTCGAGGTGAGTCAGCAGGCAGGGGTCGAGGGCGAGTTCAGTGCCACAGGGCTGACCAGCAGGGGCTGACTGGGGCTGTGGGACTGTCCAGGTGTCGATGAGTCCGCATACACGGTGCAGGCATAGCGAGGGATGGCTGTGTAGGCTCGCCGGATGCATCACCTCACCCCTGATCAGCCAGGCCTCACCTGCCTCACCTGCCCTACCTGCTTTACCTGCCTCACCTGCCCTACCTGCTTTACCTGCCTCACCTGCCCTACCTGCTTTACCTGCCTCACCTGCCCTACCTGCTTTACCTGCCTCACCTGCCCTACCTGCTTTACCTGCCTCACCTGCCCTACCTGCTTTACCTGCCTCACCTGCCCTACCTGCTTTACCTGCCTCACCTGCCCTACCTGCTTTACCTGCCTCACCTGCCCTACCTGCTTTACCTGCCTCACCTGCCCTACCTGCTTTACCTGCCTCACCTGCCCTACCTGCTTTACCTGCCTCACCTGCCCTACCTGCTTTACCTGCCTCACCTGCCCTACCTGCTTTACCTGCCTCACCTGCCCTACCTGCTTTACCTGCCTCACCTGCCCTACCTGCTTTACCTGCCTCACCTGCCCTACCTGCTTTACCTGCCTCACCTGCCCTACCTGCTTTACCTGCCTCACCTGCCCTACCTGCTTTACCTGCCTCACCTGCCCTACCTGCTTTACCTGCCTCACCTGCCCTACCTGCTTTACCTGCCTCACCTGCCCTACCTGCTTTACCTGCCTCACCTGCCCTACCTGCTTTACCTGCCTCACCTGCCCTACCTGCTTTACCTGCCTCACCTGCCCTACCTGCTTTACCTGCCTCACCTGCCCTACCTGCTTTACCTGCCTCACCTGCCCTACCTGCTTTACCTGCCTCACCTGCCCTACCTGCTTTACCTGCCTCACCTGCCCTACCTGCTTTACCTGCCTCACCTGCCCTACCTGCTTTACCTGCCTCACCTGCCCTACCTGCTTTACCTGCCTCACCTGCCCTACCTGCTTTACCTGCCTCACCTGCCCTACCTGCTTTACCTGCCTCACCTGCCCTACCTGCTTTACCTGCCTCACCTGCCCTACCTGCTTTACCTGCCTCACCTGCCCTACCTGCTTTACCTGCCTCACCTGCCCTACCTGCTTTACCTGCCTCACCTGCCCTACCTGCTTTACCTGCCTCACCTGCCCTACCTGCTTTACCTGCCTCACCTGCCCTACCTGCTTTACCTGCCTCACCTGCCCTACCTGCTTTACCTGCCTCACCTGCCCTACCTGCTTTACCTGCCTCACCTGCCCTACCTGCTTTACCTGCCTCACCTGCCCTACCTGCTTTACCTGCCTTGCCTGCCTCAGCCACCGGCTGGCTGACCCGCTGACACACCTGTAGTGTCGGCCCTGTGTGCAAGGTCTGTGCCGGTGGTGATGGTGGTGGCGATAGCGAGGGCTGCTGCTGCCTGCGGGCTGCGGGCTGAGCTGACCTGAGCTATGCCAGGGGGGGTGGGGGGTGGGGGTGCTGCCGCTAGGAGCCGGTAGGGACTAGGGAGGGTGTTGCTGCCGTGTGGCGCACCATGTGTCTCTGCTGCCGCCCTGGTCTCCCGGGTGCTGTGCATTGTTTTTATTTCGCCCTATTTATAACGTTTGGTATGAAATGCCATAATCTAGGGGTTGTTTTGCGCTATGAAAGTGTCACTTTGCGAGCTGCAATTTTGCGTATTTTAGCGTAGTTTTCGCTATATTTCTTACCTGAGCGATGTTTTGAAGTAAGATGGAGCTATATATACCAGGATGTGAACCTATGCCATGTCACTTTGAGCGATAGATCATGCATCAGGGCGAAACGAAAACAATCACTGGTGTTGTGGTCACACAGGAGCTGAGCAATCCCACCAACCTGTCACGCTCCCTTAACTACATCAGCACCGCCTTTGCAGGTCAGGGGGGCGGTTCAGGGGGGGCAGGTCAGGGGGGCTCGTCAGGGGGCCGGGTTGGGTGGGGCAGGTCGGGAGGGCAGTTTAGAGGGCCAGTCATGGGGGCCAGCAAAGAGGGTTAAAGAGGCAGGGGTAGGTCCATGGGGGCAAGGGCAGGGCAGGCGGGGCAGGGGGCCCCTCAGGTGGTCGAGCAGGGTAGGTGGCAGCGGAGTGGTGGTAGGCACGCAGGATATCATAAAACAAGGCGGTTTGAAGGGGTGGGGCGGGGTCAGCAGGGGGGGGCAGGGGTGGGGGGAGCAGCAGGGGGCTTGCTTTGTTGTCTGCAGGAGTGGGTGTGGCTGCTGCATCATGTTACACCCCCCCACACACTCTCTTGGCCCTGCCCTCCCCCTTGCCCTGCCCTCCCCCTTGCTCTGCCCTTCCCCTTGCCCTGCCCTCCCCTTCCCAGCTGTGCTGTGCCTGTCTCCCAGGTCAAGACCCAGTCCAGGTGCTGGCCCGGCAGCCAGACGTGCTGCGGCATCAGGGCGAGGGGAGCATTCAGGACAGCGCGGAGTATGGCGAAATCAGCACCAAGGACTAGCATGCAAGCGAGCAAAGCAGCGCGCGTTCGACCCACTTTGGACAGTCTGGCGCGATCCCACCATTGGATTCGTGCATCCTGATCTCTGGATCCTGTGCACATGTTGCGATGACGCCGCTGACGGAGGTCGACAGCGCACACGAGCAGCACAGCATCCCAGGTTGACTATGCGGGGACTATGAAAGCCATCCCTCCCAGGAATGGTCGCGACGTGACCTAGCAGCGAAGGCATGGTCCTGGCGCAACGAGTTGGTGGTCCCGACAGGACGTCTACCGCGTCGCTGATGTCAGATGTTGTGGCTGCGGGAGGGGCTGTCGTAAGGGGCAAGATGGACGACCCTAAGCAGCGGTATTGACACATCTGGTTGTTTCTTCCTATGGACACTGTGACATTGGAACTTGTGTATCTGCCCTCCTGCACCAAGGTGTTTTGCTCGCTCCCACCCTCGGCCTGAAATTTAGCATGTCGACCGCATCCGCCGATGAGCCAAGATTCTTGGCAACGATTGAGTTGTTGATGCGACATGTTACTGACATTGCAACCAAACGAACCGCGTCAGGCAGTGGGCGGCACATCGGGCTTGAAGCTCGCGACAATCTGTCGTAGCAAGGGCCCCCACTGCGCCACTTGCTCCTCGCCGCACTGCGCCGTCAGGGTGTACAGCCGGTTGTACCTGAGCGAGGTGTGAGTGAGACAAGGTGTGAGGTGAGGTGTGAGACCAAAGGTCACGACAGTATGGATGCCGTTGTCGGTCTCACTGAAGATGCAGGAGTAAGGTAGGGAAGGTAGGTTCCCTAGCAGTAAGGTTACGTATCGAGGAGCCCAGGAGGAGACCTAGTAACAATTGCAGTAGTAACTAACCGATATCACAGATCACTGATATGAACAATCACCACTATAGATCGTCAACCCGAAGTGCCACCAAGAGAGCAGTATGTCGCCCCGCCCCGCCCCGCCCTGCCCCGACCCGCCTTGCCCCGCCCCGCCCCGCCCCGCCTTGCACCGCCCCGCCCCGTCTAGTAACCACAGTTGTAATCAGCCTGCAGATGCTAGTGCCATCTCAACCGCATGCCCAACCCAAGCCATGCTGCTGGGCCCCCCTGCCCCTCCCACCCACCTGCCGTTGTTGCCCAGGGCTACTGCGGAGTACAGGTGGCGGGCGGGCTCTGGAAGCTTCTGCAGCCACACGCCAGGCGCGTGCCAGCGTGTCAATGCTCAGCCAACCCACTGGTGAGGAGGTGAGGAGTCCAGGGGGTGGACACTTGGGTGGCATCTGGGGTGGCTGGCTGGGGTCACACTAGGCACCACACTAGCACACTAGGACAGCCCTTGGGCAGCGAATCAGGCGATCAGGCTTTGAACCAGCGCTGCAGCCAATAGCCAATAGGGTGTCAGCTGGACGCCCTCCCCCTGACACTGTACACTGCATTTCAACAGCTTGCCCAGCTTAGCCCGCCTGCTACCAGCTGACCCCCTCCCCTGCCTCCCCCCCCTTGCCCCCAACAACTTGCCCAGCTGCCCCACACTAGCTACGCGAGGCTTGCCTGATTCTGACCACCCCATCTGCTGTGTTCTGACCCCCAGGGTTCTTGCCTGCTCTGCACCCTGAACCCTGGCCCTCCCTTCCCCTGACCCAGCCTGCCTTCTATCAGCGGACTCCCTTCCCTTCCCTTCCTCACCCTCCCCTACCTCCCCCTGACTCACCCTGCCTCCTCCCATCTGACCCCCTCCCCTCCCCCCCCTGACCTGCACAGTGTACTCCACCAGGTATTGGCCCCGCGTCTCATTGTAGTCCACCAGCTTGGCGACCTGAACAACAACCCGCAAGAGCAGCTGCCCGCTACCCCCATGCCGCCCACCTGCTACCCACCTGCTGCCCACCTGCTGCTGCTGCTGGTTGAGCCTGGCTCTCCTCCCCTCCCCTCCCCTCCTCCCCCACCTGAATAGGCTGGTCAGGGCTAGGTGTCTGGCGCTGCCTGAGGAGGAAGGAGCGATCCAGGCTGTTCACCAGGTTGCCTGCGCAGTAGGGGGGAGACAGTTAGGAGGGGCACATAGCCAAGGGTGCCTGACACACCTCCTCAAACACACCATACACACCTTCATACCTCTCAACTCATCTACACACCTTCACACCTCCACACCGCCTTGAAGTGCAGGCACCTAGTCTGGGCCAAGCTAACCATGCCAGCCATGCCAGCCATGCCAGCCATGCCAGCCTTCCCAAGCACCAAGACATGTACTGCCCTGCTATGAGCAGGGCAAGCAGGAAGCAAGCAAGCAAGCGAGCTAGAGAGAGAAAGTAAGAAAGAAAGAGAAAGAGAAATAAATGATACATTGAAAGACCGTGATCGTTTTTCATTTGCTAGTTGACCGCCCAAGCCTGGAGGGGCAGGGGCAAGCAAAGGATCTATACAAAGTCGTCACAGCCATGTGAGTCGGCGCCCTAGCACCTCAGCAGTCATGAGCTGCATCTCCCCTTGCGTGACCCGCCTCACGTGCTTGTTGAGCAGGGTGAACCCATCGTTTGTCTAGTCATGGTTTGCCTTGCAGCCAGCCTGCTTTGTGGTGAGCTCACCTGCAAACGTGGCCACGTTGCCAAAGGACCCCAGGCGTGTGAACTCCACGCTGACATTGGTGATCACCACCGACACATTGACCTCAGCGGGGGGTACCCCACGCGGGTAGAACACCACGGTGCGCCGGCTGTCTGGGCATGGGCAGGGCAGGCCAGGGCAGGCTGGGCTGATCCAGGGCTGGGCAGGCGGGCAGGTCATGCCAGGGCAGGCCAGGTGGCAGGCTGAGGCAGGGGAGACCAGATGGGCAGGTCAAGCCAGGGCAGGCCAGGGTGTGTAGGGGCGCAGAGTACGGGCTTGGGCTTGGCCTGGGCTGCCCACTTCGCCTACAACGCTGTACTGAGTTGGGCAGACATGCACCACTGCTGCTGCTGCTGCTGCTGCAGGCACATGTGTCCGCCATGGTCCTGTGCGTCAGCCCTGCTCACCCCCCCCACACACCGGCTCCCTTGCCACTCACTGCTGATCTCGCCCAAGCCTGACTCCCAGCCATCAGGCACCAGCACACTGAAGCGCTCCTCTGGGTCATCATACCTGCAGGCCAGCACATGTACCCCACACACGCTTGCACCCACACTCTGCCTGCCTGCCTGCCTGCTTGCACACCTATTTCACACGCTCCTGCCACACTTTGCTGGGCACATTGCCCACTGCCTTGACCATGTGCATGCTTCCACTCAACCCCTTGGGCCCTTTGACGCGCAGACGCTGACCATGACCCTCTGCCTGTGATGCTTGTGTCTGTCTGCCTGCCTGGCACTCACACTGTGCCTGCTGCTACTTCAGCAGCAGCCTGGGCTGTCTCGGGTGCGCTGAAGGACAGCAGCGGAAGGACAGCGCCGCCCAGCAGCAGATTGCGCCTGCTGGATCCTTGGTCGAAATCCCGCGACTTGCTGTAGTTGCATTCTTGCGACCTGCAATGTGCGTCGTACAGCGCAAGCTTGCAGCTGGAACGGTGGCAGCGGTGCCATTGACCAAGACAACTCGCAAGGTAGGCAAACCTGTGGTGCGCGCAAAGAAGTGCGCTGAGAGGGCGTCGTAGCTGGGGGGGACCCTTGCTTGACCTAGCAGCTGCAATGCACCATCAGCAGTCGAGACATCTTGTGCGGGACTATGTGCTAGGTGCAATCTAGGCCACCCACGTAGGGATGCGCAGCGCTGGGGTTCGCAGGACGCGCACAACATTTGCCAAGGTTGCTCCCGTGGTCAATCGCTCCGCGATGGAAATCTCACCCATAAAGTATCTGTGAGATGTCATACATGGCGGCATGAGCATGCATATTGATTAGGCTCGAGCCTGTTCCGTATTCCTCCTTGTGTGCCTTGGCTGCAGACCGTGAGGGTTGCCATGGTACGCTGCAACTCAGCTGCCACAGGTCGGCCCCTGGCCCTGGCCTATGGGGCAGCAGGCTTCAGCGGCAGTGGCAGCATATGGGGCATATGTGGCAGCATATGGGTGGCAGCATATGGGTGGCAGCATGTGGCAGCATATGGGTCGGCCCCTGGCCCTGGCCGATGGGGCAGCAGGGGTGTGCCAGTCAACCAGATGCTCAGGGAGGCATGCAAGCAATTCCCCGGGCGTGTGGTGATGGTGCATGAGTTCCGGACCAGCCGGGTCAGCTCTGCCCGCACCAACGTGGTGGCAGGCCAGGCAGAGTCATTCAGGTAAGAGACCACAGGTGCATGTGCATGGAGTCATTACACAGCTGTAGAATGGCACCTCACACAGCTGTGAAATAGCCTCACACACCAACCCTTGATTGTGCCCAGCACCGTTTAGCCTAAACATGGCTGGACTAAACATGGCAATCTTACAAATGCGCATTGCTCTATGTCGCCTTGCAGGTGGCTGCGCTCGGTGCGCAGCATGGCGACGCGATCCCGGATCCGGGGCCTGATGTGCTCAACAAGCACAGGCATCAGGTTCTACGACCGGGACGTGTCAGCCGCGCTGAACATCCGCCGCATTGCAGCCGGGCCGTGCCGCCCCCGCGAGCTCAGCAGCGGAAGTGGCAGCGACGGCACTAGCGGCAGCGATAGTGACATGTGTATCATGCCATGAGCCAAACAAACAAACAAACAATTCGATTGCCCCTCACGAAGGGGATGTGTGTGCGCTAGAGTATGCGTAGGGTAGGGTAGGGCTCTAGCGACTCCTAGGGCTAGGGACCTAGGTTAGGGACACACACCGGTCTCTCACTCCGAGTGGAGAAGTGCACTTCTAGAATTTAGTCCCTGCGTTTGTCCCTGCGTTTTGCCGACCTTGTCCGATCGGGCTGAAAATTTAATAGATGGTAGTTTGCAGAAAATAAAACATATTTTGCAAGAAAAATAATGTAAAAAAACCGAAAGCTGTTGCGCTGTGGCCCGCAACCTATCCCTGCACTTATCCCTGCACCTACGCCTCAGGGCCACAGCGCAGCCGCCTTTGATGTTTTCAAAATATTTTATCTGAAAAAAAAGTTTTATTTTCTGCAAACTACCATCTATCAAAATTTCAGCCTATTCGGACAAGGTCGGCAAAACGCAGGGACAAACGCAGGGACTATATTCTAGGAGTGATGTAGGGGCTTCACAGGAGGATAGGGATTAAAAACGGCCGGTGAGTTTGGGACTTTGGCTTTGAGTTCCGGGAGGAGCACATTGGCAGCCACGAGCATGTAGCAGCGCCGGCCATCGGGACATGTATTACTAGTGGCAGAGTACTGCGCCTCCCCGCCCACCACCGAACACCTAGTAGGCCGAGCAGCTGCCAGAACTGCACCCTGATGTGATCCCAATGGCTGACAGTGGTGTCCACGCGTAGCAGCCAGCAGCAACTAGCCCGCTAGCTATCATGGCCCTCCATCACCGCGCCTGCCAGTGTTCATGCAACATTCGAGGCTGCTGATAGACAACAGTGGTCATCGCGTGGGATGCACACCTTTGCCAAAGGCTTTGGCCAGGAACAATATCTCACGGTCTGGCACCACCCAGTTGCGCGGTGTTGGATGTGAGCTGGTGCCCCCCAGCTGGGCCCTACAACCGTATGTGCATGCCATGAGCACTGCCGACAGCAGGTGGGTGCACCCAGTATAGTCAACGGTTGACCATACTTTTCGGTTGGCAACAACTGAGAGGTTTTCTCTGCACGATACACGAAGCTGCTGCGCGAACGCTCTACACGACTGAACAATGCATCAGAATTAAGCCCGAATGATAAGTGGAACGACGAGAAGTCAACGGCCGACGTTAAGTCGGAAGAAGCTCTGAACGTGGCCTACCATGGTCTCAGCAAGCTGTCCGGTAAGACAACACGAGCAGCGACACTTGTAATCTTGACCTTTTTCACCCTGCTGCAGCTGACCCATTGCTGCAACACAACCTCTGGGTACAAGAGCACAGCGCACCTGCATGACTCCGATCGCTCCCACTGCAGTCCTACACAGGGTGAAGATTACTGGAAATGCCAAAACAGTCAAGAAAAGACGCAGCACCGCGACAAGCAGCAAGACATCAGGTGTACTGCACTGACTTACCCTGCCTTACCCAACCCTGTGCAACAATGCCCACACATGACTGCACTGCCAAATCCTGCGTTGACCTGCCTGCATACCAACCCAATGCACAACACACAGCCAAAGGGAACCCCCCTGCGGCCTGTCTTCATGTTGCAACAACCAGCTTTCACCATGCCAACGGGTTCCACCCTACGGCCAGCACTTACCACGCCAAAGGGCGCCCCCCTACGGCCAGCACTTACCATGCCAAAGGGCGCCCCCCTACGGCCAGCACTTACCATGCCAAAGGGTGCCCCCCTACGGCCAGCACTTACCATGCCAAAGGGCGCCCCCCCACGGCCAGCACTTACCATGCCAAAGGGCGCCCCCCTACGGCCAGCACTTACCATGCCAAAGAGCGCCCCCCTACGGCCACCACTTACCATGCCAAAGGGCGCCCCCCTACGGCCACCACTTACCATGCCAAAGGGCGCCCCCCTACGGCCACCACTTACCATGCCAAAGGGCGCCCCCCTACGGCCAGCACTTACCATGCCAAAGGGCGCCCCCTTACGGCCAGCACTTACCATGCCAAAGGGCGCCCCCCTACGGCCAGCACTTACCATGCCAAAGGGCGCCCCCCTACGGCCAGCACTTACCATGCCAAAGGGCGCCCCCCCACGGCCAGCACTTACCATGCCAAAGGGCGCCCCCCTACGGCCAGCACTTACCATGCCAAAGGGCGCCCCCCTACGGCCACCACTTACCATGCCAAAGGGTTCCCCCCTACGGCCAGCACTTACCACGCCAAAGGGCGCCCCCCTACGGCCAGCACTTACCATGCCAAAGGGCGCCCCCCTACGGCCAGCACTTACCATGCCAAAGGGCGCCCCCCTACGGCCAGCACTTACCATGCCAAAGGGCGCCCCCCTACGGCCAGCACTTACCATGCCAAAGGGCGCCCCCCTACGGCCACCACTTACCATGCCAACGGGCGCTCCCCTACGACTAGTTACCACCATGCCAAAGGACGCCCCCCTGCGGCCAGTTATCACCATGCCAACAGTGCACGCTCCAGCCATTCATGACTGGCCCGCAGCGACGCAACCACATGCCCTCTGCCCCACCATGCAGGCTGGTGAGGCTGGCGGAGCACAGCCAGCCCACCACATGCCAGAAGCGCACGCCCCAGCCATTCATGACTGGCCTGCAGTGACGCAACCACATGCCCTCTGCCCCACCATGCAGGCTGGTGAGGCTGGCGGAGCACAGCCAGCCCACCACATGCCAGAAGCGCACGCCCCAGCCATTCATGACTGGCCTGCAGTGACGCAACCACATGCCCTCTGCCCCACCATGCAGGCTGGTGAGGCTGGCGGAGCACAGCCAGCCCACCACATGCCAGAAGCGCACGCCCCAGCCACTCATGACTGGCCCGCAGCGACGCAACCACATGCCCTCTGCCCCACCATGCAGGCTGGTGAGGCTGGCGGAGCACAGCCAGCCCACCACATGCCAGAAGCGCACGCCCCAGCCACTCATGACTGGCCCGCAGCGACGCAACCACATGCCCTCTGCCCCACCATGCAGGCTGGTGAGGCTGGCGGAGCACAGCCAGCCCACCACATGCCAGAAGCGCACGCCCCAGCCATTCATGACTGGCCTGCAGTGACGCAATCACATGCCCTCTGCCCCACCATGCAGGCTGGTGAGGCTGGCAGAGCCCACCATGTACCAACAGAGCACGCACCAACCATACACGTTGGCACCATGCAGCCCTGTGAAGCACAGCCAGCCAAGGAGCAGACAGGGATGCCCTATCCGTGCATGCTGATGGATACCAGCAAAGAGGGTGGCACGATTGCTGACAAGACCTACAATACACTGGTCCTATATAAGGATGCCCTCCACGACATGAAACAAGCCTACTTGCAATGGAAGGGCATGCATGGTATATTCATAGCAGTAGCCTGTGCATGGTGGTGGATCCATCACCATGCAACACTTCACCTCACTTCAACCTCTCAGTCCATCTCGCAGACCATCTCTCAGTCCCAAAAGTGCTTGCGAAGGCATTGCAAAAGGCTGAAAAGATGGAGAGCCATCTCCACTACATCGGCCTTCGTCAATTTCCTGTACATAGACGGGACCATCGATAGACACACCGCCATACTCAACCTCACAGTCTGCATGCACTCCTGGACTACACAAGGCCACTACACTGTGACGGTAGGCAAATCCTCAGTGGTCGCTCATCACTACAACACCACTCTTCAACGCCACACTATCTACAGAATCACCATCTTAGACAAACAACGACGCCCTACCAACGCCATCACCATGGACCACCTTAAGACCGCCATCGAATGGCTGGGCACTTTGAGCACGAGCTACTGCGCCATGGCGATCACATACATTGCATGGCTCCTACTTGCATGCGGGGACGTTGAAGCCAACCCGGGACCCAACACACACTACGTCCAGCAAGAGGGTAGTAGCACTTGTCAAGCCGACTCCCTTAACAACGTCGCGGGACGGAAATGGGTCAGCATAGACGATATCGACACCTTTTACGCACAAAGGCTCACGCAACTCAACACACCGGACGAACTTATAGCCTGGCAGATGGCAAAAGGCGCAGGAGGCTACGACGATGGAGTAATAGACCTGTACCTCACATCTAAATACGGCCTGATTTCGACAAGCGTCGCTGATCTAAGACGCCCCCAAGACTGGACTAAACACAACCTCGATAGCCTAGCACAGCGCCACGAAACGACTGCATTCCTATGCAAAAGACTGGGCCACAGCATGGCCATGACAAGCCTCAATGGGAAATGGTCACTCAAGGACTCCCTAGAACCAGCACCCACTCCGCTGGCACGCATCGCATTGCCAACAAAGCAAACACACCACCAGCTCTTCATCATCACCCCCACCCACACAACCCGTACGAGTGCACAGATAGCACTCTGCCATACTAAGAAGATAAACCACATCATCAGCCATACCAACCACAACACTAGCCCACCTGTACCCATCTATATGGAAGCACAACACAAATGTTTCTGCCTGGTACACGCCATCAACATGGCCATGGGGAGACCACTGATCAACCCACATGATGTCCTCACACACTGCAGCCACCTGGCCACCCACCTTCAAGACCTAGCTAGCAGAGCCAGGGGGGAAAACAGGCACATACCCCTGCCCGACCGTACCCCACACATATACGAGGAGGATGGAAACTTCAACATCCACTCCATGAACCACTACCTTTATCACAACTACAAGACCCTACACCTGGCAACGCAAGAGCTGCCCCAAGACAACATCACTAGAGCAACGCTTAGTACCCTCATGGGCAAGGAAGACAATCACACCAGCAACGCAGCCATTCTCATCAACAGGAACCATGCGACTACCCTTAGGTACCTAGACAACACCTGGTACTGGCTGGACTCACAAGCTACACAAGCTAGAAGGCTGCTGACCACAGCAGACTGGAAGGAGCTGCAAGGAAGGCTCATCCTAATCAAGCAAGGCATGCAACATAAGAATCTCATCGAACCCATCTTCTGGCTAGCGGATCCAATGGAGCAAGCCACCACGACACAGCTAGAGCACCATTACGCGAGACCGCACCACATAGACCTGAGCGGCCACGACGACCAACCACCAACAATACCACCGCCAGCAGCAACACCACACCCCCTCACCACGAGCAATAACGCTCCTAAGCGCAAGAATACCTATGCAGAGGCGGACCCGCCGGCCCGGTCGCGACACCGCGAAGATGCCAACGCGAAGGAGGACGCAGCCACACCTCCCCCCCCAACACGAAACGAGAAACCAAGCACCAAGACAGGCCCTAAGAAACCACGATCGAAGAAAGGAGCCAAGAACACCAGCCACAGCAAAGACAGGCACACACAAACGCTTATGTCAAGGTACCTAACCAATACCCAGGCCGCAACCACTGTGCAACAGTCCAGACACTCAGCTAGGATGAATGGTATGTTACTGTTTCTTTTCTCAATGCAGGATCCCATGAGGTGTGACTTGCTTTTTACTTATGATGAGATCCTGCAGTGTTCGACGCTTAGGGAGGCTTGGTTACGAGACCTCTGTGGACTGCTGATCGAATGACTGGCTCAGTGACTTAAGACTGGGAAGCGAGTTGTTTTGAGGATGAGCTGATTCTCGACGATGTAAGTACATTGCACTACCACAGCGCGAGTCGGAGGCTGTCGAACAGTATGTAGACAGTCGCAGCGGCAACAATAGCCGCATAACTCAGCATGCCTGGCGGCTGCAGCCGACATTTATCTCTCAGCCGACCATGCATCCTGACCGCACAAACACTACTGTTACACTTGGTTTCCGCAATTGTTCGATCGTATGGACCTGTGCGCAGTGACACCCGAGCCAACTAATTCGGAGGTGCCAACGGAGTCGGAGTCGATGAACCCAGCTCCAGCGGCCTCCAGAGTCTCCTGCTGATTCTGCAGAGGTGTTGCACTGCTGTTTCGCAGGCTTGCTTTACCCGTTTACACGGAGAGCTTAGCTAGTCCTTGCTTTGTCCCGCTGACGCGGAGGATTGCTTAGTTTGCCTTGCACATTTACACGTGCGTTGCTTGCCACCATCATCCCCGCCACCACCCCATCTAACGGGAGCTTAGCGAACTAGTTATCACCAAACCTGTGAATCTGCAGCTAAGCTGCAGGTCTAAGCAGAGTTACACCACAGCCTGCACTAGGCAGAGAGCATAACCTTGCAGAGCACCAGCTTGCAAGAGTCGTGTTGCAAACCTGCAAAAATGCAGTCAACCCTACACATACAACCTGCTCCTAGCAGAGTCTCAACATAGCCTGCCCCACGCAGAGCATCATCACTATCAACCATACATCCAGCACCTTGCTGAGACCCAATCAGTCAGGCCTACCAGAGTTTCATTAACACAATCAACCTGTCCAAGCAGAGAACACAACTCCCAGCCCAAAAGCTTGGAACAAACACAGGTGCACTCCTGCCCTAAGCAGAGATGCATTGCACCGCCAACAAGCGTACCTGGCCAGTTATAGGCACAGAGCACACCATCACCACCAACATCAGCCTGCACAAGCAGAGATCAGTACCTTGCAGTGCACCAGCCTGCAGAGAGTCATAACATGCAGTTGGCAAAGCACCCAGCCTACCAGGCATAGTCTCAAGCTGATAGACACGACAAGCAGGGCACAGTGGCATGGGGGCCAGCCCAGTAGTCATATCTTGACGTCTTTAGGCATGCACTCTCAGCTCAGCCCAGCACCAATCACGCCACACATAGCTGCTTCTCTAGCGCACAGTTCTTCTGTCGACATCGCTCTTGTTAGACTCGGTCGACACACTTGCAGCCCAACCCGCACAGTGGAGCCCCACAGCGGAGAGCTCGGATGTTTTTTTAGGAGGCGAAGACGCAGTAAGCTGTCCTCGCACCGCACCTGCAGCACAGTCGCATCGTTGCACATCCCGCATTAGGCGAGACCTCACAGTACGGTCGCACTGCCACTCCACAACCTGTTGGCATCAGCCACAGAGACGACACGTAGCGCAGCTCTAGCTTCATGCATCTTTAGCCACAGAGACATCACCTACAGCCTACACTCCTGCATTCCTTGCAGAGATTAGGGCACCTTCTTACACCATGGCAGCTCACCCTACAGCCTGCCATCACACTCAAGCCGCATAGTTGCACGACATGCGCACACTCTCACAGCCCAGGCGTCTCCTGAGGTAGCATCCACACATCATGGCAGCAAAGCTCCCTAGCCAGCAGCCTACCATTACAAACAAGTCGTTAGCCGCACAGCCGACGCACAATCAAGCAGCCCAGGTGTCCCTTGAGGTAGCACACAATCAAGCAGCCCAGGTGTCCCCTGAGGTAGCGCACAATCGAGCAGCCCAGGTGTCCCCTGAGGTAGCGCACAACGGCACGGGGCAAAGCGATCATGCATTTGCCTAGGGTTGCAGCTTCCATACTGCTTCTCTCATGTTCACTCATGCATGGGCCACACACTATGCAGTCAGGCACACACACCTCTGCATCCAATCGATCGGGCACATACGCCTAGGCTCTTGAGCTTCGCAGCCTTGCACCTCAAGTGACCTCAAAGTGCACAGTACCAGCGTCTCCTTACGGCTGCACTGGCTGGCAAACATGCCAGTTACTACAGCAGAGCCGGGGGAGCCATATAACTCCCATGCGCACCGACCTGCATCACATGGGCATGACTGCTACCAAGCACATAACCCTGCAACCATCCACTCTGGTTAGGGACAAGTCTGTCTACATCCCACCAACTCTGTTCTAGCATTATGCAGCCGGCATGGACCGATCACCCATTGCAACCTGCGCTGAACATAGCTACCACATCTTCTGTTTCTCAGTTTCTGTCACGATGGTTTCTTTGGTCAGCTTTGGAGGAGGAGGAGGAGAACGAGACACCGGTCAGCTCAAGACTCTGATTTCATAGTTCTAGCATGGTTCACATGGAGCTCATGCATTTGCTTGTCTGTTGCATGAAGCATGAAGCATGTTTCTGCCTGCCTGTCCGTGCATGCCTGTTTTGCCTGTTGTCGCAAGATTCTGACTGATATCAGCAAGCTCCGGGACGTAGCTTTTCGGAGTGGGGGAGAGTGCAACAGTCCAGACACTCAGCTAGGATGAATGGTATGTTACTGTTTCTTTTCTCAACGCAGGATCCCATGAGGTGTGACTTGCTTTGTACTTATGATGAGATCCTGCAGTGTTCGACGCTTAGGGAGGCTTGGTTACGAGACCTCTGTGGACTGCTGATCGAATGACTGGCTCAGTGACTTAAGACTGGGAAGCGAGTTGTTTTGAGGATGAGCTGATTCTCGACGATGTAAGTACATTGCACTACCACAGCGCGAGTCGGAGGCTGTCGAACAGTATGTAGACAGTCGCAGCGGCAACAATAGCCGCATAACTCAGCATGCCTGGCGGCTGCAGCCGACATTTATCTCTCAGCCGACCATGCATCCTGACCGCACAAACACTACTGTTACACTTGGTTTCCGCAATTGTTCGATCGTATGGACCTGTGCGCAGTGACACCCGAGCCAACTAATTCGGAGGTGCCAACGGAGTCGGAGTCGATGAACCCAGCTCCAGCGGCCTCCAGAGTCTCCTGCTGATTCTGCAGAGGTGTTGCACTGCTGTTTCGCAGGCTTGCTTTACCCGTTTACACGGAGAGCTTAGCTAGTCCTTGCTTTGTCCCGCTGACGCGGAGGATTGCTTAGTTTGCCTTGCACATTTACACGTGCGTTGCTTGCCACCATCATCCCCGCCACCACCCCATCTAACGGGAGCTTAGCGAACTAGTTATCACCAAACCTGTGAATCTGCAGCTAAGCTGCAGGTCTAAGCAGAGTTACACCACTGCAGCCACCTGGCCACCCACCTTCAAGACCTAGCTAGCAGAGCCAGGGGGGAAAACAGGCACATACCCCTGCCCGACCGTACCCCACACATATACGAGGAGGATGGAAACTTCAACATCCACTCCATGAACCACTACCTTTATCACAACTACAAGACCCTACACCTGGCAACGCAAGAGCTGCCCCAAGACAACATCACTAGAGCAACGCTTAGTACCCTCATGGGCAAGGAAGACAATCACACCAGCAACGCAGCCATTCTCATCAACAGGAACCATGCGACTACCCTTAGGTACCTAGACAACACCTGGTACTGGCTGGACTCACAAGCTACACAAGCTAGAAGGCTGCTGACCACAGCAGACTGGAAGGAGCTGCAAGGAAGGCTCATCCTAATCAAGCAAGGCATGCAACATAAGAATCTCATCGAACCCATCTTCTGGCTAGCGGATCCAATGGAGCAAGCCACCACGACACAGCTAGAGTA
>JASKMD010000018.1:1524416-1625580 GCA_030144725.1 Haematococcus lacustris | reverse complement strand
TGAGGTGAGGTGAGGTGAGGCGAGATGTTGAGGTAGGAGTGGGAGGTGGGGGAGGGTCAGGTTCATGAGGGTCAGCCCTGGTGTGGCCTCAGGGGGGGGAGGGCAGGTGGAGGGGGGAGGGGGAGGGGGTGGAAGGTGGGGATGAGCCCAATGCCCGTGGTGAGGTGCTGGCTGCCCTCAGGGGGGGGGGGGGGGGGAGGTGGTGGCTGCCGTGCATGTGGTTTGTGGTGCTTGCCTGCAGATGGCTGGGCTGCCGGGTGCTGTGGTGCTGCGGGCAGCAGGCAAGGCGGCGCAGCTGAGGCTGAAGCTGGGCCAGCAGGCGGCTCGCCGCAGCCTGGCTGGGCTGGTGGGCAGGGCGCTGCGCTGTGTCAGGTGGGGGGAGGGCCTGGGGGGGGCCATCCCTCCCCCGTACCCCCAAGGTCCCCTGATGGTGGGGGTGCCTGGGGGCCATGGGGGGACGGGGGAGGGCCGGGGGGGACGGGGGGGAGAGGCACCTGGGGGGTCAGTTACCAGGGCAAAATATGACTAGGGAGATGGCTGGGGGGCAGGTGGGTGGAGGGGCGGGGGGGGATGGGGGGCAGGAACAGGGGGAGACGTTAGGGTGCTTGGGAAGGAGGGGGGGATGAGGGGGGTGGTCAGTCGTACGACGATGACGGCGGCCAAGTGATCTGACCGCGGGTGCGAAGGGGATCTCCAAGCCGGTTGGTCACCCCGCCATTGTACTGCCTGTACTGCACAGGGAGCTCCGGGATATCGCGGCCGCGGCGGGCGACGAGGACGCCGCGTGCGAGTCGCAAGCGGTGGCCGTGCGGCGCGTCGCTGACCTGCAGCAGCAAGCCCGCCAGATGCTTGAGGATTGCCCAGCCTGATGCATCCCATGGGATTGCCGGTGTTTTGGCAAGGGCCGGTGTTTTGGCAAGGGCCGGTGTTTGCCAAGTAGTGTTTTGCCAGTCAGACCTTCCCAACTGTCTTGAAAAGAGGGTGTGTCGTTTACTCGAGGTTTAGTTCTCGCTCAGGTTGAGGATTGAGCGTCGAAGCACCGCTGCAGGAGGCTAGTGCCTGAGTCAGCGCTGGAGCCTGCGGCGAGTGTTTTGCCAGTGGCACGGGAAGAAGACGTATACCCTGGAGTGTATGTGTGTCTGCGGTGATAGAGAGGAGTGGAGAGGGATGGCAGGGGACGGTAGATACTTTCGCATCCCCCCCTGGTGAACCGTTATTCTGTTGAACATGGCCGGCTCGGACATGTTTGCGACAAATGGGCGCATCGCAAAGCCATGGAATAGCGCAATACAGAAATCGGAAGGTGCCTGCCAGGGGAGGATGCCTCGCGAGGAGCGAACCGCAACTGCGTCGAGCTGACGCCCGCCTGCAAGTGCTGGAGCAGCAACTGTCAGCTGCAACAGCACAGCCTAGCGCGCGCGGAGCGGTTGTTTGTGGCGGGATAGTGCTGGACATCCAGGTCTGATGAACAGCTGGCTATCCAGCACCTCCAGACAGCTCAAGCGACTTGCGGCCACTGCATCGCCATGTGTGTTTGCGCTCCTTTCGCATCGTGCCCGAGCAGGCCACGCCTGAGGCAGGCCAGGCACTGCTGAGAGGGAGCTCAGTACCTGGCCAGGTCAGCGCCCTCCCCCTCCCCTT
Source organism: Haematococcus lacustris (assembly GCA_030144725.1). Classification (NCBI taxonomy): domain Eukaryota; kingdom Viridiplantae; phylum Chlorophyta; class Chlorophyceae; order Chlamydomonadales; family Haematococcaceae; genus Haematococcus; species Haematococcus lacustris. The sequence goes on along the minus strand of JASKMD010000018.1, from coordinate 1,623,939 downwards.
CCGGCCTTCCCTCTCCTCCCCCGCCCCTCCCCGCCCTCCCCTTTCGCCCTCCCCTTCCCCCCCCCTTCCGCCATCCCCTCCCCCTTGCCTCCCCTCCCCCCTGCCCTCCCGCCCTCCCCCTCCCCTCCCCCTCCCACGCTTCCCTTCCCCCTCCCCCTCCGGCACCCCCCCCCCCTCCCTTAAATTTGGCCCTGGGTGGGGTGTGTGCCTGATCAGGTGCGGCAGGTACCCGGAGGGGTCGCCCGCAACATCGCCCATGCCCTGGCCCAGCTGACAGCCCCAGGCAGGTGCCAGGCAGCTTCCACAGCTGACAGGGGGGAACAGCCACACCAGCTCAAAGAAGGGGAGGCCGCAGCAAGGGGGACCCCCCACGTGCCTGCCCTCCAGCCGCCCACCTCCCCTCCCCCCTGCTGTCGGGACCCAAGCCAGCCGTGACCCATCTGGTGCTGTTCCATTGCAGACGCCCAGGCCCCAGTGCTGCTCAGTGTGGTGGGGCGATGATGCAGCGGGGCAGCTGCTGCTGCAGAGCTGCCACCCCCAGGTCCTGAGGGTCAAGGCAGCGCCCTGATACACTGCCTTGTGCTCCCCGCCCTGCACGCCTCACCCTCACGCCAGCCCCGCCCTAACCCTCATGCCCCAACCTTCTCATCAGGACTCAGCCGGCTGTCTTGTTGCCAACACCCCTTGCTTTCAGGCCCGACCCCACCACCACCACCACCACCACCACCACCACCACCACCACCCCCACCACCACCACCACCACCACCACCACCACCACCACCACCACCACCACCACCACCACCACCACCACCACCACCCCACCACCACCCCACCCCACCCCACCCCCACCCCACCCACCCCACCCCCACCCCACCCCACCCCACCCCACCCCACCCCACCCCCACCCCACCCCCACCCCACCCCACCCCCACCCCACCCCACCCCCACCCCACCCCACCCCACCCCACCCACCCCACCCCACCCCACCCCACCCCACCACCACCCCCACCCCACCCCACCCCACCCCACCCCACCCCACCCCCCACCCCACCCCACCCCACCCCACCCCACCCACCACCACCCACCCCACCCCACCACCCCACCCCACCCACCCCCACCCCACCCCACCCCACCCCCACCCCACCCCACCCCACCCCACCCACCCACCCCACCCCACCCCCACCCCACCCCACCCACCCCACCCACCCCACCCCACCCACCCCACCCACCCCACCCCACCCCACCCCACCCCACCCCCACCCCACCACCACCCACCCCCCCACCCCACCCCCCACCACCACCCCACCCCACCCACCACCACCACCACCACCACCCCACCCCACCCCAGCCCACCCCCACCACCACCCCACCCACCCCACCACCCACCCCACCACCACACCACCCACCCACCACCACCACCACCCCCACCCCACCACCACCACCACCCACCACCACCACCACACCACCACCACCACCACCCCACCCACCCACCCACCCACCACCACCCACCCACCCACCCACCACCACCCACCACCACCCACCACCACCCCACCCACCCCACCCACCCACCCACCCACCCCACCCACCCACCCACCCACCCCCACCCACCCCACCCCACCCACCCACCCACCAACCACCCACCCACCCACACCACCACCACACCACACCACACCACCACCACACCACACCACACCACCACCACACCACACCACACCACACCACCACCACCACCACCCACACCACCCCACCCCACCCCACCCCACCCAGCCCACCCCACCCCACCCCACCCCACCCCCACCCCACCCCACCCCACCCCACCCCACCCACCCCACCCACCCCACCCCACCCACCCCACCCCACCCCCACCCCAGCCACCCACCCCACCCACCCACCCCCACCCCACCCCACCCCACCCCACCCCCACCCCACCCACCCCACCCCACCCCACCCCACCCCAGCCCACCCCACCCCAGCCCACCCCACCCCACCCCACCCCACCCACCCCACCCCACCCACCCCACCCCACCCCACCCACCCCACCCACCCACCCCACCCACCCACCCCACCCACCCACCCCACCCCACCCACCCCACCCCACCCACCCCACCCCACCCCACCCACCCCCACCCCACCTCCCTCACCTCCAAACCCCTTACCCCCCTGTGCTGTCTGGCCCCTTGGCTCCAGGCTGGACACCAGCCAGCTACAGGTGCTGCCGCGCACGGCCACGCCCTGTGTGGCTGTAGTGCTGGACAGGTAGGGCAACCCCCCTCCCCGCCCACACCACACAGCCAGGGCACCCCCCCCCCCCCTGAAGCCACACCATCACCTGCTGCTAACCGCCCTGCCCTCCCACCCTCCCCCTGACCCTCCTGCCCCCCCGTTCCCTCCCCCCCCCCCCCAACCCTACCTATCCCCTTCATTTCCCTGCTGCTGCCCCCTACACCTCCTGCAGCCTGCTCTGCCGTGGCCCCGCTCCTACTTGCTGCCTGCTCCTATTTGCCTACCTGCCACTGCCCCCCGCCTACTCCCTGCTGCCTGCTGCCACTGCCCCTCCCCCGGCCTGCTGCCCGCGCAGCTCAGGGGAGGTGGCGGCCTGCGTGGCTGACGTGGCAGCAGTAGAGGCGGGCCTGACCCCCCTGCGCCTCACGGCCTGCCTGCAGGTGAGGTGTTGAAGGGCTGACCCGCTGCCCCCTCCCCCCTCTCCGCCTTCCCCCACCACCTTGTTACTGACACATGCCTGCTGCTTGCATCTCCTCTTCTTTCCTGCCCACCGCCCAGCCTCCGCCTGCCCACTGCACCCCTGCTGCTGCCACTATCCCTGCCCTCCGCCCAGCCGCCCCTGACATACTGACCCTGACCCTGACCCTGACCCTGACCCTGACCCTGACCCTGACCCTGACCCTGACCCTGACCTACTTGCAGCCTAAGCCCCAGCCTTGGCCCTGGCCGCTACCTCAGCCCCACCTCCTCCTTGTTGGCCCTGGCCCTGGCCTTGTGCCCCACCGCTGAGGCCACTGAGGCATACTTGGCAGAGGACCAGACGGGCCCGTCATGCAGACAGTGTATGCACCTCACACCTTGCTCTCATACTTTGCCGATGTGTAGTGCAGCTTCCACACAACTTCCAACATATGACCAACGAGTGGCTGGGATCATAAGATCATCTTGCTCGAGTGTGCTGGCTCTCTGAGATTGTGCTTGGCTTCATCCTGGCTGTGCTTCCTGTTGTCTGTCATATGTCTTTACAGAACAATAATGAGAACTTGCATGACTTCATGTTGAGCCCATGTGCACCTTTGTTTGTGCACCTTGCTATGAAGTGCGTTACAGAAAGTCCCGGACCCCTAGAGGGGGAGGGAGGCCTAGCAGCCTAACGGCTGACGGCTGCAGCGGTGTAAGCCACATCATCACCATAGGTGTAATGTCCGCATCCCCACCCCCAAGCAGCCCTCACCATCCCCCAGCCCTGCTGACAGCACCCTAACCCTGCCCTGCTGCCCTGCTGCCCTGCTGCCCTGCTGCCCTGCTGCCCTGCTGCCCTGCTGCCCTGCTGCCCTGCTGCCCTGCTGCCCTGCTGCCCTGCTGCCCTGCTGCCCTGCTGCCCTGCTGCCCTGCTGCCCTGCTGCCCTGCTGCCCTGCTGCCCTGCTGCCCTGCTGCCCTGCTGCCCTGCTGCCCTGCTGCCCTGCTGCCCTGCTGCCCTGCCCCTGCTGCCCTGCTGCCCTGCTGCCCTGCTGCCCTGCTGCCCTGCTGCCCTGCTGCCCTGCTGCCCTGCTGCCCTGCTGCCCTGCTGCCCTGCTGCCCTGCTGCCCTGCTGCCCTGCTGCCCTGCTGCCCTGCTGCCCTGCTGCCCTGCTGCCCTGCTGCCCTGCTGCCCTGCTGCCCTGCTGCCCTGCTGCCCTGCTGCCCTGCTGCCCTGCTGCCCTGCTGCCCTGCTGCCCTGCTGCCCTGCTGCCCTGCTGCCCTGCTGCCCTGCTGCCCTGCTGCCCTGCTGCCCTGCTGCCCTGCTGCCCTGCTGCCCTGCTGCCCTGCTGCCCTGCTGCCCTGCTGCCCTGCTGCCCTGCTGCCCTGCTGCCCTGCTGCCCTGCTGCCCTGCTGCCCTGCTGCCCTGCTGCCCTGCTGCCCTGCTGCCCTGCTGCCCTGCTGCCCTGCTGCCCTGCTGCCCTGCTGCCCTGCTGCCCTGCTGCCCTGCTGCCCTGCTGCCCTGCTGCCCTGCTGCCCTGCTGCCCTGCTGCCCTGCTGCCCTGCTGCCCTGCTGCCCTGCTGCCCTGCTGCCCTGCTGCCCTGCTGCCCTGCTGCCCTGCTGCCCTGCTGCCCTGCTGCCCTGCTGCCCTGCTGCCCTGCTGCCCTGCTGCCCTGCTGCCCTGCTGCCCTGCTGCCCTGCTGCCCTGCTGCCCTGCTGCCCTGCTGCCCTGCTGCCCTGCTGCCCTGCTGCCCTGCTGCCCTGCTGCCCTGCTGCCCTGCTGCCCTGCTGCCCTGCTGCCCTGCTGCCCTGCTGCCCTGCTGCCCTGCTGCCCTGCTGCCCTGCTGCCCTGCTGCCCTGCTGCCCTGCTGCCCTGCTGCCCTGCTGCCCTGCTGCCCTGCTGCCCTGCTGCCCTGCTGCCCTGCTGCCCTGCTGCCCTGCTGCCCTGCTGCCCTGCTGCCCTGCTGCCCTGCTGCCCTGCTGCCCTGCTGCCCTGCTGCCCTGCTGCCCTGCTGCCCTGCTGCCCTGCTGCCCTGCTGCCCTGCTGCCCTGCTGCCCTGCTGCCCTGCTGCCCTGCTGCCCTGCTGCCCTGCTGCCCTGCTGCCCTGCTGCCCTGCTGCCCTGCTGCCCTGCTGCCCTGCTGCCCTGCTGCCCTGCTGCCCTGCTGCCCTGCTGCCCTGCTGCCCTGCTGCCCTGCTGCCCTGCTGCCCTGCTGCCCTGCTGCCCTGCTGCCCTGCTGCCCTGCTGCCCTGCTGCCCTGCTGCCCTGCTGCCCTGCTGCCCTGCTGCCCTGCTGCCCTGCTGCCCTGCTGCCCTGCTGCCCTGCTGCCCTGCTGCCCTGCTGCCCTGCTGCCCTGCTGCCCTGCTGCCCTGCTGCCCTGCTGCCCTGCTGCCCTGCTGCCCTGCTGCCCTGCTGCCCTGCTGCCCTGCTGCCCTGCTGCCCTGCTGCCCTGCTGCCCTGCTGCCCTGCTGCCCTGCTGCCCTGCTGCCCTGCTGCCCTGCTGCCCTGCTGCCCTGCTGCCCTGCTGCCCTGCTGCCCTGCTGCCCTGCTGCCCTGCTGCCCTGCTGCCCTGCTGCCCTGCTGCCCTGCTGCCCTGCTGCCCTGCTGCCCTGCTGCCCTGCTGCCCTGCTGCCCTGCTGCCCTGCTGCCCTGCTGCCCTGCTGCCCTGCTGCCCTGCTGCCCTGCTGCCCTGCTGCCCTGCTGCCCTGCTGCCCTGCTGCCCTGCTGCCCTGCTGCCCTGCTGCCCTGCTGCCCTGCTGCCCTGCTGCCCTGCTGCCCTGCTGCCCTGCTGCCCTGCTGCCCTGCTGCCCTGCTGCCCTGCTGCCCTGCTGCCCTGCTGCCCTGCTGCCCTGCTGCCCTGCTGCCCTGCTGCCCTGCTGCCCTGCTGCCCTGCTGCCCTGCTGCCCTGCTGCCCTGCTGCCCTGCTGCCCTGCTGCCCTGCTGCCCTGCTGCCCTGCTGCCCTGCTGCCCTGCTGCCCTGCTGCCCTGCTGCCCTGCTGCCCCTGCCCCGCAGCCCCTGCTGCCCCGCACTCACCTGCTGGTGTTGGAGGCCAACCTGCCGCCCGCCAGCCTTGCAGCAGCAGCAGCAGCAGCCCGGGCAGTGGGGGTGCCTGTACTACTGGAGCCTGTGTCAGTGCCCAAGGCGGGGCGGGCCGCAGCCTGCCTGCACCACGTCACGCTGCTCACCCCTAACGCCCAGGAGCTGGTGGCGCTGGCTGCGGCTGTGCTGGCCCTGGGCCCTGCGCCTACTGGGCAAGAGCCTCAGGGGCAGCAGGGGCAGGAGGGGCAGCAGGGGCAGCAGGGGCAGGAGGGGTCTCGTGGTCAGGGCCTGTCCAGGGTGTGCCTTCATGGCGCTCCAATGATGAAGGCTAGGGTGGGACTCAGGGAGGAGGGGCAGAGCTTAGGTGTGCATTGCCCCGCCACGTGGAACGGGCAGCTGCTGGAGCTTGGCCTGCCAGCGGCGTGGGGTTCAGGGCCAGTGTTAGGGCCTGGGATGTGTGGCAGCTCGGCCTTGGGGACACCAGCGGGGGTGGGTGACCCCGAGGGCGTCGCGGATGGTTCGTGCTCGCACGCGGCCGCTCCAACTGCAGCGCTAGACGCGCTGATTAGCCTTGCGCCACACGCCTATGTGGTGCTCTCTAGAGGTGAGCCAGCGATCTCCTCACTCGTCACACTTTCGCGACAGTCACACGCCCTCCGTCGCACTCCCTCGCCTCCCCCGCTCGCCACTTGCCACCGGCATGTCGGTCCTGCCTGCAGGTGCCGCGTGCATCGTGCTTACCTTGGGCGCACTCGGCGCAGCCCTGATCAGCCTCGACACCCCGTGTAGCACTGGGACGCCGCCTGTGCGACAAGCCTTGCGCGTGTCGTACATGCCAGCGCTCCCGGCCACCGTTCTGAACCTCAGCGGGGCGGGTGACTCGCTCGTCGGAGGCCTGGTTGCGGCGCTGATAGCCGGGATGCCAGCCGGCGTGCCAGCAAAGGTCTCGCTTCTCGAGTTCGCGTTGGCAGCCGGCATGACAGCGGCGCAGTGTTCGGTGCGCAGCCCGGAAAATGTGCCCTCGAACCTAGACATGGGAGAGGTAACGCATGGAGCCAAGATTGCGCTGCAGAGGTTGTACAGGGGCCGGCTGCAAGCTGATCCGTCTCATCCGAGACTTGTCTGATTACACAAACAGTGTGCACAACTCAACTCCTAGATTTGTTTTGGCTCTCGTTCAGATGCGCTGACAGACCATGCAGCTGTCAGCGTGAGCTGCCTATGATATGCCGACCACATGGCGGCAGGCACGTGTGCCGAAGCAGGCAGCGCTAGTCGGCCGGCTCCGTCAGCAGAATTCCGGACAGTTTGCGGAGTGTGACGCTCACACGTAGCGAGCGGACGACATTCCGGCCCGTAGCCCGCTCCACTTCCTGGGGTACCGCATCGATGCCGTGGCGCCAGTGGTAGCGCGCGGGGCCGTGAAGCAGCAGCAGGTCGCCGCCTTCCAACAGCACCTGACAACAGCAGCACCAGCATCGTGGTTTAGCTTGATGTTTTACGACGCAGCTGGCAGCTTCAAATGCCGTTCATCCCGCGCAGCGCGCACACAGACGATGAAGACCGTTGGTTGGTGACTATGCCCCGCGACAGTACAGAAGACCACGCTGACTGCCTAGGCCCCCTGCTCTGACCTGGATGCATTCTGGCCCTGCAGGTAGAGGTTGCTGGGGCAGCTGGCTTGCATGGGCTTCAGATTCGAAGAATGTGACCAGGTCTTGGGGCTGCGCTGGCGTGAAATTCATGAGGGCGGGGCCTCCCAGCGACACTACGGCAATGCCGTCCTGTGCAGTACAGCAGGGGGGGGCAGTAAGGGGGGCCAGCAGCCTGCATGGGCACAGGGGGCCAGTTCATAACAGCAGGGCCAGCTGCCTGAAATGGGGTATGGCCCTGTGCAGCCACGTGACAATGCATGCCACTGGCAGCAGCTCCTACCATGAAACTTTCACCTGCATTGCCAAACCTATAGGCAGCAAGTTTGGGTGGCCTGGTCAGGCCCAGTGCCAGGTCAGCACAAGTCATCACAACCACTTGTAACTACCTCACCCCCTCCATGCAGCTACTAACCCGGTGCCAGGCCCCAAGGCTCACAGCCTGACCTGGCCATGGCCTAATCTGGCCATTGCCTAATCTGGCTGGGGCCTGACCTGGAATCTTGCGAGGTCTAGGTGAGGGGGGATGCCCTCCCCGGGGTCATATCGGTTCAAGATCAGCTGGTTAAACAGGGGCTGGCGCCCCCACACCTGAGCTGTGCGGGGCAGGGGCAGCGGCAGCAGCTGAGGGGCAGGGGCAGGGGCAGCAGCTGAGGGGCAGGGGCAGCGGAAGGGGCAGGGGCAGGGGCAAGGGCAGGGGCAGCGGCAGCGGCAGCGGCAGGGGCAGGGGCAGGGGCAGGGGCAGGGGCAGGGGCAGGGGCAGGGGCAGGGGCAGGGGCAGGGGCAGGGCTGCAGGGGCAGGGCTGCAGGGGCAGGGGCAGGGCTCAAAGACCAGGCTAAGGGTTCAAGGTAGATCATCCCCTGCACGGCCTTTTAAAGATAACAATCGTGATGGTGGTGGTGGCGGCCTCCCAGAGGTCTATATGTTGACCCTCGTTGCCCCTTGTTGACCTGACCTTCATGTCCGTCAGTGACCCCCTTGTAAGAGTACCACCTTCACAGCTGCTGCTCAACCAGGTGCAGCTGTACCTGGGCATCTTCAACCCAGCCGTTGGAGAGAAGCAGCTGGCTGGCAGCTTCACCCAAGGCCAGCGCCCAGTCTGGCAAGCTGCCAAAGCACATCGCCTGCAGGAGACACGGCAGGCAGGCAGGCAGGCAGGCAGGCAGGCAGGCAGGCAGGCAGGCAGGCAGGCAGGCAGGCAGGCAGGCAGGCAGGCACCAGACACGGCAGGAAGTGGAGCTGCAGGCAGGCAGGCATGAGTCCTCCTGGTTTGGTCAGCTGCAACCCTGAAGGAGTAGACCACCAGGAGGTTGATGTGTTGTGTGCAGCCATGCGGCCCGGTGCACAGGAAGCTGCCAGGTAGGTGTCAGGCTGGCAAGCACTGGTCTGCAATGCATCTGCCCTGACATGCTGAAAGAAGCCCTCTGCATGCACATCCCAACCCAACCATCCCAACATTCCCCAGGGGGCAGGTGGCTGGACCGGGACACCAACGGGTGCCTGAACTTGCAGCGCATTGGGGAGAGCATGCAGCGCCCCATAGAGCTGTGCCAATGGACGGACCTGGAGGCTCTGCCCCCCGTTGGCAAGGAGTACCAGCAGCGCTACAAGCGGGTCAATGACCGGCTGCCCACAGGCAGGCAGTGGTTGCACCGGGCTGCAGAGTACCGGCGGGGCATTGATGGCCGGGCCCGCAAGAATGCATAGGGCCTAGTAGTGTTACACAGGCTGCCAGCCTTACAAAAGCATAATGCTGTTAGTTTTGATGAGGTGCCCAGTGGTCTGTCCCGGGAAAGTGCCATCTACGTGGGGTTTGTAGTCATCAAGGGTGCGACCGAGGATGCTACAACGTGTTTGTAGTAGCTGAGTGAGATTACCCACAGCCCAACATGTTGTTCCGTGTTGAATAAGTTTTGTTGAGCTGAAAGAAGCCCTCACTAAGGAGCCTAGGGGCTCAAAGTGTAAACAGAGTATGCCATCATCATCAACATGCTTCAACAGCCTAAATGCCAGCAACAGGGACTGGTGACAAGGGAGACTCAGCTCGCCCAGCCTGACATGCTTTGACATGCATACAGCGCTAGTTTTGGGGGTGAAATGGTTTGGCCTGTGACTGCTGTCTTGTTTACTTGTCTGCTGTTTGTGTTGTTGGGTAAACCTTAGCAAGAAGTCAGACCGAGGTTCACCAGCCGGCTGGCACAGGCACAAGCCATTCCCTGCCTCCCTCAACCTTCCCAGCCCCCCTCAGCCTTCCCAACACTGCAGGCAGGCTGGCGAGTGGTGGCTAGTGGAAGACACTGACAGGGAGACGAGGGCATGCCCCCTCACCAGCAACCAGCACCACCCACACAGCCCTACTTGCAAACTGCTCCATGTGTCCCCACGGACGGGGCCAATGCGCTGGTGCTGGTTAGCTTGTAACGAGAGAATGACGGAAACATTGTGTTTCCGATCTCTCGGGCCGCCCGCACTGCACAGCCGTTGACGCCATCGACTCCTCCACTGTACCTGGTTGCTGGTCGCCAACCAGCGCTCGCGTTCGATGGTCGCCAGCAAGGAAGTCTGCTCGGCATCGGTCAGCCATTGCTTTACAATTCCGAGCCCTTCAATGTGCGGGCTGACTTGTGCGATGTCCTTGTCATCGTCGAACAACGCTTTGATCAAGGCCTCCACATCCATATAGCCCCTTTGGGCTGTAGGCTATTCGCAGCTGGCTGTTTCAACACATTTCAGATGTTACGCTATATCTTCCACATCGCACAGTCCAGCCCAGCCCATCTTCTTTGCCGCATGTAAGAGTGGGAGGGGGTGGGATGGGTGGGTAGGGGTTGGGTGGAAAGGCAGTGTGGGGGGTGGGAGGGCAGTGAAGGGGCTGGGACGGGCTGGGACGGGGTGGGAGGGGGGAGGCTGGGGCTGGGAGGGCGGGGGAGGAGGTGGGAGGGCTATGCTGAGTTTGGGAGGGGGAGGGATGCGTGGGGTGCAAAGGGGCAGGGTCCAGGCGGTCTAAGTGGGGTATATAAACGCTGCATAAAACGGTGCAGTATTGAGAGAGTGTTTGCATGAAGATTACCAACCCCATGTTGGGAACTCCTGAAAATCACTCCTTACCCACCCCACCCCTTCCTGCTGCCCCTCAACTAGCCCAGCTGCATCTAGAGCTGCAGACATACCGCAGACATGACGGGCTGGCACTGCACATCCAGCACTCACTAGCCGTGTTGAGCCCACACTTCATCAGTGCTGACTATAGCCCCTTCCCAACGCTCCCCACCTTACACCCGTCCACCCCTGACCCTGCCTGCTAACCACCTGAGCTGGCGTCTAGTCTGAATCCGCCTCCAGCAGCAGCTGCAACACCTTAGGCTGGCGCCTGTGCAAGGCGCCTGGGCTGGGGCTGCCACCGCCCCGTCCCTCGTCACCCAACCCTCTGACGCCACTGGGGTCAGCAGGCTTGCCACCTGTGCAGAAGCCAAGTGGGCAGCAGGGCACCTGCCTAGCTGTGTGCCAGCAAGGACTGGCAGGCCTACCAGTTGTGCAAGGCAAGAGCAAGAGCAGGGCTGGAGGGGCGCACACATGCAGTGTGAGTCATGGGGTATCAGTCATGGTGGCAGCAGTGGTAGCCATGGTGGCCACAGTAACAGTCACAGCAGCTGGAGAGCAGTAGTGCAGCATGCATGGGACCCTCGCACCTGGGTAGCCAGGCTGGGCGCCAGAGAGCAGCTGCATGGCAGCTTCCACACCATGTGGCCTCAGGAAGGGGGGGAGCACATCTGGGTCCCTGTGGGGCCAGGAGCGGGCGGTGGCATGTGTGGGGCAGGTTCACTCTACACCGCCTATAACCCTGCCTGTGTTCTGACACTTTGCTGGCGAGAGTGGTGAAGGCGGTGAGGGAGGTGCATCAGTGGTTTCAGTGCAGCAAGGTGTATGATGCTGCCCTCATCATGGTGCTGTCATGGGTGTTAAGCTGCCTTGCCCTGCCACTCCTCTGCGTATACTGCACGCTTGTTGTACTTGTAGCACTCAGCAGCCTTCACTGTCAAGTTGAGGTACAGTGGAGAAGAGACATCCCATACCCCCCTGCTGCCTGCGCTGCTGCTGCCCGCTCCTACTTGCTGCCTGCTGACACTGCCCACCCTGCCTGCACAGATCAGGGGAGTAGGATGTTGATGAGAGGTGGCGAGGCAGGGGTGGCAGGTGGCATGGCTTGTGCACCCGCTGCACCCGCTGCCTCCGTCACTTGACAAGACTGGCAGCAACATTGCTGCGCCCCACACACGAATATAGTGGCAGCGCCAAGTGGGTAGTCTAGGAACTGTCGATGCGTGCAGCACAAGTTCGCACAGTGCATGCAGCGTGGATATGCTGATTGGCTTTCTGGGACACTGTGAAGCTGTCATCATAGTGGAGTAGTGTGTTGGGCGGTGGTGCCACCACGAACACAAAAAGGCAGCCACCATACACGACGTCCAAGCTGCTGCACAAAGGTGTGATGTGACAAAGGTGTTATCACTGATAAATAATCACTGATAACTAATCCCCGAAGGTGTAACCTTAACCTTCACCTTAACCCTGACACAAACATGTGGCACAGTGCCTACCTCACGTCCACCTAGCCAGCAGCCCCCAGCTGCGACCTCTCAACGAACTGCTCCTGGGCAGCATGCCTGCCTGGTGCCTGCCACTTGCCCTGCCTGCCAACCTGCCTGCCCACCAGCATGCCCACCAGCCTGCCCACCTGCCTGCCTTCTTGTGGCACCTACCCCTGCCAGCCACATAGCTGACCGCTGACAGCTGCACTGCCCTCCCCTCCTGCCTGCTGCCACAGCTGCCCACCCTAGCAGCAGATGAACCCCGGCGAAGTAGGTTTCACAGCAAGGCTGATGGCGCCTGGTTTGACCTTAGCGTACTCATGAGTGTTGTCCAATACGAGGATGCTGGTGGTGTTGATGAAGCTGAGGATGATGATGAGTAGGATGAGGATGAGGAGGATGATGAGGAGGATGCCGATGAGTATGATGCAGAGGATGATGATGATGATGCAGAGGATGATGGCTTGTGCACCCGCTGCACCCGCTGCCTCCGTCACTTGACAAGACTGGCAGCAACATTGCTGCGCCCCACACACAAACAGACTGGCAGAAGATTGGCCAAGTGAGTAGGGTAGGGACTGTCAATGCGCGCAGCCCAAGTTCACATAGTGCATGCAGCAGCATGATATGCTGATTGGCTTTCTGAGATACTGTGAAGCTGTTATCATAGTGGAGTAGTGTATTAGGCGGTGGTGCCACCACAAACACCCAAAGGCAGCCACCATACACGACGTCCAAGCTGCTGCACAAAGGTGTGATGTGACAAAGGTGTTATCACTGATAACTAATCCCCGAAGGTGTGATGATGCAGTCCCTACCTCGCGCCCACAGCCCTGCCAGTATTAGCAAGTGAGCCAAGAAAGGGTGCTGGACAGACATGAGGTTAGGAGTAACCTTAACCTTCACCTTAACCCTGACACAAACATGTGGCACAGTGCCTACCTCACGTCCACCTAGCCAGCAGCCCCCAGCTACGACCTCTCAACGGACTGCTCCTGGGCAGCTCCAAGCGCTGCCCTGGGTAGCTCAGTGGGTTTGTGTGCCTGCCTGGTGCCTGCCACATGCCCTGCCTGCCCACCTGCCTGCCCACCAGCCTGCCCACCAGCCTGCCCACCTGCCTGCCTTCTTTTGGCGCCTGCCCCTGCCAGCCACATAGCTGATCGCTGACAGCTGCACTGCCCTCCCCTCCTGCCTGCTGCCACAGCTGCCCACCCTAGCAGCAGATGAACCCCGGTGAAGTAGGTTTCACAGCAAGGTTGATGGCACCTGGTTTGACCTTGGCGTACTCATGAGTGTTGTCCAATACGAGGATGATGATGGTGATGAAGCTGAGGAGGAGGATGAGGATGATGAGGATGATGCAGAGGATGATGAGGATGATGCAGAGGATGATGAGTATGATGCAGAGGATGGTGAGTATGATGCAGAGGATGATGAGGATGATGCAGAGGATGATGAGGATGATGCAGAGGATGATGAGTATGATGCAGAGGATGATGAGTATGATGCAGAGGATGATGAGGATGATGCAGAGGATGATGAGTATGATGCAGAGGATGAGGATGGTGATAATGATGAGGAGGACAGCTGGCCCCCACCCCCTGCCAGCTCACTTGAGGGATGAGTGGGATTGGCCAGGGAGCCGGCGGCCAGGCGTCAAGGGTGATGTTGGGCTGCGACTGGCCAGCCTCTGAGCCGCTGCCCCATTGGCACTGAGCCGGGAGTGTGTCAGGGGCTGCATGGGGTCTCCCCTAGCCTGGCTGCCTGACTGGAAGGGGCTGCCGCCTGGCCGCTGCCCCTGGTGGCTGACGTGTGAAAGGGTGCGGGGCTGTGGGCTCCTGGGGCTGGTGCGGAGAGCGGCTGTGGTGTGTGGGGCGAGGGAGGGGGACAGAGCCTGCAGGCGGTAGGCCACGGCCTCAGTGGCAGCGGCCCGCAGCTCCGACACATGGGCCTGGGTCTCGGACTCCAGGTGCGACACCTGCACCGGAAGCAGCCGAGCCAGCCAAGGATGGCATGAAGAAGAAGCTACGCAGAGCATGCGCCCTCATAGTAGGGTGGCGGGGGCGGCATCCCTTGCCTGCGCTTGGCTGAATACATCAGGCTGGATACATGGGCAGGCGGAGTACCTTCCAGGGCAGGTCATCGTGGTTTTGATACAGGAGTTTCGATCAGAATCAAGTACCAGACTATCAGCGGCTTATGCGGCAGGTAAGTCAGCAAACTGTGCTAAACTGGTTGGACTCAGTGACAGTGGGTGAGAATGGGTGACTGCGTCTGAATAAACGAAAGGAAGAAAGATGCTGCCCTTGCCCGCGGGCGCACATGGCAAGGGAGGGGAGTTGCATTGGGTGCATCCTCTTGCTGTCATCCCATCATCGAGGGAGGCTGCTGCTGGCTGCTGCAGGGTGGCTGATGCTGGCTGCTGCAGGGTGGCTGGGGCATTGAGCGCACTGACACAGCCACGCTGGCAGTTGTGGGGTGGAGGTGGAGGTGTGGGTGCAGCCTGTCTGGCAGCATAAGACACACCAGGGGGCACCCATGCTCCAGCCTGACAAGCTCCATAGGTGTGGATGCTGGCTGCCTGTCTGGCAGCACCAGGCGCTGCAGGGATCCCTGAGCCTACGCCACAGCATCATAACCCTACAACTAAGGGCTGTGGTATCTAAAGATCGGAAATGATGCTTGGGCCAATACCTGTCCCCACCACCACCACTCCTAGGTGAGGCGATAGATGTTGACGTGAAACACATGCACTGATGTGAGCAACAGCTCAGGAAACAGTGCCTAGTGCGCACAACACTGTGCTAAAGGCTACTGGGGCCTGGGTACTGGGTGCTCAATCTTGCACCTTTCTGCAGCAAATGACATGGGCATGGGAATGGGCATTGGAAAAGGAGATGGCACCGCTGGCATGTACAAGGCGCACCTGCTGCTGGTATGCTTCCTGCAACTCTTGGAGCTTTGTAGCAAGTGCAGAGTGGGCAGCAGCAATGCTTCTGCTGAGACGCCTTTCTTCTGCAAGCCGCAGCTTCTCCACCTGCGCACGGTTTGAGTGACTTCCAATGTAGGGGGCTAAGGGATAGGACAGACCAGACATGCCAGGCCATATTGAGCTGCACCTTGCGAGGGAGGCTGATGCTGGCTGCTGCAGGGTGGCTGATTGTAGCCAAATAGATGCTTTTGCTCAGACATTGCTGTCGTCAACGTCGCGCCAGCTCTCACTTGACTGAGCGCGTCATGTAAGGAGGCTTCGCATAAACCAATATCAATATGTCGCTGCCGCGCGAATGCTTCGGACTCATTCCGCAACTGGATTTCCCAGGCTGATGTGTTCAATAGTGAATGACCGCTTTTGCGAGGACCTGTGCGAGGGAAAGCGGTACAATATGTTGACTGCGTTGACCAGGTCTCCTACAGGATAGCTCCTACACTTCTCCGCAGCAGTGAGTACTTCTGATATTTTGCAGCTAGTCACAGTCCAGAGACTGCGTTGACCAGCCTCGACCTGCCAGCAACCCTAGAGAATACATGCCTTGAGCCAGGATGGCGTCCGTGAGCACTGCATAACCGTCGTCTTCATCGGAGTCGCTCATCGCAACGCCTAAATGAATGCCACCTTAGCTGTACACGCGAAGCAAAATGTGTGCACATGGCATGACACATGACCTGACTCCGCCTTATGCCCTTATACCCCTGCAGGTTTTTATGACCGGGACGTGTCAGCCGCGCTGAACATTCGTTGCTGTGCAGTCGGCCCAGGCCCATGTCCCACTGAGCTGTGCAGCTAGGATGGTCGCCCAGCCATGCCAAAGCCGGGCAAGCCAGGCCAGGATTGGGTGGAATTACCCGACAAGGCCCTGCTGCACAAGTGGCGGCGCAAGCTGCAGCGGTAGCCAGCTACAGTGGCTGAGTTGAAGTGGGCACTAAGCACACTAGCAGCTGCACGATTTCATTTCACGTGTGATCAAGTGTAGGGCACACAAGGCCAGCTTTGGCACTGCCTGCAGATTATAGGCTGCTTGTCACTGCCTGGTATGTGCTGGGACTCGAGGTGCTGGGAGCCTAGCCAATGCGTTAGTGTTAGGGATAGATTCAGGGTGATTTTGGCCTCTAATCCTGACCCTAAGCCTGGCTGGGCCCCTAACCCTAACCCATGGCAGCCCCAACGGCACCAGCTCCAACGGCAGGCCTCCTACAGGGTTGAAAGAGCCATGCACGGAGAGTTGCAAAAACACAGCTTGGTACAAGCAGGGAGCCAGGCTGTGCATGTAGGACGTGCCTGCATGTGCCAAGGACACGTAAAGGAGCAGCATGCTTTTGTGCAGCACTGCCCGATACGGACAAGGCAACCATGGCTTGCATGTGGGCCTGGCACCCTCAGGCTCTGGGCCATTCAGCCCTCTCACCGTAACCCTACCACAGCAATCAGGACAAAGATCAGAACACACCGGCCCAGTCTTAGGGCGTGCCGGGTCTTAAGACCCGCCTGCTGTTTTGGGTCCTAAAGGTCTTAAGACCGGTACTAGAGGTCTTAAAGACCTGAAAGGAGCACTTATGCGAGAGGTCCCTAGATCGATTCCTGTCAGGGTTGGGTATGCTCACCTTCGGAGTGATAGAATGAAGGAACAAGCAGCCAGGGCCAGTCTATCGGGTTACAGGGGTAGGGGTTACAACAGTGGCAGAGGCTACAACGGCGGCTGGTGCAACATGCAACACGCAGTTATACACGGTCGAGTGTGAGGGAGTGAGGGAGTTTGCGGCCTGACGCTGTGGCGCCCGTTCTTGTAGAAACGGCATCAACGCGCTGCGCTGAGCAGGATAGGCGTCACAGCTCGGATCAGGGCCGAGTTTGTGGCCTGGTCACTCGCTTACTGTGAGAGCAACCTTGCAGCAGGCTCTGACTGTGGCTATGGTATATGAGCACTGTAAGCCTCGTCACACTGTAAGCCTCATTTCGGGCGCTCCGGCGTGGTCGCGATGTTCACGATGGGTTTGCCCCGGTGCACAATGGCACATCGACACTCAGACAATTGCATCCGGCATAGGCCACTGCATTCTAGTCATATGCACTCACTTGTACTTTTGGGTCCAGCGAGCTTCGGCTGGAGGATAAGTGTCGGGCGGTGTAGGACTGACAGGCGTAGTCATAGCGCTAGTGGCGCTAATGTGTGCCGCCGGCGGGCCGGTGAGGTCTTAAGACCCCGTTCAAAATCCTTAGGGTTTTAAGACCCGGGTCTTAATAGGACCTGGCCGGGAACGCCCTACCCAGTCTAAACTCGGCAATCATGGTCTACATGTGCAGCAGCGGCAAGGCAGGGTCTGCGGGATCCCGTGCAAGCTTTGTCCGCCACCGCCGTCGCTACCGCTAACAATGGTGAGATCACGCGTGGCACTGACTTGGTGATGACCGCCTTTGCCTCCACTGACCAGTCGATATCAGGCAGGAGTCCTTAGTATACACTATCATATGGCTGCATACCCCAGTTTGGGACTGTCCCGGGAGCCGAGGCAGGGAGAGGTGTGGGAGCCCAGGTGGGGCGAGGGCTTAAAACCACGCTAGGCCAATCAGATGCGCCGCGGCGAGCTTGCAGGCTCTCCGCACCGGCACGGTGACGCTTGGAGCTTCTTGAGCGCCTTTCACAATAGTGACACGCAGCTCATACATCGACATGTCCTACATCCTACACCATCCTTTCGCGATGTATGCTGCCGTCTGTGCCTTTCGTTTGAAAAGGGTGTCAGTAACCGAATTCCATCAACGGCTTATTCCTGGTTTCATGCATGGGCCCCGACGACCACACAAAGAACAAACAGGCCGAAAGAGGGAAGAGGAAAGTCAACTGCAGCCGACCTCGAAGCACTGGCGTCGCCCTGCGCCCAGGCATCATGGCCGTGGCACCGAAGGACCCTGAGCCACGCTGTTCAGGCTGGAGTCGCCGCTCAGGGACAACGAGGTAGTGGCAGGGCTGGGTCTGCCCCCGGCCAAAGTCATGACCATCACTGGCTGGGCAGGTCACCACAGCCTGAAGCCGAGCCAGAGGCTGAGCCAGCAGCAGGGGCGGCCCACTGCCCCACTTCCACCCCGCCAGGCTGAATGCCTGCTGGCTGAAACCTGAGCCTGAGGCAGCACAGCAGCTTCTGAAAGTAGCCCTTGCATGCCTGCCTGCCGCCACCTGCCTGCCTGCCCGCCAGGTAGAGGTGTCAGGAGCAGTGCTCGTTGTCCTTCATGCTTGCGCTGGCCCGCCACCCCCTGCCCTGCCACCCCCTCCCGGCCACGCCCTGCCCAGCCCTCTGCACCTGCTGGCTGGCAGCTGTGTCTGTGCTGCTTCAGGTGAGTGCTAATGCGTCCAGCCCTACGCCTCATCAGTATTTGTTGTAGCCTTGATTGCCGCCATATCCCTGGTTGCCCTGGCCGCCTTGATAACCCTGGCCGTACCCGCGGCTGTTGTAGCCCCCATAGCCGCCACCCTGCAAGCAGGCAGGCCAGGCAAGCCAGGCAGGCAGGCAGACCAGGAGGTGGGAGGAAGGTCACACATGCATACATGTGTGGTCACACTAAGCACACATGCATGGTCAGCTCCTCTCAGGTAAAATCAAGGACAGGAACGGCTGTGGCCATGGGATGGAGGCAGGGGTGGCTGGCATGGGCCTATACGGGGCCCATGAGCAGCCACACCCACGCATGTCAACATGCATGCACACACACACACACATGCACACACATGCACAGGCATGCATTCAATCACATGCAAGCGCGTCAGCACAGACAACAGCAGTAGCAAGAGTAGCGGGCAGAGCTGAGTGCAGAACCCACGCTGAGAACACAACACAAACAACCACAGGGAACACAGTTGACCTAACAGAGCAAGCCCTGCCCTGCCCTGCCCTGCTCATCCCAGCGCCCCTGTCCTACTCCGCCCTACTCCCCTGCCCCCCGCTGCTCTCACCCCTCACCCCGCACCACACCCCCTGCCACGCAACTCAGCAGTCACACTCCTCAAGCTGCATCACACTTCCTAGCCCAGCCATCACACTATCACACCACAGGCAGGCTGGCGGCTGCCGCGCACCTGGCCACCGCCGCCACCACCACGCCCGCCTCGCCCGCTGGCAAACCCCTGAGACCCTGCCGGCACGCCTTGCTGCATGGCTCCCTGCTGCTGCCCCCCACCCATGCCAGCGGCCCCCCCATACCCCCCCCTCCCCGCCCCCCCATACCCAGAGGGGCCATTCACACCCTGCCCCCCCCCCCCTGACCGCAGTGGCTGACCCCCTGGACCCTGAGGCCCCTGCTGACCTCCCCCCATGCCACCCCCCATACCAGCTCCACCCACCCCTGCACTTTGCGCGGCTTGTTGCGCGGCCTGCTGGTTGAGTTGGGTGTAAGGGGGGGCCATGCCTCCACCCATGCCACCCACCCCCATGCCGCCCCCCCCACCCAGCCCGCTGCTACCCAAGCTGCCGTTGCCAGCTTGCGCCAAAGATAGGTCTTTCAAAGTGGCGCTGGCGTCTTTGCCGCCCTGCCCACCAGCACCCATGCCCAGCATGCCAGCACCGCTGCTGCTGCCCCCCATGTCGTCATAGCCTGTGGTCAAAACAGAACACAAAGTGTGATGGCTCCCTGTGAGGTCAGACATGGTGCTTGGGCCATGCAGCATGCCTGGATGTGGGGTCCTGGGTCAGGGTGGCGGCTGCAGGGCTGCAGGCAGCGGGCGGTGGCACCAGGGGGGGGCAGTCAGGTGGGGGGCAGTCACGTGGGGGGCAGTCAGGTGGGGGGCAGTCAGGTGGAGGTGGTAAGTGTGCCCCTCAGCTCCCCTCCCCTTGCACTCAGCACCCTCCCCTTCCTTCTCCCTGCCCAGCCCAGCCCTGCTCTGCCCTGCCCTGCCCTGCCCTCACAAGCCAGAGGCCAGGGTGACGTGGCAGTCAGCCAGCAGTAGCTGCTCAGCAGCTGCCCGTCAGCTGGTAGGTGAAAGAGGTTAGTGGTTAGGGCCACCTAGGTGACCATGCAATTCACATGTGCAGACTGGGCCTGGGCCTGACAGCAGCATCACAAAGATGCCTGGAGCAGCCTGACCCAAGCCTGGTGGAGCAGGTGGAGCAGGTGGCAGCAGGTGGAGCAGGTGGCAGCAGGTGGGAGCAGGTGGAGCAGGTGGAGCAGGTGGAGCAGGTGGAGCTGTGCCGGGCCATCCTTCCCCCCACACCCCCTTCAGCTGTCCTGATCCTGACCTTGCTTGGCTTCAAGCTGGATAACCCTGTCCTGTCTGATGGTTAGGGTTAGTCACACTGAGGGTTAGTCACACCTGTCACAACTAACCTGCTCTTAACCTGCTGTCACATGCATCTGGCCCTGACCCTGACCCACCTGATGCTGCCTGCTGTCAGCTGACCCGCCTGATGCTGACATGGCTCACCTGGCCCAACCTGCCCAACACTGACCCACCTGACACCAATCTGTCCTGACCCCAAGCCGGCTGATGCTGACCCAAGCTGCCCCCCCCCTCCCCCAGGGACCCCCTCAGACCCCAGACCCCCCCTGGACTCACCTAGGTTGTAGGCGCCAGGCAGGTGAGCCGTGTAGGCGGCGCTGTGCCCCTGCAGCCCAGCCGCCCCCTGACCACCCTGGTAGTTGTACGCGCTGCGGGCTGCCGCTGCGGGGTAAGCAGGGGCACCTCCCCCAGGACCCCCATAGGGGGCGGGGGGCTGGGCTGGGTAGGCCTGCAGGTCAGGGCCACAACACCACAACAGGCCACTTTGGGTGAGGTGAGGTGAGCAGGATGTCAGGCGGCCAATGAAGTGCAGGGGGCTTCATACCCATGCAGTGGTAAACTAGCACCTCCATACTCCCCTCGACCCCCAGCCCCTCCCCCCGCACTGACCCCCTCCCCCAGAGCCCCCTCACTTTACCCCCCCACTATACCACCCACCCCAGGCGACCCCCACTTTACCCCCCCACACCCAGGGCAGGCCCCCTGACACCCCCCAGGGCAGCCCCCAGGCCACTGACCTGCGGGTAGGTCTGCGGGTAGTTGTAGCCCCCTGTGTACATAGCGTACATGCTGGCGGCGGTGGCTGGGTTGTATGAGGCAAAGGCGTTCATGCCGTAGTTTGCATAGCTGGCCAGCTGGGGGGCGATGCCCGGCGCCCCGTACATGCCTGCATGCTGCGGCTGCTGCTGCTGCTGCTGAGGGGGCTGGTGGGGGGCTGGCTGGGAGGCTGGCTGCTGGGAGGGGTTCTGCTGGGGTAGGCGCCCCTGCTGCAAGGTGCTGCCCAGCTGCTGCTGTGGCTGCTGTTGCACAGGGTCTTGACCCTGACCCTGCCCGTGCCCATGCTCGTGGCCCAGCGCCTGCCCCTGGCCCTGATGGCCCTGCTGCTGCCCCTGCTGCTGCTGCCCCTGCTGCTGCTGCGCCTGTGGTTGAGCATAGGAGTGGTAGGGCTTGGCAGAGAGGGCAGGGCCAGGGGCAGGAGCATAGCCGCTGCTGGGGTTGCCACCAGCGGGGAGGTAGGAGGCAGCAGCAGCAGCAGCAGCAGGGGTACCAGGGCCATAGCCCCCCGGCCCCCCCTGCAGCCCACCCACCTGGCCACTGCCGCCATAGCCTGTGCCCGGGCCTCCCCCCGGAGCAGCGTAAGCTCCTGGATGGGTAGGGGCAGAGGGGGCGTAGGCCGCCTGGCCTGTCGGGGCAGCGGCGCCATAGCTGCTAGCAGGGGCTGCTGCTGCTGCTGCACCGGCTTGCATGCCCATGTACACACCTGCCCCGGAGCCGTAGCTGCTGCTGGCTGGCTGCATGCTGCTGCTGCCGTAGGGCTCGGTCATGGAGTCTGCCGGCTCGAAGTTGTTGAAGGCCTGCGCTGCTGCTGAGTACTGGCTGCTCTGCATGTCCTGTGCCTGCGCTGCCCCTAACCCGAAGCCGGTGTATGTCTGGCTGAACGCCTGGTTTGCCGGCGGCAGCGCAGGACCGGGAGCTGACGGACCAATTGGGGCGATCTTATCGCCCGCCATGCCATGCAGCGCGTAAACAGCGCCGTAGTTCGCGGGCTTGTACGCGTTTGCGGCCGGGCTGGGTGCCGGCTCCTGCGCGACTGACAACGCTGGCGCTTGCTGCTGCTGCTGCTGGCTGTAGTTGTAGGCCCCGTAGCTGTCGCTCAGGGTCGATGGCTGCGCCGCTGCTTGCACGCCGCCCAGGTTGAAACTGCCAAACGACAGTTGCAGGTTCTCCACTTCGGCGACCGACTTCGTTGGCTCGGCGGGTCCCGGCATGCCCGGCGCACTGCTGTAGGCGTACTGGCCGCTGCTGCTAGGCGGAGGCGGTGCGATGTTGTCAGCAGCGGATAGCGTCTGCTCCTGCGCCTGCTGAGCCGCGGCTGCAGCCGCAGCCGCCTTTGCAGCATTTGCCGCGTTCAGCGACGACATGATCGACTTCCCGGCGTCGGCGCCCCAGGAGCTGGCCTGGTATGCCGGGGGCGGAGCAGCAACCTCGTCAACGACAGGCTCGGGTTCATGCTGCGGCTGAACCTCCTCGTATGCCGGCTCTTCGGGCACCGCGCTGGGTGGCTCAGGCTGTTGCTCAGGCTCCTCCTCTGGCCCTTGCTCAGGCTCCTGCTGCAACTCAGGCTCGGGCTCTGCAGCTGTGTAGGGAGCTGGCATGGGCTCTGCAGCTGTGTATGGGGAGTGGGCTGCTGGCTTGTAAGGGTTAGCCCGGGCTGGCTCTACATGTGGCACTGGTTGTTTGGGCGCGAGGCTGGCAGCCAAACGCTCCGCGAATGTCTGACCTTTTCCTCCGGTCAGCGCAGAAGTGCTGCCCCAACCTGTCGGTACAGCTGAAGTTGCGACAGGCGCTGCCGCCGCAGGCGCGCCTTGGGCAGCAGGATCTGCAGACTCTACAGACCCTGCAATGCCCCACTCCTCCTGCTCGATGTGCTCGCCATTGGTGGCAGGGGTTGCGGGTGCTGGCCTGGGAGCTGACGGGGCATAGTTGGAATAACCACCCCGACCGCTGCGCCCTCCACCACGCCCTGGAGCTGGCGCTGCATCTCTGTTAGGATAGCCCTGGCCATACCCGTCTCGACTGCCTGATCGCCCTGCCCCACGACCTCCAAATGCACCGCTGCGGCCTCCTCGCCCGACCTGCCCATCAGCTCGGCGCTCCTCAAGTCTGGGCTGAGATTTCTGGTGTTTTTTGGTGTTGTTGACAGTCGAGAAGGGATTGGCTAGGAGCTGCTCAGTAGCCCTGCACAGGGGATAAACAGCGGATGTGGGGCCGCAGGCTGGACAGCAGGCAGCGTGCAAGCATGCCCCACCGGTTGGGATCCCCTCCCGCGATGTTCAGCATAGTCCTGCATTCCTCCATTGAGGCGCCTGTGGCGTCCATCATGTTGTTCAACACCTTCAAGGCCGCTGCCGTGCCCGCGGGGGCGGCCATGGCGTCGCTCACAGTGAACTAAGCGCGGGCTGGCTCACTAGATCAAGGGCATGTCCTCAGGGCGCACCAATCCCGACCCTTTCGACAGTTGAGCAGTTCGAGTTAGAGTGAAAATTGCAACGTGTGTCTTGCACGCAGCCTGCGGGTGCTTTGAACCGAACTAAGACCAGACCGCAGGGCTTTCCGTGAACTCTCTGGTTGCCACAGCGCCGCCTCGCACCCATCTACCATTAACCTGTTATCTCTGTTACACTGACGTGCCTGGCAGTAGCTGGCACTGGCAAATGCGAACCAAGCAGTTAGCTCCCTTCCATGTGCATAGCCTGCCATGCAAGCCCGTGCTGGTCACAAGCTGTAGGCCCTGCGTGTCATGCAATGCCGCCTCCTTTGCCAGCCCCTGCAGCTCTTTGACCAGCCCCTTACCTGGAACCTTGGCACCGTCACAGCCTGTGACCCACAGCCTTTGGCGCCGCTATTATCAGAGTAGCACATGCAGCCCTCACGACCAGGTCCAGGTTCCCACCCGCCTAGGCCAGGCCCTGGCAGCCCTTTCTGCCTGCCGCCTAGCAAGCCATCACAGCAGCTCGCCACCCACCGTGCCTCTCGCTTTGGCACCGGAGTTGCGTAGAGCAGTCATGGCCGGAGCAGGAGCAGGAGCAGGAGCAGGGCTGGTGGTGGTGGCAGGGGCAGAGCCAGGCCTGAGACGGAGGCCGGCAGGGGGGGTGGCAAGGGGTCAGCCCCATGCTCTGCCGTCCAGGGGCAGCCACGCCCCGGCTCTGAGGGCGGTAGATGCGGGCAGCCGTGCCCAGCCCACCAAGCTGCTTGGGGGGTGGGATGCAGCGCGCCTGGTTGACATGTTTGTGCGCATGGGCAGTGCTGGCAAGGTCAGTGAGGGGGAGAGGAGGTGGGGCGATGGCCAGTGAGGGAGAGGGTGTGGGCAGTAGGCAGGGGCAGGGGCAGCTGGGGAGCTAGGGGAGAGGTTGGTGTGGGAAGAGGGGGCGGGTGTGTGAGGGAAGTATGGCAAGGGCAGGGCAGTGAGGTCGGAGGGCAAAGGTGGGAGGTGTGATAGGGGCGGCGCACACCCATATCGCAGCGGCAACAGCAGCAGGGTGGGGCGGGGCCCGAGGCGGTGATCTAGGTCCTCTGCTCCCCCTTACCCCTACCCCTACCCCTACCCCTGACCCGTGACCCCTGACCCCTGGCCACTGACCCCTGCAGGCCCCTGACCCCGAGTGGCTGGACATGTTCCTGGCAGCTTCCTCCACCATCCTGAATGAGTTCAGCCTGGCCCACATCGCCCGCCTGCTGTACGCCACAGCTGAGCTGAGCCTCCTGGGGGCAGAGCCAGAGGGGGAGGGAGAGGGGGAGGGGCCGCGCAGGCCAGCCATGGGACTGCCTGAGTACCAGCAGGCTGTCAGCGAGTGGGTGGATGACCTGACGAAGGCTGCTGAGGTAAAGATGGCCCTCCCCCTCCCCCTCCCCCTCCCCCTCCCCCCTCCCCCTCCCCCTCCCCCTCCCCCTCCCCCTCCCCCTCCCCCTCCCCCTCCCCCTCCCCCTCCCCCTCCCCCTCCCCCTCCCCCTCCCCCTCCCCCTCCCCCTCCCCCTCCCCCTCCCCCTCCCCCTCCCCCTCCCCCTCCCCCTCCCCCTCCCCCTCCCCCTCCCCCTCCCCCTCCCCCTCCCCCTCCCCCTCCCCCTCCCCCTCCCCCTCCCCCTCCCCCTCCCCTCCCCCCTCCCCCTCCCCTCCCCTCCCCCTCCCCCTCCCCCTCCCCCTCCCCCTCCCCCTGACTTTGCTTTTCCGACCTCCTGCTGCCTGCCTCAGGTCCAGTTCAGCTCAGGGTCAGGGGAGGACATCATCGCACTCTGCGCAGGTATGCTGGCTTGCGGACGGCCTCCCCCCACCCCCCGCCTGGACCGCCGCCGCCCTGACGCAAGTGAGCAGCAGGCAATAGGGGCAAGCAAGCTCAGGCAGGCAGCCAAGGACACCTTCGCCAGGCAGGGGGAGGGGCAGGGGGAAGGGGCAGGGAGGAGGGGCAGGGAGGAGGGGCAGGGAGGAGGGGCAGGGAGGAGGGGCAGGGAGGGGGGGCAGGGATGGGGGGCTGTGGAAGTGTAAGCTGGGGAATGGGTAAGGCCTTCAGGTCAAAGGGAGACAGTGTGCAGCACCCGCCCTGCAGCAGCAGCAGCAGCAGCAGCACTCAGCAGCAGCAGCAGCAGCAGTTTGTGTCACACTGCCCCCACCCAATTTCAACAGTTTCTGCAAGCCGGTCACACTGGCCCCATGCCCTCCTGCTCAGCCATGCCGCATCACAGGCAGCAGCACCACAGGCAGCGGCATCACAGCCAGCAGCACCACAGGCAGCAGCACCAGCAGCTCTGCACTGTGAGCAGCAGATGCGGCAGCAGTGACAAGAGCGGGTGCTGTAGCAGGGACAGGCGAGCAGCAGCAGGGAGCGGGGGTATGGGGGGGAGGCCTAGGTAGGCCTAGGTAGTTCCTGGGTCCAGTCCTGCCCTGACTCAGCCGGGGGTGTGGGGGGGGACGGCAGTGCAGGTGGCGGCCAGGGCGGAGGAGCTGTCAGCGGACGCCTGTGCCCGCGCCATCCTGCTGGCCCCCTGGCTGCTGGACCCCCCGCGGGACGTCACGGACCCTCCCCCCCCTCCTGGCCACCCCCACCACCCCTCTGCCGCCAAGGGCCAGGGCGGAGGCAGCATGCCCCGGCTGCCCGTGTTTGAGTCGGACCAAGCGGGCGGGCGGGGGGGCGGGGGGGCGGCAGACCCAGTCTGGCTAGACATCATGACAAACAGGTGGGCAGGGGGGGAGGTAGGGGCAGGGGTGGGGGTTAGGGGAAGGGTGCGGGGAAGGGGAGAGGCAGGGGGGGGGATAGGGGAGGGGGGGGGGGTGTGTGGGGTGTGGGGGTACGGGTGTGGGGGTGTGGGGGTGTGGGGTGTGGGGTGTGGAGATGGAGCAGAGGATGGGGTAGGGGAGGGGCAGAGGGGTGCGGCTGGAGTAGGGTGGAGCGTTCGCTGCCGACGGCGACTCCTGTGTCACGCTTTGCAATGTGACCTAGCCACCAGCGGTGTGCAGGATGGCAGTATGCGAGCTGGCTGGGCTGGACGCTGAGGAGGTTGCTGACGTGGCCTACTGCCTGGCTGTGCGCCACCAGTACATCCCACCGCTGGCGTGGTTGCAGGTGGGGGGGGGCGAGGCTAGGGGGAGGGGGGGAGGGGGGGAGCGGGAGGGGGGGAAAGGGGGGATTGAGTAGCCCAGTGAAGGCTTGGGTTTGTGGCTGAGGCAACAGCGTGGCCTGACTGACTGACTGACTGACTGACTGGACTCAGGAACCACCTCTAGCCTCCCCACCCACCCCGCCCGCCCCCCCCCCCCCCCCCACACACACACCCCTCCTCTAGCTCAGCTGAGCTGCCCCCTGCTGCCCCCCAGGCCTTCAAGCCCAAGACGTCCCGGGCCATCCTGCCGCCTGACACCGCCGCCTGCCTGCTCATCAGCCTGGCCGCCTTCCAGCTGCTGCCGGACCTGTTCACCGTGCAGCAGGCCTGGGTCCTGGTGGGTGGGAGGGTGGGGGGTGCGGGGGGGTGAGTGCGGGGGTGAGTGCGGGGGTTGGGTGCGGGGATTGGGTGCGGGGGTTGGGTGCGGGGGTTGGGTGCAGGGGGGTGGAAGGTCTCAAGAGGGGCAGGGGGGGCAGGAGGCAAGGGGGGTGCCCCCCCCCCCCCCCCTTCAACACCCCTCCCCTCCCCTCTGCAACAGGGCAGGGGGGGCAGGAGGCAAGGGGGGTGCCCCCCCCCCCTCCCCACTACCAAGCTGGCAGACAAGCCAATGACACCCCCTCCCCCCCCTGGGGCTGCCACACCCCAAATAGTGTGAGTGCCCCCCCTCCTCCTCCCCCTCCTTCCCCCTGCCCCCCTCCCCCCTGGGCTGCAGACCTATGGCGACCTGCCGCAGCTTGCCCCTGAGCTGCTGGTGGACCTGGCCTGGGCGCTGGGCTGCTGGCAGTCAGGCAAGGGCGGCAGCCACCGCCCAGGACCTGGACTTCAGGCCGCCGCTGCGCTGGTGGGAGGAGTGGTTCAGGGTAAGAGACTGAGGGGGTTTGGGGGGGAGGAGGCAGGGGGGGGGACCTCCTCCCCCACGCCCAGGCCCTGTGTGTGACCCCCCCCCCCCCATGCCCCCCCCCATGCACCCATACTCACCCACCCTGCCTGGGGGGAAGGCAGGGGCTGTTCACATGGTGCTAGGGTCATGCAGCACGCTTGGGTGTGGGGGTCCTGGGTCAGGGTGGCGGCTGCAGGGCTGCAGGCAGCGGGCGGTGGTGGTACCCATTGAGGGGGGGGAGGGGGCATCCAGGTGGAGTCACACTGATTAATATATACAGGCATCCAGATAATCATATTCAGGCACCCAGATAAATATATCCAGGCATCCAGATAAATATATCCAGGCATCCAGATGAATATATCCAGACACCCAGATAAATATATCCAACACCCCAAAACAATATCCGCCGGTCATCCATGGCATATGTACAGCATGCGACTGGGCCAACGAACATGACAGCAGTGGAGTACATGTGTGTGGGGAGCGCCTGTCTGCGCAGTCGTGTGAGGAGAGCCTGGGGGAGCTGAGGCCGCAGCAGTCCATCAAGCTGGTGTGGGCGCTGGCCTACTGCAGGCTGGTGCCGCCCCGGCCCTGGCTGCTGCGCCTCCTCACCACCTGCCTGCGCCAAGTTCAGGTAGCTGACCCACGCCCCCCCTCCCCGGCCCCCCTTCCCCCCCCCCCTCCCCCCTTCCCCCTTCCATACTCCCCCTCCACCCCCCTCAACAAAGTAACCATTGACCCTCCTCTATCCCCGCCCCCCCGCCCCAATTTGTTTAAAGCCCCCCCCTGCCCCCCCCCCTCCCCCCTGCTGCCCCCTGATCTTGCACCTGGCTGCCTGGAGTGCCAGGCAGGCAGTCCCCATCCCCCTCCGGGGGAAGGCGGCCTAGCCCAAGCCTGATGGCTGACGGCTGCAGCGGTGCAAACCCACCATCATGCACCTAGCTGCCCTGATTGGCTACGTCACCCTGCACAGCCAACACTGACCCTGAACCGGGTCGGCAAGCCACCCACGACAGTTGCCAGGAGCTCACAAGCTGCCCACCACTGGAGCCACTCATGTCACCCAATGTCCACCTCCTGGACCCCTCGCTAGTTGCATCCCACTGCCATGCTGAAGCACCTTAGCACCACAGAATGCCCGGCTGCTTCCCTCCCACACTCCTCCCCATCTCTGCCCTTTCAAAGCTTGCACAGCTCAGACCGCACACCATCAAATGACCCCTCCCCCTCCCCAACACTGTCAACAGCTTTCCTCTAGCAGGGTAAGTATGCTACGCCCTTGCCCGTCCCCCACTCCTATCCCCACCCCCCTGCTTGCATGGCGCCAGACCGGGGCTTTCACGCCCTTGGAGCTGCTGTACCTTTCCCGGGCCGCGGACCGGGTGCTCGGCATGCTCGCGTCCGCCCACCGGCGTGATTCCGGAGTTTGATCCTGACGCGCAAGGCGACCAGGAAGCGCAGATGGCGCAGTGGGAGGAGATGCGGGCCGGGATGTGCGGCGAGGACGCGTACGATCCACCGCCAGAGTTGCCGGGATTGGTGCAGCTCAGTTTGGTAGCACTGTCAAAGGGGGACCTGCCTCGGGGTTGGGAACGCATTAACATGGCGTGGCCGCCGTACGCGCTGCCGGAACAGGAAGAACGACAGAGCGCAGAGTGAGAAATGATATCGTGTGCAGGAGCGGCAGCGCGCACCTGCGTAAGTGGATCGAATGCCGCTGCGGAAGGAGTGGGTGGTCAGTGAAGTGAATGGCTGGAGTTGTCAGAACGGGGTGAGTTTAGTCTCAGCTATGCTGATGTTGACCAAGCGATGTTGTCACCATTAGTGTCGGAACAGTCTTAGTTCCGCGATTGGGTTGTTCAAGTCTGGCTTATGCGATGCGACTTGGTCATGTTCGGGTATAGCTTATGGCAACATCCAGCCTTTGCCAAAGTCGGTCTTGACGACCTACTATTATTGTGTGGATACAGCGACCGCAGCAACCGAGCCTCCTCCAATGCAGCCTTCCACATGACCATCCTCACTCCTCACAACCAGAAATACTCCGGTGGCAGAAAATAAATCGCTGTAATGACGTGGAGTGAGGGACATTCGACGATCGCGACTGCCACTTACACGCTCTGCTCCATGGCCTTCGTCACGGCGATCTCCATGTCCTGCACGCAAAAAACAAGTCGACACTTAACCGCACTACGCACCATCCCATGCACTCCGCACTCCGCCGCACATCTGAGTTTCTACCACAGCCCCGGCCCGACCCCCTGCATGCATACAATCCGCCTCATGGAGCCCCCCCTTGGCCCCCCCACTGCTCACCTGGGCGGTGAGCCCGCCCTCTGGGTTGGCCTCTATGCGGCTGAACATCTCCGTCATCATGATCATCAGCTCGCGTGGCGGTGGACAGCTTAGCCAGGTAGCTGCTGAAGTCCTCCCCCCGCACCTGTAACACACTCACAACACACTCAGGTCACACTCATGTCACACTCATGTCACACTCATGTGACCAGCTTGAAGCAGGCAGTCTGGCAGGAGCAGCCAGGGGTGGGCTCCCCCTAGCTCCTCCACCACACTCTGTGCAGGGCCCTCCGCACTGCCTTCCTCAAGTCTGTCTCCCCACCTTCCTCCTCCCTCTCTTTTGCCCAATCTGTCGCCCACGTCCCCTGCCCCTGCCCCTGCCCCTACCCCCTGCACTCTCATCCTCCTCCCCCACCCACCCACCCCCTTCCCCTCCCACTCTCCTCCTCCTCCCCCCTCCTCCCCCTCCCCCTCGCTGCTCTAGCCCTTGCACTTGGACGGCCCGCCCCCCACCTTCTTGAACAGGTCAGCAAAGGTCATGGTGGTGGCCTCAGCATTGGGGGCAGGTGATGGCGACCCCCTAACAGCCGGCAGCCAGGCACACTGGCTATATCCGGTGCGCCAGGCAGGTAGGCAGGCAGGAGAGCAAACGGGGCAACTGGACAGTGGGCAGGTGTGTGGAGCGGCGGGTACGCCACACTGCCTTTCACCCCTCCCCTGCCTTGTGCCCCCTGGCAGCAATGTGTGCATGGTTGTGCATGGTTGTGCATGGTTGTGCATGGCTGTGCATGGCTGTGCATGGCTGTGCATGGCTGTGCATGGCTGTGCATGGCTGTGCATGGCTGTGCATGGCTGTGCATGGCTGTGCAGTGCAGTCGTCCAGGCCCCCATGGCTAGCTGCAGCATTGATGTGGCCAGCTGGTAGGTAGAGCTGAGTAGGGAGCCGCCTGTGCAATGCTGGGAGCAGGCTGGGGGGTACCTGGGTACCTGGGTGCAATGTGGGCTGAGTGCTGGGTGCAGGGTGGCAGCGCAGCCGGGCCGCCAGCTGTGCAGGTGCAGGGGCAGGTGCAGGTCAGCCGGCAGTGTGGCAGGCAGGGGCAGGTGCAGGTCAGCCGGCAGTGTGGCAGGCAGGGGCAGGTGCAGGTCAGCCGGCAGTGTGGCAGGCAGGGGGCAGGTGCAGGTCAGCCGGCAGTGTGGCAGGCAGGCAGAGCTCAGCTCAGCAAGGACTAATCGTTTGCCGCTCAGGGGCGCTGCACTGCTTCAGCAGGCAGGCCTCACCAGCTGACGGATCATCACCGCTGAGGTGCCATGTCTGGGAGCGGCGCTGTGCCTGGACCCCCCCTGACCTGGCCTGATCAGGGCTGTGCAAGCAGACTGCTGCAGGTGGACGCGGCTGCGCTGCGCCTGACCCGTGAAGGGGGCGGTGTGGGGCTGGTCAGCAAGATGTTTACCACAAACACACATCTGACCCTCTCTGACCTCCCCTGACTCCCCCCCCACACTTGCTGCCCTACCCCTCCACCCCCCCTGTAGCCACCTCTCCCCCTCCACTACCCCTGGACTCTGCACTCTGCCACCTGCCCCGCCCCTGCCCTTGGACCTTCTCCCTGCACCTGGCTGAACCCCCGAGGTCAACATCCATAGCACCCTCCCACACCCTCCCCCCTGCACCTAGCCCCCTCTTGGGTTATTCTACCAACCCCACCCCTGACATTGCCCCCTTCCCCTGCCCCTCCCCTTCCCCTGCTGCCCCCTCTGCCCCCTTCCCCTGCCCCTCCCCTTCCCCTGCTGCCCCCACTCACCGTAGCGCGTGCCTCCTCCTGCAGCTGCTGCTGCGCCGCCTTGAACCGCCGCTCAGCCAGCTCTTCCAGCTGGTGCCGGGACCAGCCCAGGTCACGCACAAAGTGGCGGTCAAAGCGGGGCCTGGGGGGCACGACACAGCTGCATGCAGCCTGGGGGGGAGGGGGGGGGGCAGGGGCAAGCTGACCCCAGGCTGGACACATTAGCCCCCCTGCCCCTGCCCCTGCCCCTGCCCCTGCCCCTGCCCCTGCCCCTGCCCCTGCCCCTGCCCCCTGGCCCCCTTCCCCTCCCCTTCCCCCCTCCCCCCCCCGCCCCCCGCCGCCTGACCTCCTTCAGGGTGCGGTCGGTGTTCAAATCCAGCGCCAGGCGAGAGTCCGGGAAGAAGAAATGCAGGCGGCCGAAGTTGAGCACGTCGTTGCGACAGACCTCCCGAGCAAAGGCCTTCATGGCGCCTGCAGGGTTAGGGTCAGTGAGGGGGCAACGAGGGTCGGTGAGGGGCAACGAGGGTCGGTGAGGGGCAACGAGGGGTCGGTGAGGGGCAACGAGGGTCGGTGAGGGGCAACGAGGGTCAGTGAGGGGCAACGAGGGTCGGTGAGGGGCAACGAGGGTCGGTGAGGGGCAACAAGGGTCGGTGAGGGGGCAACGAGGGTCGGTGAGGGGCAACGAGGATCAGTGAGGGGCAACGAGGGTCGGTGAGGGGCAACGAGGGTCGGTGAGGGGCAACGAGGGTCGGTGAGGGGCAACGAGGGTCGGTGAGGGGCAACAAGGGTCGGTGAGGGGCAACGAGGGTCGGTGAGGGGCAACGAGGGTCAGTGAAGGGCAACGAGGGTCGGTGAGGGGCAACGAGGGTCGGTGAGGGGCAACGAGGGTCGGTGAGGGGCAACGAGGGTCAGTGAGGGGCGACGAGGGTCGGTGAGGGGCAACGAGGGTCAGTGAGGGGCAACAAGGGTCGGTGAGGGGCAACGAGGGTCGGTGAGGGGCAACGAGGGTCAGTGAAGGGCAACGAGGGTCGGTGAGGGGCAACGAGGGTCGGTGAGGGGCAACGAGGGTCGGTGAGGGGCAACGAGGGTCGGTGAGGGGCAACGAGAGTCGGTGAGGGGCAACGAGGGTCGGTGAGGCGCAACGAGGGTCGGTGAGGGGCAACGAGGGTCGGTGAGGGACAACGAGGGTCAGTGAGGGGCAACGAGGGTCGGTGAGGGGCAACGAGGGTCAGTGAAGGGCAACGAGGGTCGGTGAGGGGCAACGAGGGTCGGTGAGGGGCAACGAGGGTCGGTGAGGGGCAACGAGGGTCGGTGAGGGACAACGAGGGTCAGTGAGGGGCAGGCATCAGTGAGTCAAGTCATGTTGTGCGTCGGGTCAGGTCAGATCAGGTCAGGTCGGGTCGGGTCGGGTCGGGTCGGGTCGGGTCAGGTCGGGTCGGGTTGGGTCAGGTCGTACCTGGGAAGCGTACTGGGTCCAGCAGCGTGACCTCATCAAAGCAGTCACCGAACACTGCCAGGCTGTCATAGCCCAGCAGCTGCAGCAGGCTCTGAAGCAGCTCCAACTTCTGGTGGGCGCTCACACCTGCAGCACAACAAGAAGCAGCAGAGGGGGGGGCTGCGCAGGGCCGGGGCTAGCAGGCGGGCTGGAGGGCAGGTGAGCTGGCATCACACGACATGAGCTCCGCCACGCAGCTCTGGCTCTGGCTCTGGGTTAGGGTTAGGGTTAGGGTTAGGGTTTAGGGTCACCACTTGACCAGGCACTGACCCTACTGGACCACCTGACCAGGCAGGTTGATGAGCTGTGGATGTGGAATCCTCTCCTCCATCTGCCTCCAACACATGACACACATTGCTCAGTCACACCTCACTCCTCACCTGCTGCCATCACCTGCCCACTAACCTCCGCTCCCAGTGGCCCCCTGCCTGCCCCCCCCCCCGCCACCTACAGCCATCACCCGCCTAGCCTGCCCTCCTGCCCTCCTGCCCTCCTGCCCTCCTACCCTCCTACCCTCCTGCCCTCCTGCCCTCCTGCCCTCCTGCCCTCCTGCCCTCCTGCCCTCCTACCCTCCTGCCCTCCTACCCTCCTGCCCTCCTACCCTCCTGCCCTCCTGCCCTCCTGCCCTCCTGCCCTCCTACCCTCCTACCCTCCTGCCCTCCTGCCCTCCTACCCTCCTGCCCTCCTACCCTCCTGCCCTCCTACCCTCCTGCCCTCCTGCCCTCCTGCCCTCCTGCCCTCCTGCCCTCCTGCCCTCCTGCCCTCCTGCCCTCCTACCCTCCTGCCCTCCTACCCTCCTGCCCTCCTGCCCTCCTGCCCTCCTACCCTCCTGCCCTCCTACCCTCCTGCCCTCCTGCCCTCCTGCCCTCCTGCCCTCCTGCCCTCCTGCCCTCCTGCCCTCCTCCCCTCCTCCCCCTCCTCCCCTCCTCCCCTCCTCCCCTCCTCCCCTCCTCCCCTCCTCCCCTCCTCCCCTCCTCCCCTCCTCCCCTCCTCCCCTCCTCCCCTCCTCCCCTCCTACCCTCCTGCCCTCCTGCCCTCCTGCCCTCCTGCCCTCCTACCCTCCTGCCCTCCTGCCCTCCTGCCCTCCTGCCCTCCCTCTGCCCGCCCCCTTTCCCCCTGCCTGCCTCACCAATGGCCAGCGACCTGACCGTGTCGGCTGAGTCCTGGGGGGCGAACAGGGCGGCCAGCAGCCCCACCAGGCTCTCCACTGGCTGCGGGGACACCACTCGCACGCTGCGGGCCAACGCCTCAGCACGCCCCAGAGCCCGCTTGCGCTGCCACCTGGTGGGGGGACAGGCAGGGCGGGAGGGGCAGGGCGGGGTAGGCAGGGCGGGGTAGGCAGGGCGGGGTAGGCAGGGCGGGAGGGGCAGGGCGGGAGGGGCAGGGCGGGGTAGGCAGGGCGGGGTAGGCAGGGCGGGAGGGGCAGGGCGGGAGGGGCAGGGCGGGGTAGGCAGGGCGGGGTAGGCAGGGCGGGAGGGGCAGGGCGGGAGGGGCAGGGCGGGAGGGGGGGGGTGGGAATGGGGGGGGCGGGAGGGGGGGGCGGGAGGGGGGGGGCGGGAGAGGGGGGGCAGGAGGGTCCCCCTGACCTGACGTAGTAGTAGGCAGCAATGAGTGACAGGCTGGTGGCCCCTGCCGCTACCAGCTTGGGGTGGGTCCTCAGCGGGGGGCATACCCCGCAGGCCTTGTCATGCGCCCAGCTGCTGTACTCCTCAACCACCTGGGCAACCGCCTCCGTCCTGCAAGTGTGACGGTGTTACACAGGCAGCTGGGGCCAGGCCACAGTAAAGGCTGGGGGCAAGGGTGTGGGGTTGGGCTGTCTGTCACTGCTGGGCTGCAGATCAGGGTATGGGGAGTGTAACTAGGCAGTGTGATCAGGGAGGTATGAGGAGGGTGGCAGGGGGGCTGAGGTATGGTGGGGTGCAAATCAGCAAGGCTGGGCTGTAAATCAGAGTATGGGAAGTGTGATGAGGGAGTGTGAGGTGTGGCTTGCACTGCTGGTGTCAGGTAGGGTGTCGGAGTGTGAGGTGGGGTGGGGAAGCCCAGGGGGTTAGAGGTTAGGGCTGGACCACGGCCAGGAGCCAGTTCCTGCTGCTGGCCCAGCGCGCCCTGCTGCCTGCCCAGCCTACTGCAGGTGGGGCACAGCCCACTCACTGCTGCCCCTGATGCAGTCCAGAGCCACGGCCCTGGTCATGGTCACCCTGGTCATGGCCCCCCTCCCGGCTTCACAGCATTGTGGCAGCTGCCTGCTGCCTGCCCGGCCTTTAGCCAAAAAAAACCCCGCACACTCACTTGCTAAGGGCACTGACGGCCACTAAGCCGGTCACCCCCCCCACCACTACTCCAGATATCTGTCAGCAAGCAACGGGGGCGCAGCAGGCCGCAGTGGCAGACGGCAGAGGCAGGCAGGCAGGCACGCAGGCAGGCAGTAATGGCAGCCAGCCAAGCAGACAGGCAGGCAGGCAGGCAGGTGGAGGCAGGCAGTAGGTGCATCAGCAGTTTTGGGAGCAAGCTTGGTGAAGGTGCAGGTTGGGGAGAAGCACGGGTGGAAGGGGGGAAGGGAGCAGGCAGCTGTCACTGCTGGGTCAGGTTTGCCTCAAGCAGGATTAGCTGCCCCTGCCCCTCCCCATCCCCTCCTCCTTCCCCTAGCCCTACCACCCCCTTGCCCTATAGCCCCCACCCAAGCCCCTACCACCCCTGTCCTTGCCTCCCCCACCCCTCCCTCTCCCAGCCCCCTGCCCTGCTCCCTGCCCCACCCCAGCCCCCTGCCCCACCCGCCCTCCCCCCTGCCCTGCCCCCTGCCCCTCCCGCCCTCCCCCCAGCCCCCTGCCCTCCCCCCAGCCCCCTGCCCCTCCCGCCCTCCCCCCTGGCCCCTGCCCTGACCTGGGCAGGCGTGTACTGCGGCAGCAGCAGGGCGCGCTGGGCCTGCAGCAGGCTGCCGCTGTCAGTGCGGGCGTAGAGTTGCACCAGCAGCAGGAACTGGCGGGCGGAGCGCGGGTCAGAGCGCAGAGCCTTCAGCAGCGCCTTGGCCTCCTCACCGGGCTGGGTCACCTGAACACAGGGGGTTAAGGGGGGCAAGAGGGACAAGGGGGGGAGGGTGAGGGGAGGGGAGGGTGAGGGGAGGGGGGGGGGGGCAGGGGATGCGAGGGGAGAGATGAGAGGGGAAGGGGCGGAGGCAGTGACGGGTGATACGTGTGTCGATACAGGCGACACGAGAAAATACGCGGAAACACGTGTATTATTTGTATCGATACAGTACACATACAGGGGCAACATGTCACGTGGGAAAGGAGCAGCTAGGAGCAGCGCAGCCACTTCCGCAGCCTGTCCTTGATGGCTGGGCAGCAGGGGCACTCCAGCTGAGGGGGGTCGAGGACCCAATACATGGTCATAGGGGGTGGAGAGGCAGTGAGGGGAGGGAAAAAGGGAGAGGGGAAGGGGCGGGCGCAGAGGTGGGGGGTGGGGGGTGAGGGTGCGTGGGGGAGAGGCCTTCATGCCCTACCCCACACTGCCTCTCCACCCCCTATGACCGTGCATTGGGTCCTCGACCCCCTTCGGCCAGAGTGCCCCTGTGCCCCCCCTGGCCCCTGCCCCTGGCCCCTGCTGCTCTCCCCCCAGCCGCCCCCACCCTGTCCCCTGGGACCTACCCTAGCCCAGCCCCTCTTCCTGACCCTAACCGACCCCGACCGACCGCAACTGAACCCAACCGACCCCAACCAACCCCAACTGACCCCAACCGACCCTGACCCCCACCTTCTTGATCAGCACTGTTGCGGCGTAGCTGAGCACGCAGTCAACCAGGTCGGCTGTGCGCCAGGCGTCGGAGAAGGCGGCGTCCCAGGTGTCGATGCTTGCGCCAATGACTTGCTGGAAGGTGGTCAGGCAGGCCGTCAGGTGGCCTGGCCTGGCAGGGGGCAGGGGCAAGGGCCGGGCAGGGGGTGAGGGCCAAAGAGGCCGAAGCCCCTCATGGGCGTAGGAGATAAGGGGCCGGGGGGAGAGGCTGGCCAGGGGGGAAGGGGGAGGGGGGAGGGGGCAGGCAGGAAGAGTCCTGGGGCCCATGGGCATGTGAGGTGTTGAGGTGCAGGCCATGAAGGGGGAGGTGCAGCAGGCAAATAGAGGGGAGGGGTGCAGGACCTGCCATTGAAGCCATAGGACAGAGCATGCGACAGACTGCCTGTGCTGAAGAGATGGGAACCCTGGGTCACACTCTGGGTCACACTATTAGTCACATCCTGGACACACCCTGGGTCACACCTGGGTGATACTAACAACCTAATCATAGTCAGACCTGCGTTTACTGGGTGTGCTGGCCCTGCCGTGTCTGCTGCCTGCTGTTTGCCTAGACAGCTGCCGCTGCTGCCCCTGCTGCCCCTGCTACTGCCTCTATCTCTCCCACCTACAGCGGCTACCCCTTCAGCACCTTCTCCACTTCACTTTGGCCCCTGCTGCCCCTGCTGCCCCTGCTGCCCCTGCTGCCCCTGCTGCCCCTGCTGCCCCTGCTGCCCCTGCTGCCCCTGCCGCCCCTGCTGCCCCTGCTGCCCCTGCTGCCCCTGCTGCCCCTGCCGCCCCTGCTGCCCCTGCTGCCCCTGCTGCCCCTGCTGCCCCTGCTGCCCCTGCCGCCCCTGCTGCCCCTGCTGCTGTGCCACAGAGGAGGGAGCTGCCTCACTTTGCCAGGTCGACGATAAAGTGCCCCTTGCTGCGCCCGCTCTCCACTGCTGCGGCATTGGCCTGCCTGTAGGCCTGCTCCATCTGCATGCGGATGGTGGTCTTGCCTGACCCCCTCCTGCAGCCAGTGCAAGCGCAAGTTGACAAGTTGGCAGCTCATCAAGGGCCAGGGCAGGGGCAGGGGCAGGGGCAGGGGCAGGGGCAGGGGCAGGGGCAGGGGCAGGGGCAGGGGCAGGGGCAGGGGCAGGGGCAGGGGCAGGGGCAGGGGCAGGGGCAGGGGCAGGGGCAGGGGCAGGGGCAGGGGCAGGGGCAGGGGCAGGGGCAGGGGCAGGGGCAGGGGCAGGGGCAGGGGCAGGGGCAGGGGCAGGGGCAGGGGCAGGGGCAGGGGCAGGGGCAGGGGCAGGGGCAGGGGCAGGGGCAGGGGCAGGGGCAGGGGCAGGGGCAGGGGCAGGGGCAGGGGCAGGGGCAGGGGCAGGGGCAGGGGCAGGGGCAGGGGCAGGGGCAGGGGCAGGGGCAGGGGCAGGGGCAGGGGCAGGGGCAGGGGCAGGGGCAGGGGCAGGGGCAGGCCAGGTGCTACCCCCCTGAACACTCTGTGCTGCTCAAGTTGCAATCCTAGGGAGGGGGCAGGGGGGGTTGAGGCTGTGCGCTGTTGAGTCACCTGCCAAAGAAGATGTAAGTCGTCTCAGACGGTTTGAAGCCACGCAGGTCAGAGTGGACATACAGGGAGCTGTACGCCAGGAATAGCAGCAGGAGCAGCAGCAGCAGCCATGGCAGCGTCAGCACGAGCAATGGCAGCAGCGATGGCGGCAGCAGCAGGGCTGGAGCGCAGAGCTCGGCTGGGTCAATGGCCGTTAGTGCGCAGCTACGCTCACAGCGGGTCCGTCTCTGTCTTTTCCGCCGTTCGGTCAATGAACGGGTTGCGGTACAACCCCAGGGACTTGAGCAGGTCCGTGACGCCCATTTCTGCACTTAACCTCTAAAACGCCTGAGACTTTTGCAGCCAGCAATCGCCGTGTTGTAGGTTGGGACGCTCCGCTAATCCGCGGCGATCAAGCAGATCGCGCGAAGATAGCAACGCTGCTTGTGTAAATCATCAGCGTGCTGCCAGCGATGCGTGCCTATGGCGGAAGAAATCGTTGAATCGCACCGCGCAAAGGTAACGTGCAGCATGCAAAACACGATGCTTGCCTCAACTTGCTCAACACGCTTATTTTGACGCAATATACCTCCTTTAGCTCAGACACCTCATAAGTAATGATGACAGCATAGCATTCATGCTGCGACTGAGATGTGGCAATCTTAGTATCCTCCTGTCCATGGACTCACCATCCGTTCACCCTTTGAACCCCGCCTTTCGGCGTTCTCTGTATTATATCCATTTCATAGACATAAGTTACCTGTGGTCCCACACAAACATGAACGAGTGACTGAGTGACTGTGACTGCGAAGGCCCCTCCTTGAAAGGGCAGTCTTTATTGTGTTGTAGGTAGTGCCAGACATTTGGTCGTTGAACGCACTAACACAAAGATTCTTGGGCACCATACAGGGCATCAGCTCAGCTACAAGTGTTGCAGAAACCTGACGGCTTCAGAACTGAACACTGTCTTCTTCTTCTTCATTTGATGCTACCCAGTAAGCAAGTGCCAAGTGGCAACATCTGTCGCGCAGTCAGGCTAGTCAAGCTGAGCTGTGTTAAGTCGGTCTATTTATACTGTAAACATGGCTTGCTATCCATGCGCAAGCACTACCTGATGTTGTCTTTGACCTGCTCTCCATGGCTAAGGTTGAATCCTCTGTGACTACGCATATCAGTCATGGTACTAGCTGGACTACCGCAAGGGATGCATATGGCCCTAATACTGACCATGCCTGCCAATCCTGCAGTTGAGTAGGGGACGCCCTCACACAGTCCTCCTGCTGACTCACCGCTAGGACCACCGCCATGCAGCAGCTGCAGAGCTAATTAATGACCTGACTTCCCACCCAAGTCCTGACATGGTGAACTCCAGCAGCATGATAAAGAAGGTGGCATGTGCTCATACTGGCAGTGTCCTAGTGGGAGGTGGGTGATGCAAGGTGTGCTGTGTCACTGCCCAGCTCAGAATGCCCGGAGAATGGGTTGTCAGTGTCCAGCTGGTGCTTGGCTTGAAATGGGTTGGCGCCAACTTCATCATCAGAGTCGTCGCCATAGGTAGGGGGCCGGGCGTTTTGCTTAGCTTCTTCAAACCTGTTTTGCAACCAAAGAGTGCACGTGCTAAGACAAGCCTGGCATGTTGGTGCAGTGCAAGCGAGATGTAGGGAAACAGTTCAGAGTAGGGTGAAGAGCTGGTACTGACCATGCAGGAGGCCGGGGCCCAAGACCAGCTCCATCATCGCCTGGCACAGCAGCTGAGACGCAGGGCAGGGATGGGTCAAGTGCGCCCTGAGATGGACGTGAGAATGGCCCTGCTCGCTGAGCAGCGCTTGACTGGTCGGCGTTTGGAGAAGGTGGGGCACGCGGGGGCACTCCGTGTAGTACCGATGCAGTGAAACCTACACACATGCCACCGACTTGTATGCAACAGCAAAGCAAGGTGGTTTGCAGCTACAAAGCATGTGCAGCACCTCCTGGCATGCTATAGCTTCGCACCTTGGGCACCGCCACCAGTGCTGTTGTAGCTGCGTGCTGTTGCTATTGATGGAGAGTAGTTGGGCTGCGGGAAGGCAAAGGACATATTCATAAGCAAACCATCGTGCTGCACAGGCCTTCCTATGTCCTCAGTCGATTCTCGTTGCATCACACCACCCACCAATGATGCAGTGCTGCTTCTCACGTTGCCAGCTTCTGAGTTGCCACCACCGGAGTGGTTGGGTGGCATGCCGCCATTTGACACAGCTGGCGGAGGGAGCAACGGGAGTGGTATGGTGGTGTTCAAGTCGAATGCAGTGTAGGCCAAGGTAAAG
This sequence comes from Haematococcus lacustris, assembly GCA_030144725.1. Lineage (NCBI taxonomy): Eukaryota > Viridiplantae > Chlorophyta > Chlorophyceae > Chlamydomonadales > Haematococcaceae > Haematococcus > Haematococcus lacustris. The sequence continues at coordinate 1,583,276 of JASKMD010000018.1, read as the reverse complement.
CAGCGCTGCGGGTACACAACACCGTCATGTCAGCTAGCAGTGTGCAGGCAATATCCACCTGACATTCTACTGCAGTAGCCCAGACCTGTAGGATGGCCAGCGCAGCAGCAGCGTACTCACGTAGCACCACTGTGTCCCTGATCAGGGTTAGCAAGGCATTAAATACCTCTGCCTCAACCTCTGCATAGCGCTGTGCGATCCCTGCATGCACCATGCAATTAATTGAGTAACACCAGGCTTGCCTTGGCTGGTGGTCAGCTGATGTGTGCCGTTATCCTCACTGTTCATCTTAAACTCCTCCGTCTGCGCTCGATGCATGACTGCCTCTGTATCTTGGTGCTCCTTCTTCTTGTATTTCAGATACTTTTCTGCAGTTATCAAATTACCAGACCAGGAATGAGAACCTAGTTCCTGTGTTTGTACAAGAGAGGGGGAACATTGCAGTATGCTTGTAGAACAAACCACCTTGGAGGGCCATGGCGCTGCGACGCTTGGTGTCAAGGTCGAGCCTCAGCTCCTCACACTTACGGTTGCGCTCCTGGAGGACAAAGACAGGGTGCCCTATGTAGCTGGCCTGTAGCTCAGCTTGCTGTGCAGGGAGCAGCGGCTAATCACCTTGATGCTGCGATAGGCTGCTAGCCACTGCTCAAGTGGGTGGAGTACCTCATTCTGCAACCTCCCTCGCATCTCAGCACCAGCTGCGGTCACCGCCTCAATGTTCACTGCCATCCCAACAACCCGCTCCTCTTTGTCAACTGGGCTGACACCCAGAGGCCCTTCGTCATATGCTCTTGGTAGCGGTGTACACAGAACACCTCTGACTGTTCCTAGGCTCACTGCAAGTAAGCACAGGGCACGTTAGCCTTGTCCGACTATGTCGCTGATCCTGGGCATGGTGTTCGCATGAGGTTCGCATGAGGTCAACTGAGTAGAAGCTGGCTGCACCTTCGACAGCCTTGTCTAGCCCGACAAGGTCCCTGTGGAGGGCTTTCAGCTCGGTTGAGAACCGTTTCGTTTCGACAATCATAGCGCAGTTCCTGGCATTTGAGGTAGGCCGCCAGTCCTGCACATAAATCAGGGTCGTTGACTGTGAGCTCCTGTCTCAGCAAGTTAATCTCAAATGTTCCTACAGTGTTCGCGCTCTGCCCGATGCCGAGCGCCTGGCGGAACTTTTCGCTCATACGCTGTATTTTGCTGGGCATGTTCGCAGGTATATGAGCAAAGGGTATCTGATCCGTACATACACACGGTAGGTCGCGCGTGAGTGAAGCGCGACAACAACGAAAACTCAATAATATGTGACTTGTGCAAGTCGCATGTTTGCAAGCCAGGACACAAATGAATCCGAGACAAAGCCACAGTACCATGCAGCATTAGCACAGTCTAGTGTCAGGACATCCATACAAAATATGCTTAGGATGCTGTTTTACTAGACTTTTACTTTTACTCCCGTTGAAAGAGCTTCACTGGGTGCACCCTTGACCCCATTCCTGCCGGCACGTTTCCTCCAACAAACTCAGGGGTTTATCATCCACACTGGTATCAATAGTTTAGCCTGGTCCCCTGTGGGATGGTTGCGTGCACGGCCATCTTTGTCCCACTGGTACTCTGCAGCCCGATGCAGCCACTGCCTTGCCTTGGGCAGCCAGTCAATGACGAGCTTGTAGCTCCGTTGTCCTTCTTCCAAGGGGTGATGCATTACACGCTCTCCCCAATGCGCTGAAAGGAGGCACTGGAGGGGGCGACTGGGCTGGAGTAGCTGCAGTGCGTTTGGCTGCAATGTGGGGGAGGTTGCGTGTGGGGAAAGGTGCGTTACACGCTCTCTATACGTGGGTTGACGGGGGTGGGTGGGCAGGCCAACAAAACTTATTCAACAAGGAACAACATGTTGGACTGTGGGTAATCTCACTCAGCTACTACAAACAAGCACTCTTTCCTGGGGCTAATCCCCCTTGACCACTAGGCACAACACCAAAACTAAGAGCTAACTAAGGGCACAACACCAAAACTTAGAAGGCTACCAGCCCGTTGCACTAGCAAATTGACTAGTGAACTAGCAATGAGCCCTAGAGTGCGCCATGGCTCTAGGGCTCGGGTAGTGAAGGAGCTACCAGCCCAGGTGCCAGCCCAGCCCAGCCGGGTCGGTGGCAGGCTGGGTAGGGGGGGCTGCCCCTGGGGCCGGACCTGCTGCGGGGAAGCCTTCTGATAGCTGGCCTAAAAAGGACTGCAGCAGCAATGACATGCATAGGGCTGCTGACAGGCAGCACTGCTTGCTGCCCATGGCCATGCGCTTGATGATCTCTGTCGCAAATACGTCGATCTGTTCTTGGCTAAGCTCATCTTGGGCCGCCTGTAGAAGGCCAAGCAGATCTGCCTCAACGACTTGGCAGCGCTGACCAGCTACCTCCTGCTCCGTCACCCTGCTCCTGTACCTACTGCTGCTGCTGCTGCTGCAGCTGCTGCCCACTGTCACTGGCCAGCCACCTTACCTCTCACCCCTCCTGCCATCGCATGCCCCTCGCACGCCCTCGCACCACGCCCTCACCCCTCCTGTCCAAATGCACGGAGCCGCTGCCCACATAGAGGGGGTGCGGGGTTTAGTAAGACGGGCCACTGCGGCTGTGGGTGGGAGGTAGGAGTGATGGCTACTGCGGCTAACTGCGCAAATGGCCTCTCGTGGGGCCGCGAGCAGCGTGTACGAGTTATAATGAGGGTCAATTGAAGTTATCCATTACATAATTCACGGAACGTAAGTGATAAACAGTAAGATGACAATTTGCGGGTGGGTGAGCAGGCTGAGTAGGGAGGGTAGGCGGGTGCTAGCTTACAGTGCGGTGCAGCGGAGCGCGTCACAACAAATGGCGTACACTCAGGCCACCTCATCAATCAGGCGTCCATCACTCAGGCCACCCCAGCGACGGGTTCGAGACATGCCTGTCACCCCTGCCTGCCTGGGCCCTGCCGTGCCAGTGGGCTAGAGACGTCAGCGGTCAGCCAGCACGCGCACTGAAGCCAGGCGGGTGGCCTGGTGCTTCACTGAGACCCATGGGTGCCACGCAGCAGCGGCCAGCAGCTTGCAGCAGCGGCCACAACCTCTCTCTCATCTCTGGCCCCACAGCAGCAGTCACATGCCTGCCACAGCTGCCTGCCACGACCCCTAGTTCCGCGCTCACATCTTGTCAGTAGCGTCTGCCATGTCTGTGTCTGCATCAGCCGCAGGAGCAGCTGCGGCCTCCCCTGACCCTGCCCCTGCCCCTGCCCCTGGCCCAGCAGCTGCAGCCTCCTGTGTCGCCTGCTCTGTCTGGCCTCTGGGCACATCCTCAGCCATGGCCTGGCTGGCCTCTCCTGCAGGGGCCGACGCCGCAGCCGCCTCCTCTGCCATTGGCACAGGCGCCTGCCCAGCCTCCGACACCCCTCCTGCTGCTGCTGCTGCTGCTGGTCGTTCAGCGTCTCCTGCCGCTGCTGCTGCTGCTGGCTCCTGGTTCATGGGCTGTGGTGGTGGCTGTGCGTCTGCCCCTGTCTCCATGGCTTCTGCTTGCGGTGGGGCAGCTGTGGAGGGAGGGGGGGCGTCAGCAGGCTGTTGAGGAGCAGTGGTGGCAGGCTGGGGGGCGGGGATGGGGACCGAGGCAGCGGCGGGGGCAGGGGTGGGGGCAGGGGCAGGGGCTGGCTGGCTGGACGGGATGACAAGGCCTGAGGGCAGGTGGCCTGTGGTGAGAGCCTCCTCAAGCCTCCTGATCTCCTCCATGGTCTGCCAGCAGCAGCAGCAGCATGCGCACAGGGGGCACAGGGGGTGGGACAGGGGGCACAGGATCTCCATGTCAGGATCCATGGTCTGTCAGCAGGGGCACAGGGGGTGGGACAGGGGGCACAGGAGGGGGCACAGGGGGCACAGGAGGGGGCACAGGTGGGGTGGGAGGGTAGGGGGGCAGGGGGCAAGGCAGGCTACGGGGGTAGGGGGCAGGGGAGAGTCGGGGGGCAGGGGAGGTAAACATGAGTAGTCAGGCTTTGACTTGAAGTTTGACGTGAACATCACAGGCGCAACCAAGCTGGCAGGAAGGCAGCAGGCAGGCCTGAGGGTTTAGGCTAGAGGCTGACTCACACTAACATCAACTCTCCCCTACCCCACACCCTAGCACCCCTTCCCCACACCCCAGCTGCACGCTCCAGCCCTGGCCCTGCTCCCTCCTTCCAGCAGTGACCCTCACTTCCCCACCCACCGTGGCATTTGCGATAGCTGCCTTGATAGCCAGCAGCTGGTCCTGGCTGGGCCCCTTGGCTGCCTTGGCCGCCTGCTGCTGCTGCTGCTGCTGCTGTTCCTGCTGGCTGGCCTTGGTCTGGGCCTGGTAGTCCGCGTCCACCTCAAAGGTCTTGGCGCCGTGGGACTGCGCCGCCTCCTCAGTGGGAAACAGCCGCTGCGCCTCTGACCGCTCCCTGGGCCGCACCTGGGTGTGAGGGGGGGAGGGGGCCAGGGGGGGCGGGAGGAGGGGGAGGGCAAGGGTAGGGGGAGGGGGCCAGGAGGAGGGGGTTAGGTACAGGGTTATGTGTGCGGCCGATGTCAGATGTTTGCGGCTGAGGGCTTGGTGAGGGTGAGGGTGTGGGCTAGGGGCATGCCTCAGGAGCTTGCCTCAGGTGCTGACTGGCAGTGCGCTGTAATTGTGGTTGGCAAGTCATGCCCAGCAGTGCAGCCAGTGGGCCAGGCCAGGGCAGAGGGTGCAGGGGTGGAGAGCAGCCGGGGTCAAGGTCTGTGTCTGAGCCATCACGGCCCGGGCTCCTTGGCCCTCCCCAGGGGTGAGTGCGGGCTGCTATGTGCCCTGTGGCCTGCAGCACCCACCTTGTTGTAGTCCAGCACCTTCAGGCCTTTGCACTTGTGGATGACATACAGCCTGCTCAGCAGCAGGGGGGCGTGGCACCCAGGGGGGTGGGTGGAGGGTTGGTAGGAGTGTCAGGGTGGGTGGAGGGTGTCAGGGTGGGTGGGAGGTTCAGGTGTGTGTGGGGGGGCAAGCAGCTGTGGTCAGGCAGGCAGCAGCTGTGGTGAACAGGGCCAGCTGTAAGGCCAGGCTGATGGACGGCGTGAGGTTAGGTCAGGCAAAGCCATGCCAGGCAAACACAAGGGTCAGGGCCAGGCGGGCTGCAGGGCTATGGTGGAGGTGAGCTGGAGCTCATGGCCAACTGACTTTGGCCACCTGCTCTATGCACAAGGAGGGGCACTTAACACGGAGGGCAATTGACGGAGCTGATTGGCCACCTGCTCCATTCCACAGGAGCTCGTGAAGTGGGTGGGTAGGTGAGGGTGTGTGTGTGCTGCCTGAGGTGGTAGTTGATGGTGGTGGATGGCGGGTGAATGGTGGGCAGAGGGAGGAGGGTGGTGGATGTGGGAGGGCCGCTCAGTCACCTGTAGTTTGACTTGAGCACCACTGGGTTGCCTATGAGGCTGAGCATGGTGAGCTTGGGGAAGCCGGATAGGGGGTCCAGGTCCTGGCAGGGCAGGCAGGCAGGAGCAGCTGGGGCTAACGCGCTGACTAGCTACCAGCCAGCCAGCCAGCCAGCCAGCCAGCCAGCTGGACTGGTTGACTGATTAACTGACTAACGAACAAAGCAAGCCAGAGAGGAAGACAACCAGGCAGGCAGGCAGGCAGGCTGGCAGGCAGCACTGCCTTGAGGCAGTCCCTGGCGCTCAAGCATTGAGCTGTGACTATTCCTTTTGGTCAAGGCTACACCTTGACACCTAACGAACTATTCTTGCCCTGCCATCCTTCCCTGTGCGAGGCGTGCCAGGGGCTGCAACTAGGCTGCTATGTGGGTGTGGTGCATGCTTGCCATGCAGCATGAGCCGCGGGGCTGGCTGGACTGCAGCCTTAAATCACCTGCAGGTTGCTGATGCGGTTGTTGGTTAGGATCAGAGTCTGCAGGTTGGGGATGGCATCTGTATGCAGTGGCAGGCCAGAGTCAGGGTCAGACCAGGGCCAGGCCAGGGTCAGGCCAGGGGCAGAGGTCTGATGATATGCTCGCATGGCTGTGTAGCTGGCCCTTATGAACAGGCTGTTCTGTCCCCTCCAGCTGTGTCGCAAATCCTGGGCTGCTGCCATGGTCCCTCACCATGGCATGCCTTGTTTATCCGTGAGATACGGTTGTTGTTCAGCAGCAGCTGCGTCAACCTTAGCAGGCGAGGGAAACCCTCCAGCCGTGCCACCACATTGTCTGACATGTCGATGCTGTCGAATTGATTCTACGGTACAGTGACGAAGACACCAGGCACAGCCTTCAACATGGATGCCGCATGCTGCCAACTCAAATGCTGGGTCCTGGCAGCGAAGCGTGGGGCTTGCACACCTCCGTGGTTCCCAGGTTCTCGATCGCTGCTATCTTGTTGCCTGCGCTCTTCAGGCGGCGTTAGGCAGGCCGCACACTGATAGGGAAGGAGGGACCCAGCCGCACACCCACCCCGCAGGTCTATCTCGTACTGTTTTAGCGGGTTCATGTATTGCGGGCTTCGCAAGATCAAATCCGCAGTCATGCGGCCAGCCATGTTGCTACCCGATGGCACGCAGAGTCGAGCGAGTATGTGAACTATGACAATCTTTTACAAACCCATGCAGAGTTTTGTAAGAACCCAGCCATGCAATGTTGTATTACTGCTTCTGCGTGATCAACCTGTGCAATCTTGCTTACTGCGGCTCATAGATGACAGTGCTTGACAGTGTGACATCCTGGCCACAACTGGCAGTGTCATCGTGCTGGCCGGCCTAGATGACCAGAGCATATACTGCGTGTGCGCCGATGGCATTGATGCCAGGCCATGGCCGCACGAAACCGGGCGGGCGGGCGGTGTAGGTCAGGAGGCTCACTCAGGAGTACTCACTCAGCCCAACAAAACTCATTCAACAAGGGCACATCAGGCCGTGGTGGTGTGGCCCACGCATCAGGTGCTCTAGTACACTGGCCTTGGTGAGCAGGTCCAGGGCATCCCTGATCTGCACCAACAGCTGTGGGTCCTCGATGTCCAGCTGCACTGGGGGAGGCAGCTGGGCTGGGGCGGCTGCAGAGCGGGGGGAGGTGCGCGTGGCACGGCGGGGGTGAGCATAAGGAGGGTAGGCTGGGTCAGGTGGGGGAGGGGGACCTGGGGCTGGACCTGCTGCTGCTGGGAAGCCTGGAGTGGGCTGGCCCAGGAAGGATTGCAATAGCACAGCGAGACACAGGACTGCTGCCAGGACGCACTGCTTGCTGCCCATGGTCATACGCTTGTTGACCTCTGCCACAACTGCGTCGACTTGAGCTGGGCTGAGATCAGGCCGGGCTGCCTCCACAAGGCCACGCAGGCCAGCCTTGATGACCTGGCGACGCTCTGCAATCACTACCTTGGCAGCCTGCCCCTGCCCCTGAACTTGCTGCCCACTGCCACTGGCGCCTGCATTACATGGGACGGCACAGGACGGCGTGGTACACGGAGTCGCATTGGCGCGTGGCACACACTGCGTCGCGTCGTCAGTTAGCTCCGGGGGGACCTAGCCTGTCGTTGAGCGTTGTGGCTTACCGGCCGCACTCTGCGCGGGGGAGACGGGGCGCTTGCGTTTCCTCTTCGGGGTCATCTCAGGGAATCAATAACATTATCCAAGCGGAGTGGCCGTGTTGGGATGTGCATCAGGTCGCCACCTAACCGGAGTGCCGGCACACGGAGGTCCACTATATTACATGTATATTACATGGTGCTGTGTATAGTCGCCGAGTTTGGTGGCCGAGTTAGACAGTACAGATTCTGCGGTCAGCCGTCACTAACCAGCGCAGTGGCTGACGCAGTCCAGTGCACATGCTGACTCAGTAGCACACACCCTTGTAGCCTTAACTGCTTCTGAGCTTACAGTGCGGTGCAGCGGAGCGCGTCACAACAAATGGCGTACAGTCGATATAGTACTCACTCAGTGCTGCACCGTTTTTGGTAGTGCTTATACAACTGGCAGCTGCGCATTCATGCACGTCATTTGTCAAGCGGCGCAAGGAGTGAATTGCGCCTGGCATTAAGTCAGAAGTGCCGAAGGGGGCGGGGCGGGGTGGGGCGCTGTACATTCAGAACGTTTCAACATATAACGAATAACTCTGCCAAAATCATGGTGGTGACAAAACTGGTCGCGCCTTAGTGACCATCACACATTGCAAATCACACTCAAACGACCGGAGGAATACGATGATGATGATGAGGAGGAGGAGAGCGGTCATGCAATGCCTCCAGCGATGCGTGTCGACATAGCATTAGCCCTGTCCCAATGAGTAGCCATCCCCTGTCCTGCTTCCCCGACATGCGACTGTCCACACCCCGAGCCTGTTGCACAACCAGCACCGCAGGAATGGAGCGCTGCAGCCTCAACCTTGCCCGCCTCCCCGCCTTCCCTTCGCCCCTTCCCTTCCATCGCTTACACCACATGCCAGCCCCTTACCTTTATGCCCCCTTTGCTGCACTGCTAGCTGGCCATTGGTGGTCTCTGGACGACACAGAGCAGTGCAGGGGTAGAAGGGGTGATATGGAAGTAGGGGAGACTACGGGAGTGCCCTACTTGTTTCCCGGCTCCCTACTCAACCACAACCGCCCCTCACCCCAGCACCTCTGCACCCACCCACCCACCCAGCCACCCAGCCACCCAGCCACCCACCCAGCCATCCACCCACTCGCCTGCCCCGCCTCACCCCCCTGTGGGCAGCCCTGTGGTCCCCCTCCACCCCTGCATGCCTCCACCCTTGGGGAGCAGCACCCCTACGCCCTCACTGCTGACCTCCCCCCCAGACCCCCAGCGCTGCCCCCCACTGCTGCTGGACAGCCCGCACAGAGCCGCTGCCCCCACAGCTGCCTGCTGCAGCAGTTCACCCCGTCCTGCTGCTGCTGCTGCTGCTGTGCCTGGCTCCTGCCCCTCCTCTGCCTCCCCCGCAGTGCTTTCTGCGCTACGGCTACGGAAGAGTGTGGAAGTGGAGGGGGGTGCAGTGCAGGGGCGGAAGAGGGGGGCAGCAGGCAAGGAGCAAGGAAGCTGGTTGGAAGCTGGGGGAGGGTGGGAAAGGGTGGGGGGCAGTGAGGGTGGGGAGGGGTGGGAAGCAGCTCCTGGCTGCTGCTGCTGGCCTTTACACCCCCTTGGCAAGAGGCCTGGCACCTCCTGCTGCTGCTGCCGACCTAGCTCCTGCTGCTGATCAGCCTGCTGCTGCCGCCTGCCCAGGGCTGCCTGACGCTGCTGCTGCAGCTGAGCCTGCTGCCGCCCAGACGCCTGCCGCATGACTGCCCCTGCTACCCGGTTCTCCCACGCCTGGTGCTCTTTCTGCTCCTGGTTGACCGGCACATGGACCTCTGCACCCAGACACCCCTCCCGCCCCACCCCTGGCCCCTCCCCCGGCCCTGCCTCCCCGCCCTCCCCCACTCCCTCCCCTCCCTCCCCCTCCTCCCCCACATCATCATCACCATCGCCCCGCACAGCCACCCCAGCGGCCTGCCGCCCCACCCAGCTGACCAGGCCCCCAGCCGCCATCACCCTCCCAGGGCTATGCCCCTGCCCAGCGCTGCCCTGCCCAGCGCTGTTGCCCTGCCCAGCGCTCTGCCCAGCGCCGCCCTGCCCAGAGCTGTTGCCCTGCCCAGCGCTGCCCTGCCCAGGGCTGCTGCCCACTGCCCACTCCTCCTCCACTGTGTGCCTCAAGGTTGTGGACTCGCCAGCAGCTGCTGTGGACAAGCACACAGGCTTGACGGGGCGCACCCTCACCCCTGCCCCTGCCCTTGCCCCTGCCCCTGCCGCCCCTGATGCCACGCCCGCAGTCTCAGCTGTCGCTGCCCCCGCCCCAGCTGTTGGACCTGCTGCTGCTGCCACTGCCTTCGGAGCTGCTGTGCTCAAGGGGTTGCCCGGGGGCAGGGGGTGCCTAACCCAGCCCCCAGCCTCCCCCAGGGCCTCAGCAAGAGCTGAGTGGTGGGGGAGGGCCAAGGCTGCGGCACATGGGACAGCAGCAGCAGCAGCAGCAGCAGCAGGGTAAGCCGCTGAGGTCAGCAGCCGCTGCCCCCCCTGCACAGGGTCCAGGCCCGGGGGAGGGGGGGCACCCAGCCGGCTTGCTTCCAGCGGCAGCCCTCCCCTGTCCCTTCCTGCCTGACTCGTTGGGGAGGAGGCTGCTGGGGGGGGGCTGAGGGGTTGTGGCTGCTGCTGCTGCCCGGCTGGGGGCCCCGTGGGGGGGGCCACCAGCATGTCAGGTCGGTAGCCTAAGGGGTCCGCAGTAGCTGCCTCCAGCTGCCTGCTGCTGTCCTGGTGCAGCAGGGCAGACCAGTCGATGTCTGAACCGGCGCTGGCTGGGTCGCTGCCGCCACGCCTGCCTGCCCCCCGCCCCCCCGCCCCACTGCCGCCTGCCTCACTGCTCTCACTGCGGCTTCCACCGCCACTGTCGCTGCTGCAGGACCCAGGGGCACACCCATAGGCGGCAGCAGGGGGTGCAGCCACAGGGACTAGGGGCCCTAGAGGAGGGGGTGGGGCTGCGGCTGCCCCTCCTCCCCCCCTGCCTCCCTCCCCCCTGCCTCCAGTCACCCCCCCGGTTGCTGCCCTGCTGCCCCCCTCCCCCCCCTGGGCCGTGATCTCCCCCCTGAGCCTTGCAAGGCCTGTAGCTCCTCCTGCTGCTGCTGCTGCTGCTGCACCATGGGTCACACCTGTGGCCCAGTGGGTCACACCTCGGCTCTCACTCTGTGCCTCCCCCTCTTGCAGCCCCTGCAGCTCCTGGTTAACGCCCTGACCAGCCTGACCCACCCCCCCACTGTCTGTTAAGGGCCCACCAGCTTTGCCTGGGTAGGGGTGCGGGTCCACCCCGCTGCCACAGCCACTGCCACACTGGCCCCTAGGCTCAGAGCCCCCAGCCACGGGCCTCCCCTGCTGCTCCTGCCCTTGCCACACCTGCCTCCCTTCCCTGCCCTCCCCTTCCTGCTGCTGCTCCCGCTGTGGGCTCCTCGAATGGCATGCTGGCTGCCAGAGTGATGCATGACCTTCAAAGCAGCAAGTGTGACCCAGGCCAGGGTCTGACAGCTGATCCACAGGCTGGGGTGGTAGGTCTGGCCCCGAGCAGCTGAGTTGGAGGATGTGGGAGGCTACCGGGCTGGCTGGAGGGCAAGGGGAGGAGCCAGCCAGACGGCTGCCCTGACCCTGGCCCCCGCTGGCAGTGGCATCCTCCCGCCCCCTCTCACCTGACCCAGACACCCCCCCGGCAGCCAGCGGGGGCGCCCCCCCTTGGGTTGCAGGCTCGTGGTCTGGGGAGGGGGGAGGGGGAGGGGGCACGGGGGGGGGGCTGCCACCGCGTGAACGTGAGGCGGGCACCACAGGCCTGGGCAGCAGCGCAGGGCCACTGGGGAGGGGGGCCAGGGGGCCAGCAGGGGGGCGCCCCACAGGGCTTGACTGCCCTTGGTCAGGTGGGGGGGCGGCAGGGCCTGGTGGCAGGGGGGGTAGGGGGGTGAGCTGGGGTGGGGCAGGCGGCGACTGTCTTCTGCTTTGGCCTGGTGGGGGGGGAGGACGGGGGGGGGGAGGGGGGGAGGGGGCCAGAGCAGGGTGGCAGCAGGGGTGCCAGTGGCGTATGGGGTAGGGTGGGGGGGGCTGGGGGGGCTGAGGGAAGGGTGGCGGTGGTGCTGCTGAGGGCCTGGTGGGTGAAAAAGGGGGAGGGGCGGGGGGTGGAGGCAAAGCTGGGGGGAGGGGGAGGAGCCGGGAAGGTGGCAGCAAGAGAGGTTCCTGGCAGCCCGCCTGCAGGGGTGCGTCTGGGAGGTGGACAGGGGGGGGGTGGGAGGGGAGGGGGAGGGGCCTCATGTGCGGTGCGTGCCAGCAGCTCATCCCACGGATCCACCTCCATCTGTGGTGGTGGGGGCTGAGGCGGGCCATGTGGGTGTTTGTGTGGTGGGCAGGAAATGGCTTGCCAGGACTGGCTGCCTTGCAGCAGGACTGCCTGCCCCTGGCCCTGCCCCTGGGTAAGCCCCTGCCCCCCATGACCCTCCTTGGACACATCCACACAGCGCTGCTGCTGCTGCCCCTGCTGCTGCCCTTGATGCTGCTGCCCCTGCTGCTGCCCCTGCTGCTGCTGCCCCTGCTGCTGCCGCTCCTGCAGTGTCAGGGACTTGAGCCCTGGGTGGCCCCCCCTCTCCGCCCCTCCGTCTCTGCCAGCCCCCTGGACCACCCAATGCTGAACTTGACCACCTACAGCACCCTCCTGCTGCCCTGCCACCCCTCTGAGCCCCCCAGCTGCTGCTGCTGCTGCTGCTAAGGACACACCACTGGCCGACCCCACTGCTCCTGCTGCAGTGAGGCTGGTCACAAAGGGGAGAGCAGCAGCAGGAGCAGGGGGGGCGGCAGCAGCAGCAGCAGCTGTAGCAGCTGGAGTGGTGCAGCACCCTGATGCAGCCCCATGCACTTGCCCACCCTCAAGTTCTGCACCTGCTCCAGCTTGGGCAGCTGCTCTGCGGGAGGCCGCAAGTGCCGCCTGAACCTCGGCCAGCTGCTGCATGAGGGGGTGCAATCTAGCAGGCTGCGAGTGACACCCGACGGCCTGCATCGCACCCACACCCGCGCTGTCATGCACGACGCTCAGCATCTCGCGCAGCAAGCGGTTGCTGCTTTCAATGTGCGTCGCAGTTTGTTGCAGGGCGGAAACTTGCTCTGCTAATTGGGCGTTGCCGGACTCCAGCTCGGCCACGCTCTCGCACACATCGGCCATCTCAGCCTGCGCAGGCGGAGGAAGGCATCCACACTAGTATTTCGCGCAGCCTGATCGGCATTGTACTACTGTAGTACAACTATACTGTATGAGAACAGCGTTTACTACAGCGGTTGTTAGACTCAAAGACAGAGCGGCAGCAGCGCAGCTGGGGCCGTGTTTCCCATTTGGAAGAATACCCGCTCGACGCCGCCAATGGTCAACGCGGTCAACGCTGCAGCCTTTTCCGCGAAGAGGCGGCAAGCAAACGGCGTTCCAAGGTTATGTGTGCCATCCCACGCACCTGCTTGCGAAGCCTGCTGCGCCTGGCGCTCTCGCGGTTACTCTGCTTCCTTTTCAACCGCCGACTGCCAGGGTCCGTTTCGTCACTATCCTTTCCCTCCGCTTCCACGCCGTCCATGCCACGGCACGCCGCCTCGAGCACGTTCGCCGCGTCCCCTGCCAGTCCCGCAACGTCCACTTGCATGGGCATCATCGCTCCAGAAGGGGCTAGCAGCAGTGGATGGCCCACCGCCGGCGTGCAAGGAGCTGCCGGCACACAGACTGGTGCCGAGCCTGATAACGTGGGCATGGGTAAGAGAGTGGTTGGGATGAGGGGAGGCGCAGGGCAGAGGGCAGGCAGCAAGGCCATAGGGCAGGGAAGGGGAGGCATCAAGGAGTTGGGGCAAGAGGGCAGGGGGTTTGGTAAGGAGAGTGAAGGCTGAATGGACGGCTGGCATGTAGCATGGGGGGTGCTGGCCTTGAAGTGAGGGGCGGGAGGAGGGGCAGGGGGCAAGCCTGAGACGCCTGGGGGGAGGGAGAGGAGGCTGGCTGCAGCGGGTTGCACGGGGCCATCTTGTCCAGGCATCTGTAAGGTGGGCAGCATACATCAACACACTCATGGAGGCGATCTTGGCCAGGAGGCGAGCTTGGCCAAGCAGGCAGCGGCACAAGAGGGAGACGGAGGCAGAGGCGGCAAATCAGGAGGAGGAGAAGGAGGAAAGTGGGGAGCAGCCAGGGGGGCAGGACGATGCGGGAGTCGGTGGTGGTGGTGATGGCTACAAAGAGGATGGAGAGGAGTGCGGGAGTGAGTGGGGTGCTGCCATCAATGTAGATTGAGAATGCTGGTGATAGGTGGCTGACACCGCTTTAGCCGTCGGCCGTTAGGCTGCTTGGCCGCCCTCCCCCTCTAGGGGTTCGGGACTTTCTCTAACGCAGTTCAAAGCACTGAGACTGCTGGGAAGGCAGGCAGGCTCTAGCAGCCAACAGATGCAGCCAACAGATGCGGCTAGTGGGGAAGGGCAAGAGGAGCAGCAGGCACATGGGGCAGGTGCTGGGGCTGAGGAGATGCAGGCCCAGGGTGTGTGTCAGGCTGCCAGGCGAAGGCTGAGTAGGCCAGGCAGAGGGGAGGCAGGATGGAAGAGTGCGTGGCCAGGCGGAGGTTAGGAGCAGCCACCAGGAACACCCAACTGATGCCCCAGACCCACACACCCCACGCCCGGCTCATGCTCCACACCCAGTGCAGGCCAGCAAGCACCTCACACCCACACCATGTCACCACACCCGTGCCCCTGGCACATCCACGCCTAAGAGTGACCTGACGCTTACGCTACCATCCACCTGACCAGCCCGCCTGCCCTGCCACTCATGGGCCCAGCTGGGCTGGCCTGCAGGTCAGACAGGGCTGCCCCAGCCCCCCTGCTGCCCCCCTTGCAGCATTGCCAGCCCCCCTTGGATTCTATGCTTGCCTGGAGTGGGGTGGGAGGGAGGCCTTGTGGAGGGGGCACGCCCCAGACCCCTAAGCTGGGCAAGGCTCCAGGGCCACTGTGGGCCCCCCCAGGCGCAGCCCCACCAGCTGCTGCTGCTGCTGCTGCTGCCTGAGGGGGAGGGAAGGGAGGCCAGGTGCAGGCGTCGCCCCCTCCTGCCAGCCTGGCTCCGCCCGCGGCGCCCTGGGCTGCCAGGGCCTGCAGGGCATGCGCCCAGGTGCTGCTGCTGCTGGCGCTGCTGGCTCCGCCCAGCGTGGCTCCAGGGGGCCCTGGTCCTTGAGCCCAGCCGCTGACCCCTGACCCCGTCCCCAACCCAGTTCCCACCGCGGGCTGTGTCCATGCAGGGCCCCCCTGAGGGATGCTGGCTGGCAGCTGCCAGGCAGCTGCTGGGTGGAAGGTGGGGCCAAAAGGAGGGTACACGGCCCATGGCAAGGCGGCTGAGCCTGGCTGTGCAGGAGCCTGGGGGAGGGCTGAGGAGGGAGGTGGGCCTGCCGGGGTGGTGGCTGGCAGGGAACAGGGAAAAGGGGGAGGCGGGGAGACCAAGTGGCTGCCAGGTCCCACAGCCAAGCCAGGGTAGGGGAGCAGGCCCGGGGGGGGAGGGTAGCCAGGCCCCAAGGCCCCACCCGGTGGCTGGCCCATCCCGGGTGGGGGTGGCACAGCCCACGGCCAGGGTCCTGGGATTGTCCCTGCCGTTGCGGAGGGAGGCGGAGGGTCGGGGGGCTGGAGGGTTGCAGCAGGCGGGCTGTGACCCTGGCTGTTGCTGGACCCTGGCATGGAGCTACGCTTGGGGCGGCTGGTAGAGGCGGCGGTGCGAGGAGGGGGTTGCAGGGCGGGGGGTGCGGTGAGCTCTGCCTGGGTGCCTGGAGCTGTGGCTGCTGTGGCCCCCTGGTGAGAAGCTGTGCCCCCTGACCCCCCAGAGGTTCTGGGCAACCCAGGGGGTGCTGCTCCTCCCACCGGTGCCACTGGGGCTGTTGGGGTAGCGCCTGCCCACAGGCCCTCCCCCCACATCAGCCCTGGTGGTAGGCAGGGGGGCGGCAGGGCAGAGGGCTGCTGACCCTGGCCCTGTGCCAGGGCAACGCCGAGGTTGGTGTGAGGTGGGGGGAGTGAGGGAGGCGGGGGGAAGAGGTGCTGGGGTAGCAGGCCATGAGGGGGAGGGGGGAGGGGCAGGAAGGCGGGGGGGCCGCAGGCTCCTGATCCCTGAGACCCGGCTGGCCTGCGAGTCACCAGCGGGCAGCCAGTGTGAACAGGTGTGTGATATACGAGATGTTTTTAAAGGAAGTGGGGGCACCATGTTTGATGGGAGTGGGTACGCCATGTTTTATGGGAATGGGGGCGAGAAGGGATGAGGTCAGAGATGAGAGACGGAGGGTTTGTGGTAGGAAGGCGAGGGTCAGGGTCAGGGGTCAGGGCAGGGTTGAGATAAAAATCGATGGGGTGAAGGGGTTTTGGTGAGGGGAAGGGGGCATATAAGTTTAAAGGAAACAGGGGGCTGCAAAGGAGCAGCAAGGGAGGGGAGGAGCATCCTGAATGGCTGAGAGGCTCTTGAATCACTGGACCAGGAGTGAGGCTGGCAAAGGAGGTGGACAGTTGACAGTGGTGACTGGGCAGCCCCAGCCCCTGCTCCCCCCACCCCCCGCTGTGCCCACCCGCTGCTGCTTGGCTGCGTGCCCACCACTGCCAGGCGGCTGGCTGTTGCGCCGTAGTACGCCATCGTCTGCAGCGCAGGGTTGCGCAGCAGCAGCCCAGTGACTAGCGGGTGCCCTATGAGCACCGTGTGGATCAAGGTGGCGAACAGCGGCGTGGCTGGGGCAAAGAGATGCTAGGTGTGACAAGCAAGGTGTGACAAGCAGCAGGGATGCAGCCCACAGGTGGAAGGGCGGCCCTGTAGCCCCACACCCTAATGGCGGGTGCTCTGACGGCTGATGGAAGCTGAGAGACCACACAGACCGCACGCGGCCTCACGGCGGCACGTTGGGCAGCTGGTGCGCACAATGGGTGCAGTGTGGTGTGCGTGGTGTGGGTGAAGAGTTCCCTGTGGTGTGGGTGTGGGTGCGTGGGTGTGGGAGCGTGGTGTGGGGGAAGAGTTCCCTTTATCTTCATGAGGAGTATGACGTGGCCAGGTCTGTAGCCTGGGGCCGGGTGCAGGCAGACGGGCGGGCGGGCCGGGCTGTGCCTCAGGCCCTGACCCTGCAACATCTGGTTAGGGTTGGCGACTGGGATGGCACATAGGAGCTGACCCCAAGGAGCCCCTAGGACTATGCAGCAGCTACAGGATCCCAGCATGACTCAGCCTAAGGGCCCCAGAGCCAGGTAAGGCACTGTGCTCTGAGGTTGACCTCCTCACACCAAGTCAACTGCCAGCCTGGTACAGCTGCTTGGTCACTGACGTGGCACCATGGGGCACTGCAGGGCCTCTGTTACAAGTGGCATGGAGCACTGCGCATGACTAGAGCAGCATGGGCTGCTAGGTTGCGGCTGGTACCTGGTAGTACGCCATGAGCTGGTGCGCTGCAGCTTCCTGGGGGCAAGGCATGAAGCCCCCTGCTCCGATTGCTGGATAAGGCAGGCTCCCGAATAAGGGGTGGCCGTACAGCCCTAACATGCCGGGAGGTCCTGCAGTGCGTTAAAAAGATATTGTAGCCGGCGTCACACGCAGATGCACGGGGACAGATAGACACGACGCGCACCTGCCCTCGGAACATCCTGCTCCTTTGCTGCCATCCCGCCAGCCGTTTGGCCAGTTTGCAATCCATCAAAAACTCCGGCCTGCTGCATTTGTTGCAGTCCGCTGCTGTTGCAGTCCGCCTAGACGCCTCCCGTGTCACCTAGTCGCCGGCATAGCTGGGTGTACATATCCGCCAGCTTTTGTCGCTTTTAGATACGGATAGCTTGAATTGGGGTGTCGACCTAAGGATATTATGCTAGACTGCTCAATTGCGCGTGAGGAGTGCCAGCTGCGCAACAAAACTGCTCACGGCAGGGAGCCAGAGCAGCACGTATCAGCACGTCGCCTTTTAGGGTGATGGATTCGCGCACAGCTAACTATCTGTGGGCTTTTTGAGAGAAGAAATATCTGGCAGCATGCGAGTAAATTGAACGCCACGCCACCCCCGCTGCAGCCCCTTGCTTTGCATTTACCCCAAAACATGTTCGGCTGGGCAGTAGCCAGCATGGAGAAGGGTCTGCAAACACAACCGGCCCCAGGATGGTTGAGTCCCCAGGTTCCCCAGGATATTTGAGGTGCAACCAAAGATTGGCCTCAGGCCTTACACTCGCATGAAATTGCACACGCTATCGCTGTCGTGGCATTACTATTCCTGATGAGAACTTAATGATTCCTAACGCTGCAGACACACCCAACACTGCAGACCATGCACCCGGTGCATGGTGCTTCACGGCATGTACCTTGCCTCTCACGCCCTGGCCCATACCAAAGTCTAAGATTGGTTCCATGCAGGACCCTGTCCAATATCCCTTGGTTACGTTTCCTGATGATACGTTTATGAATCAGGCATGTCACTCGCTGCGTCCACCGCACCCCATCCCTTACCACCCTCTGCAGTGCTGGTTTTGCGCCTTGCTTTGGCTTGCACCGCACCTGATCCTCCACCTCATGCAGGAACCCCGTCCGTGCCGCTGAATTCGTTATGAAAGGACCAACATGGGCAATGCCAATTTAGTAAACAAATAATCACGGGTGTTATGGGCAGCAATGACTTCATCTCCTTGCAACAACGGCAGTGCCTTCATCACCTTGCACCCAAAGACCAAGCCATTCAGGAACATAACCTGCTGCACACTCCCCTGCTGGCCCTGGCCCTGGCCCAGGACTCCCTGCAGCTCCTTCAGCCATGTGTTGTGGGGTCACAATTGTGGCTGAGCTGCAGGAGGGGGCACCTTCCCACCTGCATGCCATGCCATTCTACTTATGCCCAGTGCCATGCGAGGCGCATGCATGTGACCCGCAGCTGCAGGGGACATTATAGCCTCCCCAGTACAGCTTGAGGGATTAGCCAGGCCTTACCACCACCTGCTGCGCCGCTTTCCCTTGCGCTCCAAAACCCACAGCCTCTCATAGCCCTCTGCGATGCACACGAGGCAACAAGAGTCGGTGAGGGTCAGTGAGGGGCAGCGAGGTCATGAACAGTCAGTGAGGGTCAGCAAGGTGCAGGAGCACATGGCTTCAACATTCAACCACACAAGTCATGTCGCAGTCAAGCCTGGCTGTGCTGTCCCTCTAGCCAGGATCCCTCCTCTGCCAGCTTGCCCCGAAGCATAGCTGCCCCACTGACTTGTCTGCATCTACAGCCCAACTTAGACAAACACCAGCCATACCCCACGACGGCCAGCCCAGAGGAGAAAGAACGCACAGGACCAGCATTAACGGCACTGGCCTGCACCTGACAACTGAGCGGCTGGCTGGTTGGGCTCTGAGGTCTGCTTCCCTCATACCCCTCCGCAGCCTCACCAGGAAAGGGCTCCACCTCCTCTGTCGCCACCACTTGCCACTCGTCTTGCAACGCTTTGAAGAACTCGTCAGTGGCATTCACGCCCCCACGAGGCTCACCTGAAGTTTCACAACATCACATCTTGCAATTCCACGACATCACATGGGGAGGGCTGGGTTAAGGTCAGGCCAGCCAGGCGCAGATATAGGGGCAAGCCCACAGCCAGCTTACCACACTTGCCCCAAATGACACTACCAAAACAAAAGAGGCGATGTCACCCACACCGACATACAGCAAGTCACAGCCAGCATACAGCACCTTGGCCCTCAACCTTGAGCCTTCATTGCAGTCGAACACACTAATTGTGGACCACTACAAAACAGTGTTTTTTCTGTGTGGAGTTCCCATCGCATGCGCACCAACATACAGCAGGTGGCGGCCACTGTAGAGCTTGAGGGCAGCTGCTGCCATGGGGTCAGGGCCAGGGTACACGATGAGCAGCGTGCGGCCGGGGTGTTGGGCCACCACCTGCTCGTCACCCTTGGCCACCTGCAGCCAGCCTAGGGTGGTGGTGTGCCCGCAACAAGCCTGAGGCTCTGTTTTTTTCTCTAGTTTTTTTCCATGTGCTGCAGCAACGCCAGCGGGATCCAATTGGGCCGTATACCTGCGAATGTCATGTTATGATGCTGATGCGGATGAATGGGGTAGCAGTATGTGTTGCACTGAAATGGGACGGGTCTTGGGTGAAGAGAAGCCTAGGCAAGTCAGGTGGGTTGTGCAGGCCACCTGGCCGGCGACCCTCTGTTGTTGAACCAGTTGACAAGCGCCGGTACAATACGCCGGCTGCTGTTGTGGCTGGAGCAGGTTGCAGCCAACATCCAAAGGTGCAAGCCTGAGAACCAGCGGTCAGCTACCCCATGCTGCTGGGCCAGTGACCTCGTGCCAGTGTGCTGGCTGTTGGCGGTTGGTGCGGTTGCTGCAGGCTGGTGCAGGTTAGGGTCAAGTGGGGGCCAGGGCCTGAGGGTGCGGGTGGGGTCGGGGGCTGGTGAGGTCACTCTCATGGGCTCAGGTTTGGGTTTTGGCTCAGGTTTGGGTTTTGGCTCAGGTTTGGGTTTTGGCCCAGGTTTGGGTTTTGGCTCAGGTTTGGGTTTTGGCCCAGGTTTGGGTTTTGGCCCAGGTTTGGGTTTTGGCCCAGGTTTGGGTTTTGGCCCAGGTTTGGGTTTTGGCCCAGGTTTGGTTTTTGGCTCAGGTTTGGGTTTTGGCTCAGGTTTGGGTTTTGGCCCAGGTTTGGGTTTTGGCCCAGGTTTGGGTTTTGGCCCAGGTTTGGGTTTTGGCTCAGGGTACACAGTGTGGAGTAGTAGGGATAGGGCCACCTAGGTGTGCTGCACTGGGCTGCACCATGGTGCATGGTTGCGCCATAGCCAACCCTGGCGGGTCTTCAGCGAGGGTCAGGGCCAGGATGAGGTGGGCGAGGAGAAATGGCCAGGGCTGGAAAGCATGGCGGGGATGAAGGGGGAGGGTGGTTCATTTCGCAGCAGCATCAAGCGACAGCTTTCCTGTGCCGCTGGTGCTAGCGCTGGCAGTGGTGGTGGTGATGATGATGATGACAATGATGATGATGATGATAGTGATGATGGTGGCGGTGGCGTTGCTGCTGGCGTTGCTGCTGGCGTTGCTGCTGGCGGTGCTGCTGCTGCCGCCGCTGCTGCTGCTGATGATGATGGTAGTGATGATGGTGGAGGTGGTGGTGGTGGTGGTGATCATGGTGATCATCCAGGAGGTTGTCGCCCACCTTGCCTACGAACACGGGGTCCTGGGTGCGCACGTCATGGACAGGCAGCTGCTGGCCGTTGTCAAAGGCCAGGCAGTCTGAACCTCGCGCCTCCAGCTGCTGCTGCCAATGGCCCAGGCCTGCGCCCAGCTCCAATAGAGGCGAGTAGCGGGCCACAACAGCCAGCGCCTGCAGGGTGGCAGTACAGGGGGATGGATGATGATGAACAAGAAGAAGAAGACGACACCAGCAAACTATTGTGCATCACGGGAAGAAAAAGAAAAAGAAGAAGAGGAGAAGAAGGTGATGATGAAGGAGAAGAAGAAGAAGGAATAAAGTAGAAGAGGATGAAGACTACTGCGGCGTAGGTACTGGCGTGCATCAAGGGAGGAGCTCCTGCCTAGGGCGCAGCCTGATCCCACCACGTCACAGAATTGGTAGCGGGGAGGCCAAGGGAGGTAGATGGCGTGCAGCATCAGCCTGCTATGACGGCTTGGCTTTGCCCATTGCAGCTTGGGGATGGGTTGGTGAGGGGGCTAGGAGGCAGAGCACCAGGCTGATCACGCCCAGCCTGGGCCTGCCCCTTCGACCCTGTCAGCACCACCACTATTCTTGCAAGCTCCTGCGAACCCATCATGAACGCAACCCTCATCAATACCACCGCCACCAAGAAAGTCATGATGCCTGGTGCTCCCCTGTGGCTGGTGCTGCCATGTGCCATGTGCTAGTATGTTCCCCACCTTCTCACTCCATTTGCTGCAGCCATATTTTTGCAGGTAATCCCGGCGGGCATTGGGGTCAGCGACTTGGTACAGGATCAGGTTGGTCTGGAAGTTGACCTGCTCAGGGGCAGCACGCTCGATGACGCGTCATCCAATGCAACGGGGTGGTGTGACAGCGGACACTATGCTCTGTTTCATGCTCAAATGCTAATTTTCACGCATAACATCCTCTTGGTCACAGCAGGTACTTCTGCCAGTTTCGAGGTCGGCTGGGCCAGGCTAGTAGCCTTACAAGCATCCCACTGTTAGTTTTGATGAGGTGCCCAGTGGTCTATGGCGCAAGTGCCACTGGTGTGGGGTTTGTTGTCATCGAGGGTGCGACCGAGGATGCTTCATTTTAATTGGAGCAGCTGAGTGAGATAACCCACAGTCGAACACGTTGTTCCACGTTGAATGAGTTTTGTTTGTCTGGAGGTTGACATGTTGTCTGGAAGTTGCAGCAGCAGTTGCAGTCAACCAAGTTGTTCCGAGTTGTTCAAGTTGTGAGTTGTGAGTTAGGCCAGTGTGGTCGTTACCAACACCTGCAACTTGGCTAGTGTGTCTGTACTCCGTTGTAGTTGTGCCAAGACATCTCACCAGGGCAGCTGGAGTGGCAGCAACATCAGCTGTAGCAGTGGCAGCAATGGCATTGGCAGTCATGACAGTGGCAACATCAGCAGTAGTGGCATTAGCAGCAGTTTGGCAGGAGCGTTAAAATTAGCAGGGCTAGTGGCAGCGGTCCCAATGACAGCAGCAGCAGCAGCAGCAACAGCAGCAGGAAAGGAGCAAGAGAAGGAGAAAGAGGAGCAGCCGGAGCAGCAGCAGCAGCAGCAGCAGCGGCAGCAGCAGCAGGCGCAGGAAGAGGACCACTCTATTTCACCCTCCCTTTGCCTCGCACACCCTCCCTCCCCTGCACCTCATACCTCCTACCTACACCCTAACTCTCACCCTAACCGCTTGCAGGCTGACACACTGACTGCCCAGCGCACCAACCCCTAGCCCCTTCACCCACAATGTCCTCCACCCGCCTCATCTCTGCTTCAAACTCTTCGCGTGACAGCCGCCCAAACCTCTGCGTCTGGTCCAGCCTGCAGGAACAGCAAGGAAGGGTGCAGTGGTAATGAGGAAGAGCAGCCAGGAGGGTAGGGGAGTGTAGCTATTATGCCACAGACGTAAGTATTGTGCCGCACGTCTGCAAGTGGTGATGATGATGGTGGGTGTCGTCGTGGTGCTACTGCTGCTGCTGCCGCTGCTGACGATGGTGCTGGTGATGATGGGTACTGTTGCTGGCGAAGGTGATGGTGGTGGTGCTGCTGACGAGGGTGATGGTGACAACGGTGATGGTGCTGGTGCTGATGGTGATGGTGAGCAGCACAGTGTTATGGTATGCAGCAGGCTTGGTCCAAGAGGCCCTTGCCCCAAGCTGTCAGCTGGGAAGTGCTTGCAGGTGAGTGCCTAGTATAGGTGTAGGTGCAAGGAGTCAATAAGGATGTGGGTGCATGGCACGGCCCCTGCTCACCAGGCCTGCACCTCCCGCTGCTTCGCGTGCAGGTAGCCCCGCAGCCTATTCTCCGCCAGCTCCCTGCTCAGCACACCACCACAGTAGCATGCGGCCAAGGACACGGGGCGGCCCAGCAGGTGTGCCCAACAACAGCTGCCCCGTCATGGTGCTGCTGCACCCGCTGCTGCCACTGGTGCTGCCACTGCTGTCGCTGTCAGCAGCATTGGAAGGATGTGTGCGGCTTGCAGGCCAGCAGTCACAGGCAGTTGCGCAGACACCCAGTTCAGGCTCGGTCAAGGCCGACATGACCTTGTCCTGCATGAGACCTCCTGGGCCTGGGCCTGAGGGGCTTGCTGACAGCCTAACAAACTGTCAGTGGCACATGGAGCATGCATGGTGCATGGTGCATGGGGGGTGCCTTAGGCCCCCAGTAGCGACCATGACATGAGGCATGAGAGCTATCGACCAACTTAAAGGGGTTTACTCATGTCGGCAACAACACTACCAGCTGGAAGGGATGCTATAAATCCAAGTATTGTAAAAGCCATGCCCTGTCAACATGATAGCGACAAGCCATGCTGGCTCACCTTTTCTGTTGGATCTGGTCCGGGAGAGGATCCCAGGGTACAGGGCCAGTATGTTTGTTACCAATGCCTGCAGCTTGTGTGGATGTGCCGAGTGTGCGAGCGTCATGCGCGAGGGACACATGTACTTTTGCTGGGCTACTCCTCTTGTGTGTGCCGGGCTGATCCTCTTGTGAGTCCTCTTGTGAGTCCTCTTGTGAGTTCTCTTGTGAGGCAAGAAAGGCTTGCACCAGGGGGTCTGCTATGGGAGTCTGCATGTCTGACACGTCCTTTGGCTGGTGTGTCTGTACCAAGCTGTAGCTGTGCCAAGCTGCTGCTGCTGCAGCCGCCGCAGCTGCTGCTGCAGCTGCCGCAGCAGCTGCTGCAAAAACCGGTCTACGACTGCCGGATGTGCAAAAGCATCGACGGTCTGCCACTGCCACGGTCTGCCACCCTGCTATAAGGCTTCGCAGGACGCCGACTGAGCTACGCATGGGAGGTCGGCGGGGTGTCCGGGTTTGGCGACGGAAGCGACGTGTGAGCTTAAAATAAAGTTAGATTTCGAGCTTGCTGTATCGGTGTTTGCTAGTCTGTATTCCTTAGACAGGAAGCCACAGGTGGCTAGCTGCATAGTAGTAGTGTGCACGAGGGCCACAAGTTTACCTCTACCGCGCTGCAGCTGCAGTGAGCGGTGCTGCAGTGGTCAGAGGCTGGCAGTAGCCTATAGCTCGCTAATATGATTGGGTGCGTGAAGACCTGCTTGGGCTTGGTTTGCCTACTGCTCTGCATTGGACCCTGTTGCGGGCGTTGACGGTAGCGCCCACCTGATACTTGATACTGCGTCGCAGGTGGATCAATTTATCGGTATGGCTTGTGCAAGCTGGCCAGCTCCCATGGCCTGATGTGTTGTGTGGTGCTTGTGACACGGCTTGTAATGCTTGCACAACAGGTTCAATGCTTCATAGTAAGAGCCTTTGGGGAGGATGCTTGGAATAAAGTAATTGCAGAAAGCAATGTGGAGGTGGGCTGGGTATCCAGCTGCCCATATCCAGACAAAGTCACATACGAGTGAGTCATGCAGCCAAGCCAGCCTTAACACGTACATGTGTGTTGAGCTGCCGTGTCAAGAAAGCATAGCTAATTACACAGCATCTTTCTTGCTTCCACCTTTTGCAGCCTGGTCATCACAGCAGCAGGTATCCTGGGTGTCACAGTACAGCAGGCTCTTGAAGCCTATGGTGTCTTCTTTGTTGAGTGAGTGCTATAGCAGTCAGCTGGTTTGCAGTGGTGAGCAAGGCTGTGCTGCAGCCCTAGTCATTCTACCAAAAGCTAATTATGCCTTTGGCCCTCGTTCAACCTTGCGCTGCAGTTACGTG
Source organism: Haematococcus lacustris (assembly GCA_030144725.1). Lineage (NCBI taxonomy): Eukaryota > Viridiplantae > Chlorophyta > Chlorophyceae > Chlamydomonadales > Haematococcaceae > Haematococcus > Haematococcus lacustris. The sequence continues at coordinate 1,558,421 of JASKMD010000018.1, read as the reverse complement.
ACAGAGCAGGTATGGAGTGGATGCCATCAGGGTAATGTCACACTGTCCAAACTTTGCCTGCATGCGCAGTCTGCTTGCAGAACAGCAAATGCCGTACAGCAGATGCGAGCAATGCTTGATGCTTCACAGGGCTACACAAAACTGCTGAAAACCCTCGGCTCAACCATTGTTGAGTTGATGGCCAACCTGAACAACCTGCATCTCCACTTGAGCAACGGCCAGCCTGCAATGGACGCCCCTGCTTTTCGAGTGGACAATGTGCGTGAGGCCAGGGTCAACCTGTGTGTGCTGTGAGGTCTTTGCTGCTGACGGTTTGTGAAAAAACCTGCCTCCAACATGGCAACAAATACAATCTGATGCATTACATTCTAGCCATGTGCCGTCTGCAGGTGACGGAGGTCAGCTGCCACTTGCACTACTACAGCAACCGTCGAGCTCTGTGGCCCATCGTTGTGGGTGTGCTCAAAGTAAGCAGAAGGCAATATCCCATCCGATCCCATCTAAGGACAGGTGTACTGCAAGAATGTTATGAAAGCTGGAGCCCTGCCCTTTGTATCACAGGGTCTGTCAAAGCAATACTTGAAGTATGACTTGACGGTGGAGCTGCTGCAGAGCAGGGATGGCGGTCATGACCATGAGGTGGGCATGACAGACTTCACCCCTGACGTGGAGTGACAGCCCCAACCATGTGTCAATGGCATGGCTTAGAAGTTGACCTGGTCATGGACCTGTCCGCTCGTGTCAGCCCAAATGGGGTTGCTCTGCGTGTGCAGGTCTTCTTGGTGGGCTACCCTCGCCAGACGCTCAGCAACCGAGTCAATAACTGTGGGGACAGCCAGCCGGAGGCAGCTGCAGCAGTGTCGCCATGCGCCTTCACCTTGTCCCCTGATTTGTTTGCGGAACTGCACCCCTTCCATCTACTGCTGGACAGCAACTGCTCAGTGCTGCAGGTGAATGTGCCTTCCCCTTGTTTGACCAGCCTCATCATTTGTGCTGAACAGCATGCCCAAGTTTACTCATGTTTATGCACCGGATGCATTGCCACACTGTGTGTCCCTGCTGCAGTTTGGCAGTGTGCTGCCACGGCTGGTACCTGGCATCGCTGTGGGCGCGCCAGCGGCGTCTTTGTTCAAAGTAAGCTCAGCACCTTGGCCCTCAACCCTGGCCCTCAACCTTGAGCCTTCATTGCAGTCGAACACACTAACTGTGGACCACTACAAAACAGTGTTTTATCTGTGTGGTGTTCCCATCGCAAGGCATGCTCATGGCCTACACATGGTATACACATGGCATACACATGGCATACACATGGTCATGGTCGCCTACCACCTACAGCATTGCCTGACCCGTTAGGGCTACACCGTAGAGTTGGCATGACAAAACATGCACTAATTGAAAGCTGATGACAGCTTAAAAGGGGGGGCACACACTACTGTGCCTCAGCAGGCTGCTGCTGGGCCTTGGGAGGCTTGTCTCGCAGCCGCTTGTAGCCCAGGCCAGGGTACTCCTTGCCCTTGGCTGGCAGCTTCCCCTGCTCTGGCCACCAGCACAGCTTCAACGCCCGCCACTTGCTCTCCCCAATGCGCTGCATGTTCAGTGCTGCATTGCAGTCCCTGTCCAGCGACCTGCCTGGCTGTGGGGCTGGCTTGGCTTTGGCAGCCTTGCCTTTGCCTGTGCCCTTGTCCTTGGTAGGTTGGGTGGGCTCAGCTGCCTCTGGCTCAGCCTTGGTGCGCTTGCTGCGCTTGGCTGGCAGGGGACTGCTGGGCCCTGGCTCTGAGGCTGCAGGCTGTGTGGCTTGCTGGCTGCTGCGTGGGGCCTGTGGGGGCTTGCGGGGGGCCACCACAGGGCACCACATCATGCCACGCACCGGCAGGTCACGCTGCTGGCTCCAGGCTGGGCGCACCAGGCGCTCGTCCGCCTGCCCTGCTGGGGGCTTCCAGTTCACAGGCCTGGTGGGCCTGCGTTTGATCAGTTGTCTCTCACAGGGCTGCTGGCCGTTCACTGCTGAGCTGACCCGGCAGAGCAGCTCAGGGGGCAACAACCACAGTGCTCAATCATTCTGCATTCTCTCTGCTGCTGGGCCAGTGACCCCGTGCCAGTGTGCTGGCTGTTGGCGGTTGGTGCGGTTGCTGCAGGCTGGTGCAGGTTAGGGTCATGTGGGAGCCAGGGCCTGAGGGTTGGGGTTGGGTCGGGGGCTGGTGAGGTCACACTCATGGGCTCAGGTTTGGGTTTTGGCCCAGGTTTGGGGTTTGGCTCAGGTTAGGATTTTGGCTCAGGGTACACAGTGTGGAGTAGTAGGGATAGGGCCACCTAGGTGTGCTGCACTGGGCTGCGCCATGGTGCATGGTTGCGCCATAGCCAACCCTGGCGAGTCTTCAGTAAGCTCAGCACCATGCGGAAAGTGTGGTGGCCACATGACAAAGCAGCCTCACCAATGCTGTATGTTCTAATGTAACCTCTGCCATAGCCATTACCGTCTGTGGTCATGCAACGCATGGTTCTACTCCACATCTGCTGTCTTGCATGCCAGCACACAAAACGAAGTTGCATGCATTGCACGCGTTGATGCCTGCTAGACACAGAGCTGCTGGCCTAGGTCAGGCTGCTCTATTGTTCCTCCTGCACAGGTGCGCCACCCCCACACTAAGCTGACCTGGGAGGGCATTGCCAAGGAGGTGGCATCTAGTTTTGTGCTGCAAGTTCCCTCAACTGGACTGGAGCTCAAAGGCCAGATGATCCCCACACACATGCCAGTGCCTGGTAGGTGGTTTTGGCTGCAGACCACTGCCAACACAGAGCCCATGGTCGTGAGCAGTATGAAACGTGCCAGCCTCATGGCTGTCTTCCCAGTACTTTCCTGTGCTGGGCCTCCAGTACTACGCAAAGATCTACTGCAGCCCTGCATTTGCCCATGACTCCAGGCATACCCAAGCTGTGCTTCAGCTCATGGTGATCTTTATGATATAGAGAAAAGAAACATTACAATACACTAGGTGGCCCAATTGCTTGACTGGTGGGCATCATGCAGGCTGCCCTGTCCCCAAGCCCGTCATGCTGTTCATGGGGTCCCCTCGCTTGGCAAACCTCGACGAGATGATGCGCCACAAGCTGTACTGCTCTGACATCCCACTTCACGACCTGTCGCGAGACTTTGTGCTGCTGGCAGAGCAGCGCCAGGCAGAGGCAGATCTGAAGGTGCGCTTGGAGCAGCATGCATCAGCATCTTTGCGCACTTGCACCTAGACTTCCACACAGTGCCTCTCTTACAGTTCAGGTCTTCAAGCTGCAGTATTGCAACGCCACACTTGCTTGCAAGCCGTGCCCCTGCAGGAGAAGTTTGAGAAGCTGACCATTGAGATCCAGGCTGAAAAGATGCGCAGCGATGCATTGGTCCAGCGCATGAGCGGGCTGCTGGCCTGCTTCCCATTCAAGGGCGAGAAAGCAGCAGGTACTGTGCAGCAGATCAGGGCGGTAGCCCAGAACAAGAGCCGCAGGATGCAAGGCCCAGCTGGACCGCAAGCCGCCAATGTGGCGGATCATCCAGTGGCCAGTGATGAGACCAGCGAGGATGATGACCTGAACACAAGCAACTCCATGTCCATGACAACAATGCTGCATGGTGGCGATGAGTCATTGGGTGAGTGGCTGCTGTTGGGTGACATTGGGTGACATGAGCCACCAGCCTGCTATAACCCTTGGACAGTTCAGCCTTCAACAGCTTGATTGGCTGCATCAACTACGCAATGTGCTCACAACTCCGGGGATGATCGAGAAGGTCAAAAAGAAGAAGATCAAGAAGGCAGTTCAGGGTTTCCCGCCTAAGGATGCAAGTGCACCACCATGCAGTGGGACTGTGTCTGCCACTGTATGAGCGCTTCAAACTTAGAACGCACATGACCATCCCACATGACCATAGTCTTACAACTTGCACCCTTTGACGGCGAGGCCACCAAGACACCCACTGTCACATGCCTTGAGTCCTGCCTGGTGCCCTGCCTAGTCCCAGCCCAGACAGCTGCCCTCCCTCAGGCCTGGGTGTGTAGATGGCAGTGTGAAGGCTGCACTGCTGCAGCACTTGCCCCTCCCAGCTGATGAGAACGCTGAAAAGGGCTCAGCAGCAGTGGTCAGCTGGCTAGCCGATTTGACAGTAAACAGGCTATATGATAAAGCCCCTCAGCCAGGCCCTCCACTAGCTTGCATGAAAATGCACCAAGGCAGGTTTGCAGGAGGCAGGTGTACAGCAAGTGGGCAGGATCCAGCGTCCCTGTGGGTTAAGGATGTGCACAGCAGCAGCTGCATCACTTGTCTCAGAACTCATAGGCTCTGCCGTGTGCCCCTGCCCAGGGCGCATGGAGGTCATTGAGGCAGTGCGGCGAACCCTTGGCAGCATGAACCTCAAGCAGAGCGAGCAGGACACCATCGAGTTGGTGCAAGCCATTGGCGAGGGCAGCTATGGGAAGGTGTGGCCTATGATGCAATGTGCAACGTTTGCCCTGCGGTGCACTTCAAGTCCTTGCAATGTATGTTGCAAACTGTGCAGGTGTACAAGGCACTGTGGCAGGGCTCGGAGGTTGCTGTGAAGACAATCATGCTGCCCGCTACAATGAGTGGCAGCCAGAAACGCGAGAAGATGGTGAGGCCACCGCGCACACCCTGTCCTGGCTCTGCATGTTCTGCAAACCTGGGTGCTGGCAATGACTGCAGGCAATCATGGAGGCTGCCATCAGCAGCAGCTTGAGTCACCCCAACATTGTACAGGTTTGACTCGTTTTACAGCGGCAATAGATGTGCAACAAGAGCGCACCACACTCCTCAACATGCAAGAAGTTACACTGCAGCCTATGCCCTAACCCTCACGCATGAGAGTGCCTTCCTCATGTCTCCAGTGTGTGTCTAACCCTGTAGACGTACACCTACACCATCCAGCCCCTTCGTGAGGCAGCAGAGTCCAAGCTGCAACGCATTAATGAACAAACACCATGTCAGCCTAATGCCAGGTGAACGGGCTCATTCCTCTTCACCGCTGCACTGCACAGTTGCCAGAGTCTGTAAGCCTGCGCTTGACGCTCCGCTCTTCTGTGCAGTAGCCTCACCGACAGCGCCTCCAAGGGAGCCATCACCAGCTATGAGGTGAACCTCCCCAACACAGCTCCCCACAGGGTTTCCGCCATGCACATGCACTGAAGGGATGAGCAATCGACCCGGGTGGCATGGTGGCGGTGTGGGGTACAGGTGAAGCTGGTGCTGGAGCTCTGTGACAGCGGCTCGTTGCGAGATGCCCTTGAGCAGGTGTGCACTTCTGTGCCCTGGCCACTCCCTTAACCAGTGCCACCTGTACATCACAGCTGGTTTCAACTGTGTTTGGAGTTTGCCTGCTGCTGTCACATCATGCGTCACCAACCTAGCTCAACACAGTGGTAAATCTTAACTGGACAGGCCCACACATTGCTCTGGCCACCTCCCATGCCTCCAATGCCAGGCAACCACTTGCGCCAGTCCTGCATGTGTTGATGGGTCCTGTGAGATGCCGTTGTCTGCTGTCAGGGTGCTTTCATCCTGCCAGACGCGACGCTGAACTACGCAGCAGTCCTGGACACCGCAGCCGACCTGGCAAAGGCCTGCATCCACATGCACCGTCATGGTGTGCTGCACTCAGACATCAAGGCCAGGTCAGTGCAACTGAAGGCCACCCACAGAATAGCCACGCATACACACTTCTTCCCGTCACTGCAGTGCATCGGTAGCTGTGATGCATCGGTAACTGTGGTGCATCGTTCAAAAACGCATATATGAAGAGGCAAAACCTGCATTGCAGGAATGTGCTGCTGCGGGGGTCTGGAGGGTCTGTTGGGCGTGGTGTAACTGCCAAGGTACAGTGCAAAGTTCCATTGAACAGGGCTGTTGCACTGAAGAGGCTTGCATGCTGAAGCCAGCAGCCCTGCCTGCCTGTCTGCCTCCGTCATTGCCTGTCTAGCCGGTTATTGACAACTCTGCAACTAGTGCCAGTCCGGTGTGACAGCTGACCTCATGTGTCCACAGTGCCGCGCCTTGAGGGAGATGTTGGTTAGAGCCTTGTCGTACAATGGCTGCAGATCGCGGACTTTGGCTTAGCAGTCAAGCTGCCTCCTGGAGAGTCTTGCATCAACAACCTGTTCCAGGTATGGCCTACAGCTCCTGCCAGCTTGCAGCAGATGTGGACAATGGAAACTAGTGGCAAAGCATACCTTGCCTTGCCAATGCAGGGAACCATCACCCACATGGCCCCTGAGGTTCTCAAGGACGGCTGCATCAGCAAACAGAGCGATGTCTATGCGTTTGGAATCACGCTGTGGTGAGGTCAACAGGGGGTAACATGGAGCAGGCACGCCTCGCACCTCTCTGTACAGCAGCCTTGGCCCTCAACCTTGAGCCTTCATTGCAGTCGAACACACTAATTGTGGACCACTACAAAACGGTGTTTTATCTGTGTGGTGTTCCCATCGCATGGCATGCTCATGGCCTACACATGGTATACACATGGCATACACATGGCATACACATGGTCATGGTCGCCTACCACCTACAGCATTGCCTGACCCGTTAGGGCTACACCGTGGAGTTGGCATGACAAAACATGCACTAATTGAAAGCTGATGACAGCTCAACAAAGGGGGGGGGGCACACACTACTGTGCCTCAGCAGGCTGCTGCTGCTGCTCCTGGGCCTTGGGGGGCTTGTCTCGCAGCCGCTTGTAGCCCAGGCCAGGGTACTCCTTGCCCTTGGCTGGCAGAGCTCCCTGGTCTGGCCAGTAGCACAGCTCCAGCGGCCGCCACCTGCTCTCCCCAATACGCTGCATGTTCAGCGCTGAATTGCAGTCCCTGTCCAGCCACCTGCCTGGCTGTGGGGCTGGCTTGGCTTTGGCAGCCTTGCCTTTGCCTGTGCCCTTGTCCTTGGTAGGTTGGGTGAACTCAGCTGCCTCTGGCTCAGCCTTGGTGCGCTTGCTGCGCTTGGCTGGCAGGGGACTGCTGGGCCCTGGCTCTGAGGCTGCAGGCTGTGTGGCTTGCTGGCTGCTGCGTGGGGCCTGTGGGGGCTTGCGGGGGGCCACCACAGGGCACCACATCATGCCCCGCACCGGCAGGTCACGCTGCTGGCTCCAGGCTGGCTAACCCTTCTTCAGGTCCTTGACATGTGCCTTGTCCAGGTCTGAGGCCTGCAGCTCGGGGCTGTCAGCGTTGAGGGCACACCCACACGCCAGTTTGATGAATAGCTGAGCCTCCGCCCGCTCCAGCCTAGCCGGGCCCTGGCTGCCTTGGCGTACAGCTTGACGAAGCGCTCTGCAGGTCAGGTCAGGTCAGGTCAGGTATCTGGTCAGGTCTAGGTCATGGTCAAGTCATGGTCGTGGTCATGGTCATGGTCATGGTCACGGTCAGGTCTATGTCAAGGCCCAGGTCCAGAGTCTAGGCACCACCTCCACTTGCCTGGATTGGAGTAGTGCTGCTGCATGGCGACCGCTAGCTGCATGGAGTGGTGGCTGATCGTGTTGTGGTCCCCAGTCAGCTGGGTGCTGCCCAGCTGCTGCAGCTTGGTTAGCAGCTCCTGGTTGCTGGGGTTGTCAAAGGCTGGCTATAGGCTGAAGTGCTTGTTCTACTTAGCGCGCCCAAGCCGCCATTGCAGCTGGTTGTAGGGGGTGAGTTTTGGAGTTGGCAAAGTACAGGCAGAATTCCTGCAGCTGCTGCAGCATCATTGGGTCTTCGCTGTCAAGGGGCATGGGTGGCCCAGTGGGTGCTGCCGGTGGGGGGTGGCGGGCAGCAAGGCGGGCACTGGGTGGCCGCAGTGTGGGTGGTGCTGGGGCAGGCTCTGGCTCAGGGTCTGGGTCTGGCTCAGGCTCCCAGTCCATAGCCATGCTGGCTGGCTGGGCAGGGGCACGCAGGGGGAGTAGGGGTGCAGCATCAGGGGCTAGGGGAGGCTGCACGGCTGGAGGCTGAAGGGCGCTGCGGAAGCCCGGGGTGGGGTAGCCCACCAGGCACGTTAGGAAGATCCGCAACACAAAAAGGGACGCGATGACACGGAGCTGAGAATGTATCTCGGCCCGCAGCTGGAAATGTTCCTTCAGCTTGCGTCGGGTTTTCTTGCACCCTCGCAGCACGGCGCCACCCGGGACTATGATGACCTGCGGCCAAGCAACATGACAGGCAACATTGACAGGCCGGGAAACAATGCAGGGACACAAACAATGCGGGGACACAAACGGTGCGGGGGCAGTCGAGGCAGGGGCGCGTGGGCACCTGTCGGCGCTGGGTCTTCCATTGAGCCCTTCGCTCCTCGCGTTGTTTGCCTGGAGGGGTGCTAGGACCTACGCTGGCATGAAGAGTAGCGATGTGAGCAGCGCGGAGCACACCGGACTGCACAATTGCAGTGGACCACACCACGACCACGACGAACCTCGTTTTCGCGGGCTTTCAATCGGATGCGGCTCTGGCTCCGCGCTACTGGGCCGCTTCCTCGGAGGCATTGCGCCACTAGGCTCATGTCTGCTAACACCTGCTCATAGCTACTTATACTCAGGAGGCGATGTCACTCACTCTCGCACCTCCAAAGAACACTAATAAAGGACACTTCCAAAGGGCCGCACCTCTCTGTACAGCAGCTCAGGGGGCAACAACCACAGTGTTCAATCATTCTGGACATGAGTTGATATGCCGATTATGATGGTGACGGTTAGTGGACAGCTTGCAGGGTTTGGGCTATATGCTGTCAGCAAAGCCTTGCTGGGTCGCATGGGGAGGATGCCACCCCTAGCAGACCTCTTAGGCAGGGTGTGATGTGGTGGCTCAGGTTCTGTCCACCTCCCTGCCTGGTGCCATCCAGGGAGCTGTTCACAGGGGGCCATGTGTTCAAGGGCGTGCCCAAGTCCCTGCTGGGCCACCAGGTCATCAATGAGAACAGGTGAGGTACTGGCTGAAGTGGCCAGGATGGCAAGGGTGGTGGGGCAGGGAAGGGAAGGCCAGGGTGGGCCATGGCAAGGCACGTGCAGCAGGGTGGAGCATTCTCAAGTATCACCATACTGTTGTGTACACTGTTGTGTGCAGACGGCCTGAGTTTCCTCCAGGGACGCCTGTGCGATACAAGCAGCTGGCAGAGTGGTGCTGGAACAAGGATGTCAACATCAGGTGATGCCACATGCAGATACTGATGTTGTCATAGGCTGGTCACTGAGAAACATGCTGAAGATGAAGGACACTGCCCAAGCAAAGTGCCTGCACACCCATGGGGGCCACTGCGGTTGAAAGGCACCCAGTGGATGGGGGCTACATGTGCAGCTGTGTTGCTGCTCTGTTGGCTCTGTTAGCTCTGTTGGCAGCGTAGGCGTTGAGAACTTACCGTGAGTTTCCGTGGGCGGGAGGGACATGGCACACTGGCATTGCACTTACCAAGCCGGGTATGGTTTGCGCAGACCCACCTTTGAAGAGATCCTAGCCCTGCTACTGTCCATTCGACGTGAGATTGAGGGCTCCACCGCCCCCCTGCAGCCATTCCTGACGCCAGCTGACCAGCAGGCTGAAGAGCAGGCAAGGCAGGCGGCGCAAGCGCACTCCGTGGCCACTGCTGCTCCCGCTGGCCATGCCGACACTGCCGGCCTCGCAGTGCGTGATTTTGTCAGCCACCCAACACATGATCGGCCATCTGGCAGCCACACAGCCACGGCAGCTGGCATCCAGGTTGGCCGCACGTCCCTGTCCCAAGTCAGCATAAACCAGCAGCCACGGCAGACGCCAAGCCTCCTCGGCCCAGGGGTGAGTGGGCTGCAGCATCAGGTACAGCATGAGTGCCACTTTTGCCTATCTTCCCTGTGAATGGGCATATGGCATCGCTACTATGCGTTGATGTTGAACGCAAGCAAAATTACACATGTTTCAGAACAGTCAGCACTGCTACAAAGATACAGCACCTTGGCCCTCAACCTTGAGCCTTCATTGCAGGCGAACACACTAAGTGTGGACCACTACAAAACGGTGTTTTATCTGTATGGTGTTGCCATCGCATGGCATGCTCATGGCCTACACATGGTGTACACATGGCATACACATGGCATACACATGGTCATGGTCGCCTACCACCTACAGCATTGCCTGACCCGTTAGGGCTACACCGTAGAGTTGGCATGACAAAACATGCACTAACTGAAAGCTGATGACAGCTTAAAAGGGGGGGTACACACTACTGTGCCTCAGCAGGCTGCTGCTGGGCCAGGGGAGGCTTGTCTCGCAACCGCTTGTAGCCCAGGCCAGGGTACTCCTTGCCCTTGGCTGGCAGCTTCCCCTGCTCTGGCCACCAGCACAGCTCCAACGGCCGCCACTTGCTCTCCCCAATGTGCTGCATGTTCAGTGCTGCATTGCAGTCCCTGTCTGCGGACCACACCACGACCACAACGAACCTCGTTTTCGCGGGCTTTCAATCGGATGCGGCTCTGGCTCCGCGGCACTGGGCCCCTTCCTCAGAGGCATTGCGCCACTAGGCTCATATCTACTAACACCTGCTCATAGCTACTTATACCCAGGAGGCGATGTCACTCACTCTCGCACCTCCGAAGGACACTTCCAAAGGACACCTTTAAAGGGCCAGGTTGTGCAAACCAGCGGTCAGCTACCCCATGCTGCTGGGCTACAAAGATACAGCAGCGAGGAAGGACTCAAAATCTTGTGTGACTGTTGCAACATGTGTAGTGTGACCCATGTAAGTTTTGTGCTGCAGGCGAGATCCATCCCTGCCTCATTCCCTGAGCGTGAAGCAGCCACCGGGGACGCTATGGGTGCCAGCGTCAGCTTCATCCCCAGCGACAGTGACAGCGGCTACAGCAGTGATGGCCGGCCCACGTCCAGCATGCCCTTTGCCTCCATCACCTCCCAGTCTCTCCCCCGGCAAGGCCATACGCAAAGCGTCCAAGCAACGGTGAGCTGGTGTGTCACATGTCAAGGTGGAGGCTTCATGCAACTTTCGGAGTCACCCTATCGCCTGAAACTCATGCCAGCAGACAGTCTCTACTTGGTGGCTACTGCGAAACGGCATGCTTGCTTAACACTCACCAGACCCCCCTCTCACTAGCACTGCACTACGCTCGCTCTATGAAGCTACAGGAACGCCGGTAGCAATACCAAGTTTATCACAAACCTTGAGTACAACCGTTTATTGTGACTTCCCTCAAGCTCATCATGAGGAGGTGTCAGGCTATGCGACGTACACCTCTTGCACTCGTCCTCGTGCTGCTGTCACTGCCTGCTGCTGCCTTTGCACCCTGCCATGTGCAGCAGGTGCGACCAGCCATGGTGGCAGTAGGACTGGCGCCTAGAGACGAGCTAGAGAAGAGTTTGAGCTACATGCCAAGCGACAGCGAGGAGGACATGTGATGGTGTAGCAGGCTGACATTGGATTGAAAGCGACAGTGGCCCAGCAGGCCCATATCTGTAGGGACCGTCCCGACCCATCTAACGTTAAACTAGATTAGACGTTTCTATCGTTAGATTGGCTTGCTAGATCTAGTCTAACCATCTAATCTAACGTTAGATCTACGTGGATCTACGTAGATGGGACGATCCCTACATATCTGCCTCAGTCATCTTCTACTAGCTGACACACAACTGTGCTCTCCAACATTGGCTACAGCATGACTCTGGATTAAGCTGGACAGCCCAGTAGCTTTACACATTACTAAATGGCGAGGTGTTGAAGTGCAAGTTACTTGGTCACAACATAGCAAGATTCTCCATGCAGCATGTACTCAATCCATGCATCCAGGGCTGTGACAAGACGTCGTCTGCAGACGAAAAGACGACGTTTGTCGTCTACGTCGTCTTTTCGTCTCAACCACCCGTCTTTCGTCTGTCAATCTGTCTTTCAATGTGTGACTAGTGCCCGCCCCTGTGACCGCTTGCGGCTCTGAGCGTTGTGCGGATGCAGCCATTTTGGACCCACGCTACAAGATGTACGGTCAAGCTTGCTGTTGGGCCGCATGTGGCTCCTCGCGTTCATCTACTTCAACAAGAGGGTCCTGGAGCGCAGACCTGAGCCACAGCCAGAGGCTGAGTGGCAGCAGTTTGGGCAGTGGATGCAACACATGCCCGCGGAAGCACCCAGGCGCACGTTGTATAACCATGTGTCTTGTACCATGTGGTCACCCCCGCCATTGACCCGCTGCACCCCCGTGGCTCAAGAGATACCTTTCTTACTCATTTCTGCACGGATGAGGCCGCCGATTGGTGCGATGAGCTGCTTATGGCCTAACTAGAGTGCAGCCAGCTCCAACGATTTGCCGGGTGGCTGGCCCCAACCCGCGACGGACAATTCAAATTTTCAGGTCAGCACGCGACAGTGCTGCTGCGTCCCAGCACGCATCGAAACCATCTCCCAAGCTGGGGGCGTGATTGCTGATGAACCAAGTTGCGAAATTGCAGGATGCTCTGATCATTGATGCCTGCGACTTCCGAGCAACCACGCGCAGCAAGAATTGGTCAAAAACATGTAGAAACTGAGCTGGGAAAAAGTTGACCGCCCACTCATGAAACGGCCCAAACATGATGACATCGCGATTCTGTCCTGATTAGACGATAGAAGCCCACACAAGGAGCAGCACAGAACTGGCAGTTTATCATTTGACGTCCTGGTTGGACTCTGAAAAACAGTCAAGAAAGTAAAAAAACATAAAAAACTGACATGGGGTGACGCGACACGAGTTGCACGCTGTTGTGGTGCAAGGACAGCCCAAAAGCCATACCAGCACTCTCAAGCATATCAACAGCACTAGAACACATGTCGAGGGGGGTCCTGCGCCCGACAAGAAATCCTGCGCCCGACAAGAAATTCAAACATTTGAAAAGCTGGGCCGCTGAGCGCGATAGCTGTTCTCTGACCACAGCCCCACTAAGCAGGCCATTCCCGGCACAATGCGACCAGAATTCTCAACACCCCCGCCCGCCCCGGCACAGGTGCACATCAGCCCGAGCAGCCCGCTAGCCTCGCGCTCGTGAGCTGCACAGCCCTGCGCAAGAATCGCTGAAAAACTCTTAAAGATCAGTCGGATAGTTATCAGGGGTGCAGCCAATGGCGGGGGTGACCATGTGTCTTGCACCATCCTTGAAGCATTTGTTTGTTGCTACACACATGACCATGAATTGTTGCTGTCACCAATCTCAGGTGGAGACGGTACGGGACACGTGCTATTGTTTAGAGACCGCCATGGAGCCAAGATTTGCTCGAGCTCTGGGTTGTCAATATTAGGCTAGATCTGACTAGGGATCGTCCCATCTACGTAGATCTACGTAGATCTAACGTTAGATTAGATAGTTAGACTAGATCTAGTCAGGTCCCACAAGGTCAGGTAAAATGGCTCGATAAAATGTACCGTCACTTTTTGTCGCGTATACTGAACTTCAAGAGGTCAAACCGCGACGCCCCGCTGCGGCGTGGTGCTCCGCAGCTTGGCCTGCGAGGGACGGGCTAAAGTCAACATTGCCCCCCTCCGCGGTATCCTTGCACCAGTGACTCCTTGCACCCTGACGGTAGTGCACGTAAAACAACAACGCCGCAACGACGAACGTGGTAGAGCGGTCACTAGTCGGTCGGTCGGCGTGCCGCGATGGGGTGCCGGCATGCAAATCTGCAGTGCTGTTTTTGAGGTCGATTTGCTGCTTGTTGCTGCTACGTATCCGTCTAATTTTTGCGCCCTAGCTTTGTAGTATGCTCATAGCTCCCACTAGAAGCTATTGCAGTGTATTACATCTGCCCTGCGCAGGTTGGGGAGCTCTTAGAATCACAGTGCGTAGAAACCTTATTTGTGGGCAGGAAATGCATCAAAAGCCGTGCTGACCTCCTGTAGAGATGCAAGCGGTGTGCCCCGAGAATCTCTTACACTTTTGGTAGCGTTATTCTTAGGGTTAGCACCCATAGATCACCCAGACATACCTCCCATGCTCATGTCTAAATTACCCCATCATCTCGCGCTTACCAGGCTGCGAAAGTGTAAGAGATTGTTCTGATTCCTTCAAGCTACCAGCAGCGTTCATCAGCGGCGCAAATGATGCAGACTGGCGGCCATAATTAGCGATGGGCCGACGCAGTACCATAGAAGCTCATCCCCACTCTGCAAGCTTACCGCTACCTAAATCAGCTTACTACCATCAAGCGATCGTTCTCCTTGTTGCAGGCCTATGTGCTCAAGCGGGCGCTGGTGCTATCGGCTTTGATAGCAAGGGGGACAACCTGGGCATCATCATGCAGTTTGCACTGCCCATGCGCCACCCAGCCCCATCCAACTCCTTATCTCCAACCCCAGCCACACTCCCTCCTCACACCACCACCTCCCAGCACTCCATTCCTACCCTCCTCCAAGGGATTAGCCTCTGCCTCTCCCTCCACTCCTCCCATCCAGGGTCCAGAGGCTGCCGGCAAGGCTGCTGGCTGCTCCGCGTCACCAAACTACCCAGCCGTATGCGCCAGCAGCAGCTTCCCCCCTCCTCCGCCACAGTCAGTCCAGCCAGGGTCAGCATTCCATTGCTGCCTTGGGTCTGTCCACCTGGAAAGCCATGCCGCTGCCGCTGAGCATGCGCAAAGCTGATTGACTGCTTGAAGGCAGCTGGCTACTGGACAGCAACTGTCCACAGCGCATGCCTATCCCCTACTAGACCCTGACCTGACTCACACCAGCTTCGTTTGGCATGGTTCCCTTGTGAAGGCTGCAGAAATGACGCAATTTCCTGGCTGAACCTTGCCACATGTGCAGCCTGAGCTGCAACGGCTTCCTTTTTCTGCTGCTCCGACCTATTCCCAAGGCAATTATCAGCCCTTTCAATAATGTCGTCGAATGAGAAGTTACTTCGGACATGCTGCCTGCAGCTCTGTATATGCTTTGATGTGATGGAGGAGGAGGGCGATTGCAACGCTTAGGCATGTTGCGAGCGAGCTGCGGCAGCCCGATGCGAGATGCGAGCCACCCGGTTAACCGACATAACTGCCGGCCCTCGCACTAGCGCTGTTGTGTACCGTACCTACTAGCACCTGCTTAAGAAGGAACGCCGCATCCATCTACAGTAACCTTGCCAGCTGGACACTTGGCAAGGGTTGGTGGGCGTCCAGGCCGTGCAGGCCCTTTGATGCAGTAGGCATATCGGGAAGGCTCGCTGATCAAGGCTGTGTAAGCGCGGCATCAAATGGCTCACGGTACATTTTGCCAAAGAGACCTTGTGGGACCTGAGATCTAGCAAGCCAATCTAACGTTAGAATCGTCTAATCTAGTCTGACGTTAGATGGGTCGGGACGGTCCCTAGATCTGACCTCATGCATCAGATGTGAAGTGGAGGATAGCCTTCGTAGCATCGTGAAAGCAGCTGCAAGTTTACAAAGATATAAAAAGGAAGAATAGAGGGAGCTCCGCAAATGCCAAATGTTGGTCGCATGCAGCCGAAAAGGAGCAGACGATTCGGTTGTCGTCTGGAGACGAAAAGACATCCGTCTTTGGTCTGTTCGTCTACGGTCTCATCTTTTCGTCTTGTCGTCTTCACAGCCCTGCATGCATCACTAGGGACTAGGGAGCGTCTGGACCCGTGTAACGTTACATGTTACATTGTTATGTTATGTTACATGTTACATCCCGTTACGTACACGTGCCGGTCATGTTACATAGCCTTCTTAGCTGCTCGGCTCGCCTGTAGTGAGCTTGTACTCCCCGCCGCACTGGTCGCAACTGCTGGTCGCAATATTTTTGGGGTCGCGGGCCGCGGGCTGCATTTCGGCTGCAATATTGCACGCCGCAGTAGCAGCTCTAGCAGCTGCTGATGGCTGCTGCGGATGTTTCAGGTCTTCAACAGTGGCACGATGGCAGCAGATGTTGTACTTCGTAAAGCTTTGGCCAGCAAGTTCGCAAATGACTGGCTCTTTCGTTACAATAGCGACGGCATTGTGGTTTGCCAGTGCCAGTGCCCACCAAACAACCGGGCTGAGCTCGGCGTCGCGAACATGAGCCAGCTGGCTGCCAGGCACAAATGCAAGCTTGAAGGTGCACCCAGCATCTCCAGAAAGCGCAGCCCAGAGCCAAGTTTTGGCCCACTGCCGCGAGAGGGCATTCAGCGGGCTGTCAGGCGCAGGATCGGACTCTTCCTCGTCACGCAGCAGCTTCCCTTCAACATAATGGACAATGTCCACCTCCAATCTATCTTCCAGCTGCTAGGGGTTGATGTGTACAAAGAGAAGCACTATCGCACGCAACTGCTCGACGAGCTCTACTCAGAGGTCAAGCAGGCAACCTTCAAGGAGCTGCGAAAGCTAGCGAAGGTGAGATACTTGCTGGCCCATTGCCCTTAGTTGTGAGCCCAGCCTAGCCCAGCCCAACCCACCACCAATAAAATGTATATGTATCAGCTTAGCGATGGAACTGCCCCTGCCCATTGCCCTTGCCCATTGCCTAACCCTGCCTTGCAACATGTGCCTTCCACCACCACCACCTCCCAGTCTCTACAGCCCCTCCCCGCCCGCCCAGCCCAGCCCAGCCCAGCCCAGCCCAGCCCAGCCCAGCCCAGCCCAGCCCAGCCCAGCCCAGCCCAGCCCAGCCCAGCCCAGCCCAGCCCAGCCCAGCCCAGCCCAGCCCACAGCAGCCCACAACAGCTTAGCGTGCCATGTGTGGGTGTGAGCCGCAGGCTGGCCGTGTGTGGCACCATGCCTAGCAGCCGCCCAGGACTCTTAGCGTGCCATGTGTGGGTGTGAGCCGCAGGCTGGCCGTGTGTGGCACCATGCCTAGCAGCTGCCCAGGACTCTTAGCGTGCCATGTGTGGATGTGAGCCGCAGGCTGGCCGTGTGTGGCACCATGCCTAGCAGCCGCCCAGGACTCTTAGCGTGCCATGTGTGGGTGTGAGCCGCAGGCTGGCCGTGTGTGGCACCGTGCCTAGCAGCCGCCCAGGACTCTTAGCGTGCCATGTGTGGATGTGAGCCGCAGGCTGGCCGTGTGTGGCACCATGCCTAGCAGCTGCCCAGGACTCTTAGCGTGCCATGTGTGGATGTGAGCCGCAGGCTGGCCGTGTGTGGCACCGTGCCTAGCAGCTGCCCAAGACTCTTAGCGTGCGATGTGTGGGTGTGAGCCGCAGGCTGGCCGTGTGTGGCACCGTGCACACAACCCACCACCATAGAATTGTGCATGCTTTTGTGCGGATGGCCGACCCAATGGGGGCCGTGGGTAAGCTCGATATTAGATTGTTGAAATGACTTGGGCGCTGCAAGCTAGCCCGAGAAAAGTCGACCGAATTTTTGTCACCTTCAGGAGTCGAACCGGGGGCGCCAGGGTTGACGCTAGCATGTAACATCCCGTGTAACACCCCGTGTAACACCCGTATAACCCGGAAATGCAACAGTTACATGTACGTACATGTACGTACATGGGACGCTCCCTACTAGGGACCGTCCCGACCCATCTAACGTTAGACTAGATTAGACGATTCTAACGTTAGATTGGCTTGCTAGATCTAGTCTAACTATCTAATCTAACGTTAGATCTACGTAGATCTACGTAGATGGGACGATCCCTATGCATCACCAAAGGAAACTTGCAATGTCCGCCGTTTACGCCGCGCTGGGTCCAGGCTACCTGTAATAGTCGCCAAGATTATCTGCGACGATCTAGAACACGTCGCGGCTGGCTGCGCACTCGTCATGCCACAAGCAGCCCTTCGCACCAATCGGCGGCCTCATCCGTATAGAACACAGTGATGCGGCATTACAAAGTTACAAAGTTACTTACTTACTTACGCCGTGTAATTATTAGAATAGAGTCATCTATTGAGCCACGGGGGAACCTTCATCTGGTTCCCTTGGATGTCAAACTGAAACAAGTGATACGCAGGGAGCTTCCTTTGCTTAGGAGGTGTGTTGAGCTCAGGGCTGTGGGATACGGGCTTACGGAATACGGATCCGCTTACGTGCTTACCGTAATACGTGGTCACACGCGTAAAGTTCCGCCTAACCAATCCGTAAGGTTCCGCCGTAAGGGGCCCATGCAAGCATGTGGGGCATCTTTTTCGCCTTTCCCCTTCCGCCTTCCCTGCTTACGCCGACCCTGCTTCCCCTGTTTCCGCCAACCTAGAGTACTTGTTTACTTTGTTACTGGTGTGTTTGCAACCTTTACTCATCCCAACCTCTCCCAGCCCAACCATCAGCCATCAACATCAACTTCAGCCTCGTGCCTAAGCAGGTCTGCACTGTGACCTTCAACCCTCCCCATCTCAGCCATGCAATGAAGTCATGTATGCAGTGAACTGGCGCCCTTGTAGCGTGCGCCACTGACGTGAGCGTTGCGCCAGATGCCTTCCAGCACCTGCACAACATGCCTTCCGGCACCTGCACCACACAGGCAAATTAGTGCGGATATTCGTCATCCTAGGGGGGTAGTTTTTTGATGCGGTTCGCCTCGGATTGTCCTTGCGACTCCAACGCCACTTGACGCTTGTTGAAATTCTGAGTATGTGAGCAGTTGGAGTGTAGGTACCTACAGTACTGTAGATGTCTACAGTACTGTAGATACCTACAGTACTGTAGACACCTACAGTACTGTAGGTGTCTACAGTACTGTAGACATCTACAGTACTGTAGGTCAGATTTGACAAGGTCTCTTGTAAATAGGGTACCATGCTGTTCTCCACATTCAAACCACCATTTGCTACCGCGATTGCACCGTCAGCTTCTGCGTGCTATAAATAGTGAGAGGCGTCGAAGCGTAGGCCCGCAAGCTCGATATGGATATATGTGCCGAAAGTTGTGTCCACGCAATAAGGTCGCCATAGGGAGCTACATACATACGTGTAAGGTCTAAGGCCGGGGCCCGTCTCTATCGCAAGCTAGGTCCGTTCTGTCGGTTGTACTGGGTACCTCGGCTTGCAAGCTCCCGCAAAGCTGTGGATGTTGATGATGCCCCGCAATCACAACAACCTCCTGCACCGAACCCTCCCGTGTAATATCGAGTGCGGCAGAGATTGCCCCAATAGTTGTTTGCGGTTGGCCCTCAACCATCCATCATTACATCTAACCTCACATCATTACATCATGACTCTTAGCCTACATCATTACATCACCACTTGTGGTCCTGCCAATCACTGCATGCATGGTATGGGCAAGGGATCTGACTCTTGCAAGGGCTGGTCTCAGGGTCGATACCGAACCCTAGAGGCTGAATAATGCTGGGCTCGGCAACATAGGCACGCTTTGTTGTCAGCGCATTTGCATAGCACTGTCGGGATAGCAAACGAGCTTGGGCTACATTGAGTTGTTCCTGCATGGGGGTGAAGGGGGCATGGGGGTTAAGGATGCATGGGGGGAAGGCACCTACAGTACTGTAGACACTCTACAGTACTGTAGACACCTACAGTACTGTAGACACCTACAGTACTGTAGACACCTACAGTACTGTAGACACCTACAGTACTGTAGACATCCTACAGTACTGTAGACACCTACAGTACTGTAGACACCTACAGTACTGTAGACACCTACAGTACTGTAGACATCCTACAGTACTGTAGACACTCTACAGTACTGTAGACACCTACAGTACTGTAGACACCTACAGTACTGTAGACACCTACAGTACTGTAGACACCTACAGTACTGTAGACACTCTACAGTACTGTAGACACCTACAGTACTGTAGACACCTACAGTACTGTAGACACTCTACAGTACTGTAGACACCTACAGTACTGTAGACACCTACAGTACTGTAGACACCTACAGTACTGTAGACATCCTACAGTACTGTAGACACCTACAGTACTGTAGACACCTACAGTACTGTAGACACCTACAGTACTGTAGACATCCTACAGTACTGTAGACACTCTACAGTACTGTAGACACCTACAGTACTGTAGACATCCTACAGTACTGTAGACACCTACAGTACTGTAGGCAGCAGCAGCATGGGTGGCAGCAGCAGCAGGGGGGGGGGGCAGCAGCAGCAGTAGGGGGGCAGCAGCAGCAGCAGGGGCGCAGCAGCAGCAGCAGGGGCGCAGCAGCAGCAGCAGGGGCGCAGCAGCAGCAGCAGTAGGGGGGCAGCAGCAGGGGGGCAGTAGCAGGTGGGCAGTAGCAGTAGGGGGGCAGCAGCAGGGGGGCAGTAGCAGTAGGGGGGCAGCAGCAGCAGCAGTAGCAGCAGCAGCAGCAGCAGCAGCAGGGGGGCAGTAGCAGGGGGGCAGTAGCAGCAGCAGCAGCAACAGGGGGCAGCAGCAGCAGCAGCAGCAACAGCAGCAGCAGGGGGGCAGCAGCAGCAGCAGCAGCAGGGGGGCAGCAGCAGCAGCAGGGGGGCAGTAGCAGCAGCAGCAGCAGGGGGGCAGTAGCAGCAGCAGCAGCAGCAGCAGCAGCAGCAGCAGCAGCAACAGCAGCAGCAGGGGGGCAGCAGCAGCAGCAGTGGCAGCAGCAGCAGACCTAGTAGGGGCACTGTAGCGCCTACCTACCTTTTGGCTGGCTGCTGGGAAGGGGGTGGGAGTGGGAGGGGGGGGTAGATGTGGAAGGCGGGAGGCGGGAGGCGGGAGGCGGGAGGCGGGAGGCGGGAGGCGGGAGGCAGGGAGGCGGGAGGCGGGGAGGCGGGAGGCTCAACCGGGTTGGGCTGGGCGGGGTGGGTTGGGTTAGGGGCATGGGTTGGGTTGGGTGGGGGCATGGGTTGGGGGCATGGGCGGGAGGCGGGGGGCGGGGGAGGGAGCGGGGGCGGGGTTGGGGTGGGGGAGGATGAATTGGGAGGGGGTGGTTGTATAGGGGAAAGGAAAGGGGAGGGGAGGTGCCCATCAGACCTGCAACCAAGGGGCGTGCACGTGATGTAGGGTGACCAGGCTGGGCAATGTGTTAGCTATCACCGTGGCCTTACCTTTGTGGTCCTCCTGGCCTCCTACCTGCTCCCATCAGGCAACATATCCCATGCAGCAGTGGGGTGGGACTGCGGTGGGGAGTGTAGGGTGTAGGGAAGGGAAGGTGGGGTGAGGTGGGGGCTGCGATGCCACGTCAATCGAAGGGTGGGAGAGGGGAAGAGGAGGCTTGACAAGTATGGGATGGGAGAGAGAGAGAGAGGGGGAAGGGAGGGGGTGGTGGTGGTGGGAAGAGGGTGGGTGGGGTGGGCTTTCTCCTGGCTGCTGGGATGTCAGGGGAGAGGTGACGGGGAGGGGGGAAGTGGGGGGTGGGTAGAGGTGGAAGTGGAGGGACGACAAGCTGGGCGTTGGTGGTGGGCGTGGGAAAGGGGAGGAAAAGGGGATGGGGAAGGGTGTGACGATCAACCCTGCAGCGGGACAAGGGGCATGCTAACGGTTAAGGTGGGTACAGGGTGCCACATACCTGCACTCACCTTTTGCTGGGGTGTGGTGTATATGTGTGTGGGAGGAAGGGGAGGAAGGGGAGGGAAGGGAAGGGGAGGTCCATGGGGAGGTCTATGGGGAGGGCGAGAGAAGTGGGGAGGGCATTGATAGTCTCAGGTGTAAGCGCACAAGACCTGCGGCAATGGTGTCACGATTTGTGTAACGAAGCAAACATTGGACATGGGTACTGGATGCACTCACCATTAGAGTAGGGAGATGTAGAGCTGGCAGATGGAGGGGCAGGTGTAGCAGCCCTCCATTACAACCCACCTTCCTTTGTCCTCACCTCAGTAGGAAGTGCAGGGTGGGAGAGTAGGGTTGGGCTGGGCTGGGCTGGGCTGGGCTGGGCTGGGCTGGGCTGGGCTGGGCTGGGCTGGGCTGGGCTGGGCTGGGCTGGGCTGGGCTGGGCTGGGCTGGGCTGGGCTGGGCTGGGCTGGGCTGGGCTGGGCTGGGCTGGGCTGGGCTGGGCTGGGCTGGGCTGGGCTGGGCTGGGCTGGGCTGGGCTGGGCTGGGCTGGGCTGGGCTGGGCTGGGCTGGGCTGGGCTGGGCTGGGCTGGGCTGGGCTGGGCTGGGCTGGGCTGGGCTGGGCTGGGCTGGGCTGGGCTGGGCTGGGCTGGGCTGGGCTGGGCTGGGCTGGGCTGGGCTGCAACACAAGGGAGGCAACAGTGGGAACGTTTTTGAGAGGTGGTGAAATGGTGGTGGTGGTGGTGGTGGTGGTGGTGGTGAGGGGGACTGGGAGGGGGTGGTAATCAGGGGGGTACTAGGCGTGATTGTAAGACCTGCAGCAACCATGTGTGGTAGCGGTTAGGCTGGATACTAAGGGCTATGCTGCGCAATGCTAGCTCCTTCTAAGCTCTTACCTTGGTCCTAAGCTCTTACCATAGTCCGTCTGGCCTCTTCGCTGCTCACAACACGTTGCACCTGCCTTGCGTTGGTGCATCAATGCTTGCGATTCATTGCGGAGAATCGTTGCGAGGAAACTGGCTGCGAGGCTAGCTGCGATGCTGGCTGCGAGGCTGGCTGCGAGGAAAATGGCTGCGAGGTGGGCTGCGAGGTGAGATCCTCGCACCGAGCTGCCTCACAGGTATGCTTCTGCGCTGCTGGACCATCTGTGTGGCCGCGAGGTTGATTGCCGAGTATGTGGCTGCGAGTATGGGCTAGATGTGGCTGCGAGTATGGGTAACCTCGTGCGATGCCATCTGTGGACCAGCTGTGTGGCCGCGAGGTTGATTGCCGAGTATGTGGCTGCGAGTATGGGCTAGATGTGGCTGCGAGTATGGGTAACCTCGTGCGATGCCATCTGTGGACCAGCTGTGTGGCCGCGAGGTTGATTGCCGAGTATGTGGCTGCGAGTATGGGCTAGATGTGGCTGCGAGTATGGGTAACCTCGTGCGATGCCATCTGTGGACCAGCTGTGTGGCCGCGAGGTTGATTGCCGAGTATGTGGCTGCGAGTATGGGCTAGATGTGGCTGCGAGTATGGGTAACCTCGTGCGATGCCATCTGTGGACCAGCTGTGTGGCCGCGAGGTTGATTGCCGAGTATGTGGCTGCGAGTATGGGCTAGATGCGGCTGCGAGTATGGGTAACCTCGTGCGATGCCATCGCTGCAATACCGGCTACAAGATGCTGCGACTAAGTGTTGGACGAATGCAAGTGAGATGTTCAGAATTTTTCTAAGTGCTTAAAGGCTACAGTAAGTGGTCTCTCGAGGTACCTCGAGGTACCTACAGTACTGTAGATGTCTACAGTACTGTAGATGTCTACAGTACTGTAGATGTCTACAGTACTGTAGATGTCTACAGTACTGTAGGTGTCTACAGTACTGTAGGTACCTACAGTACTGTAAGTGGTCTCTCGAGGTACCTCGAGGTACCTACAGTACTGTAGATGTCTACAGTACTGTAGGGGTCTACAGTACTGTAGATGTCTACAGTACTGTAGGTGTCTACAGTACTGTAGGTACCTACAGTACTGTAAGTGGTCTCTCGAGGTACCTCGAGGTACCTCGAGGTACTGTAGATGTCTACAGTACTGTAGATGTCTACAGTACTGTAGGTGTCTACAGTACTGTAGGTACCTACAGTACTGTAGGTCGTCTCTCGAGGTACCTCGAGGTACCTACAGTACTGTAGATGTCTACAGTACTGTAGATGTCTACAGTACTGTAGATGTCTACAGTACTGTAGATGTCTACAGTACTGTAGGTGTCTACAGTACTGTAGGTACCTACAGTACTGTAGGTCGTCTCTCGAGGTACCTCGAGGTACCTACAGTACTGTAGATGTCTACAGTACTGTAGATGTTTACAGTACTGTAGATGTCTACAGTACTGTAGATGTCTACAGTACTGTAGGTGTCTACAGTACTGTAGGTACCTACAGTACTGTAAGTGGTCTCTCGAGGTACCTCGAGGTACCTCGAGGTACTGTAGATGTCTACAGTACTGTAGATGTCTACAGTACTGTAGATGTCTACAGTACTGTAGGTGTCTACAGTACTGTAGGTCATTACAGTACTGTAAATGGTCTCTCGAGGTACCTCGAGGTACCTACAGTACTGTAGATGTCTACAGTACTGTAGATGTCTACAGTACTGTAGGTGTCTACAGTACTGTAGGTACCTACAGTACTGTAAGTGGTCTCTCGAGGTACCTCGAGGTACCTACAGTACTGTAGATGTCTACAGTACTGTAGATGTCTACAGTACTGTAGGTGTCTACAGTACTGTAGGTACCTACAGTACTGTAGGTCGTCTCTCGAGGTACCTCGAGGTACCTACAGTACTGTAGATGTCTACAGTACTGTAGATGTCTACAGTACTGTAGGTGTCTACAGTACTGTAGGTACCTACAGTACTGTAAGTGGTCTCTCGAGGTACCTCGAGGTACCTCGAGGTACTGTAGATGTCTACAGTACTGTAGATGTCTACAGTACTGTAGGTGTCTACAGTACTGTAGGTACCTACAGTACTGTAGGTCGTCTCTCGAGGTACCTCGAGGTACCTACAGTACTGTAGATGTCTACAGTACTGTAGATGTCTACAGTACTGTAGATGTCTACAGTACTGTAGATGTCTACAGTACTGTAGGTGTCTACAGTACTGTAGGTACCTACAGTACTGTAAGTGGTCTCTCGAGGTACCTCGAGGTACCTACAGTACTGTAGATGTCTACAGTACTGTAGATGTCTACAGTACTGTAGATACCTACAGTACTGTAAGTGGTCTCTCGAGGTACCCCGACAGTACTGTAGACACCTACAGTACTGTAGGTGCCTACAGTACTGTAGGTGTCTACAGTACTGTTCGTGTACTCGCGAGGTACCCCGACAGTACTGTAGACACCTACAGTACTGTAGCATGGCCGTATCTCACCAACCGCTCAAAATCACGAATTTTAGTTTCAACCCCCAATCTTACAATGCCTTCATTTGACTATGTACCAAGTCCGAGGCTCCGAATCTCAAAAATGCTGTTACTAATTTGCCTGAGTGACAACAAGCAGAAAGATGGCACAGTAGTAGGTGGCAGTACTAGCTCTGGTCCTGCGGGGTCTTGCGCATCCACCTCTCGTACTCCTCCCAGTCTGCATCCGACAAGGTCTTCGGCTTGCGCTCCAACACTCTCCTGAGTGAATAACAACGAATCACATGCATTTGCGCCGAAGTGACCCCAGTGCGCGTGGTGACCCCAGCTCCATGGCAGTCGATGTGCGCTGGTCGCGACGCACTAATTCTGCTGCGGGGCTTTAAGGTCACTGGGTGCTTCACACATACGGGTGGCGGTTGGATCCGGATTTGACCCGTATTACTTACGGACATACATACGTACGGGTTACCACCCGTATATCCGTAACTTACCCGTATTGCCACAGCCCTGGCCTCCTCCCTGCTAGGTGCAGCCGGCAGGCCATGCAGTAGTCCGCAGCCCAGGCCAGCACACTGCAAGTAGACCATGCAACCTGCTCCCCCTCCACCATGCAACCTGCTAGGGGCAGCCAGCAGGACATGCAGGAAGCCAGTCAGGCCCTGAGTCAGGGTAGGGTAGGACATGGGGCAATGCACATCTATATCTTCAAAATCACTGGGGGGGGGGGGGGGGGAGCGGAATGGCCTGCGATTGCGCGCACAGCCTAGCACTAGCTACGTAAGGACTTCTCCCCCACAGAATCTTGAAAGAAGCACTGTGCCGTAAGTTCGACTTCCGATCTGCGGTTATAACGCCCCACAAATAGTAGCTACCAGCGAACTTGGCTCAGCAAACGTTGGCAATGCAGCCAGCGATGAGATCGTTCTGACTCCGCGGACGGTCAAATAGTCAACGGATCACAGCCAAAAAGTCAAACGAGTCAAGTCCAACGATGGCTGCGGCCTCATTTGGCTGCGACTGCTGACGAGCTACAGCGTAGCCAGCTCTAATATCCTCCTCATGCGACCCTCCTCCGTGCCGCTCTAGGGCATTGCGACAAGTAGGCTGGATGATTGAAGTTGGCCTTCAAGCCGTGCCAGGCCACGCTGTAACGATGGGGCTTTGTACACAGGTATACGTAGCGTACCCCGAATACCAAAGGTTTGACCGTGATATTGCAAAGGATGCAGGGCGCACAATTCACCGTACCTGCGGTGTGTTCGTAATCGTAATCGTAAGGCTGTTACGCGCTCGGACCTCGGCCTCGCGTCTTTAGGCGGGCTTAACACTCCATGTTTGCCAACTATCTACTACATAGTACAACCAACTGGCTGCCTCTAATGTGAAGCTGAAACAAGTGACACACAGATAAACGTGTAACTGGCATGCAGGGAGATTTCTTTGCTTAGGAGGTGTGTTGGGCTGCGAAAGCCCTATGCTACAACGTGTTTGTAGTAGCTGAGTGAGATTACCCACAGCCCAACATGTTGTTCCTTGTTGAATGAGTTTTGTTGGGCTGCGAAAGCCCTATGATTTTTAATTCTCCATGCAGCAGGTCCTCCATCCATGCAGCAATATCTCAACTGACTTCAAAACATATGCGACACTACCGCAGCATGAAGTGCTCTGAGATGTGCATTGCGGGCAGGCAGGGTGCAGCCTCGGCACTACCACTTCGATTGCGCGCGGCATCCTGCTGCCGCGCTATTTCAGCTCCTTCCGGAACGACCAGTGCTCCGCAAATTCATGTGCAGTCTCGGAGCGGGCTGGCTAGCAAGCTCGAGGCTCTGCCCTTTGTGATGCCCGCCATGTCGATGCTCGGTGCAGCTGGCATTTCCCACTTCGTGAGTCGTGCAACCCCAGACCGAGCTAGGGTTGTGGCCCGCCCAGCAGGTTCCTCCCAACTCACAGGCTGCCCGCTGCCGCACTTCCCTACTATCAGGCGCAAGTGGTGCAGAATGACCCAGGCAACAGCCTTCCATCCTGGCTTGCAGCTCTGCTCCTCGGCCCACCCCTAATCATGTTCGTGGCCATTCCTGCTTTGGACAAGCTGCTTGGGCCTGTGGAGCTGCCAGCTCACACTCAGGTAGCTGCAGCCTGTCTAGGACTATGGCAGGCCAAAGGACGGGTGGGTCTGGTGTAAGACTGGAGGTATCACACCGACGCGCACCATCAAAATTCCTCGAGCTGCCTTGGTGCTGTGAGCTGCCCGTGCAGGCAGTTGCTGATGGGCGAGCCGGTGCGGTCAACCCCACCAGTTCTTCCCTCTCTGGCTTTGCTGCCCGTGCTCTGCCCACTGCCTGGGTGGCCGCCTTCTGCACTGCCAGCCTACTCACCGCCTGCAGCTTAGGGCAGCTGGGGGCTTCAGGCATGGACCCCTTGGCTCAGGCGCAACTGTTGGGGCTGCTGGTGTTGGGGCTGGGAACAACTGGGGCGATTGGCACCGCAGCGGCCCATGAGCTCATCCACAGCCGCCACCCTGTGCACCAGACTGCTGGGGAGCTGATGCTGGCATGGGTTTGGTATTGGCCTTACTCCAGGTGGGTAAGTGGGGCAGGCAGGGCATGGGTAGGCAGGCAGACAGCGCAGGCCAGGTAGAGTTGAGCTGGGTAGCCTTGCAAGTGGGGCTAGTGGGCCTGACCCTGACTCTGACCCTGTCCCAAGCAGGGCGTGGTAGCCGAGCCAAACAGTGTGAACAAGTGAGGCTGGCAGCACCCCCTCGCACCTGCCCTCTGCTGCCTCCTCACGCCTTTGTCGTGCATGGTGGGCCTGCAGATCCCATCACCACCACCACCTGACCGTGGGCACCCCTGACGACCACGCTTCAGCCCCATTGGGTCAAGCCCTGGGACCCTTTTTGTGGCAGTGAGTGGCCTGCCTGCCTTCTCCTCCACCTGCCCGCCCACCTGCCAACCTGCCCACCTGCCCACCTGCCTTTGTTTAGGTACTTTGTCGGCAATATGACCATTGCATGGGAGATGGAATGCAAAGAGACTGCACGCAAGGGCCACCCTGCTTGGTCGCCATACAACAGGTGAACAACCCCTTTGACCTGGGCCTGGGCCTGGTCAGGGTGAGAAATGCAGCAGTAGTAGTAATAGTAGTAGTGGTTGTAGTATGTGTAGTACAACCCCTTGCCCCTCACACCTTTGGGCCAGATAGATGGTCTAAATGTGAAGTAGATCAGAGCCATAAATCAGCTACTGTACTGCTGCACTATGACTGTGTGTTGGATGGGTCACGACATCATAGCACGGGTTCATGTGGTAGCGGATGTCTCACTTGCACAGTATTGGTGAGTGTCAGGGAGCGCAGAATGCTGGGTGACACACAGTTGCGGGGCTGAGAAACTGCACTGTGGACGACACAGCTGCATCACTAAGTGAAGAAGTGAAGATCAAGCTTAGCTGTTGTTCATGATATCGCTCCCGCTTTGACCCTAGCTTGCAGAGTGTGCATGACTGGATATCCTTTCTGTGCTCAATGCACAAACAGATTGGTTGCCCAAGCCTGGAGGGGGACCGGCCCCTTCATTGCTTTCCTTTGCATCATGGTTTCAGTCTTAGAACCTCCACGTTGTTGCAGCCACCCAACACCATTTGAGCCACTTAATCACAGGATGGGGCAGGATCTGATGGTCACATCTAGAATAACTGAAAACGTATTGTGGCAGGATGGCAGGATTCCACACCGCATACACAAACATACAAAATGGCAGCATCAAGGCCAAGGTTGCAATCTGCAAAGAAGGATGAGGACCAGGGGTTAGGTATACCTCCTCAGCTGAAACGGTTAGATATTGCATGCTGGTTGTGCATGCAGGTTTTTGTGGGGCATGGCAGCCCAGCTGGGTATCACTGCAGCTGTGACCGGTGAGTCTGGCTGCGTGCGCTTAGATTGCTGCAATAGCCATGGCAGGGGCAGGCGTAAAGCAGAGGGAAGGGGTGGGATCAGTCTTGTAGATGTTAGGCTCTGCTGTCGTCCTACAGTGGGACTGGCTATTGTTCAACTGACAATTCTTTCAAACAATTACGCCATCCACTTCAGCACCATTCTTGCATTTAGCAAAAGATGAACGCTGTTGACACAGCAAAGGCGTCAAGGCTAACGGCACTGAAGCCACCCATGCCTGCTGCTGCTATGTCACGCTCAGGTTTGGGCGGGTGGGCAGCCCTGGCAGTGCATTGTGCGGCTGGTACCGTGGCGCAACTGCAGCTGGGCGTAGTAGACTATGTGCTCCACTACGGCCTGCAACGCCCCCGCAAGGTGGGCAGGCAGCGGTATGGAGCTGGGTGGAAGCTGTTCACAAGCAGCCAGCTGCTTCTGCCGCAGCCCCCTGCCTTTGCTAGGAATAGGGGCATGGCATGTCCAATGGACCAATGCTATGTAGCTCGTGTTTTACGGGAGCACCCGATGCCAGGGCTTACCCTATGAGTGCTACGCTTGACCATGGCGTCACATTCCTGCCACGGTTGACCACCTCACCATGCAAACGAAGGTGTGTGGCATGTTTGCTGGCCCTTCCTTAGCAGGCGGATGGGCAACGCTGGTCGCCAGTCAGTCACCACAGCTCCTACAACTCTGGTTATGCTTTGGAAAATGCCATGCTCTTCAAGGTGAGAAGCAGCACTTGGCCAAGGTGCATGTTATGTAATGCCCCACCCATGCGAAGGTGTGTGTCCTAATGCGTTGTCAGGGTGCTAGCAGTGGCTTTGGAGGGGATGAGTGTGACACGCATGCTTGCGTGCCCCACTGCCCAGGTGTTGATGCACTCTGACCACCACCTCACTGCTAGCAAGCCCTGGGGATCCTTGGGCCTGTTGGGCCAAGCTTCCCCTGCATCCCTGGCCTCTAACGAGGTGGAGCAGGGGCAGGTGGAGGTGGAGGAAGGAGCTGAGCTCAGCCAACCGCTCTTGCTGCCAAAGTGGCCCATGAGCGGTGTATTGGCACTTGCCTTGGTGCCACCGCTATGGTTCAATGTGGTGGACCCAGTGTCCCGTCATGCAAACAGCTTGCACGTCCGGCAGCAAGAGGTGCATCCAGCGAAGTAAATTGCCAACCGAAGGATGGCAGATATAGGAATGGGACGGATGGATGGATGCGATGTAGTAGAAGAAACGCCTCCTACATGGCCACCATCGTGTTTTAGAGTGCACTCATCACTGAGTTGTTGCCGCACTAAGAAGCATGAGCCAGCTAGGTAAGGTTTGAGGCTTTCCCCGGGAATCGAGTCAGCTCAGCAGACATTGTAACAACTAATGCGCCACCGTGTCGCATTACAAGAGACACTCAACACTCATGGAAGCATCGAGTAAGGGACATAATCATGACTCTAAGCCCTTCATTGAGATTCTGAACCACCGAAGAAGGGCGACGTGTGACGCTGGGACGCTGGGTATCCTCCTACTTTCCTCCAATCTCTTGCCTCCTGTTTCCGTCTCCCTCTTGCCTCCTGTTGGCTGTTGCTTCCTACCTCGACGGCGCTGCCCTCACCTCGTCGGACAGTTTCGGACCTCTAAAACCGGCATTTAAGAGGGTTTTTGAGGCTTTTTAGAGGCAGCCCCCTTGTCCCTCACTAGGGCCTCCATTTGAGCCGGATCAGAAGTACCCACTAGCAGCCACTAGCAGCCACTAACTAGATCCGGCTCAAACAGTGTTATTGGGCTGTGTGGAGTAAACCCAGTGCACATGGCACATGAGCCGCCTACCACCTACACTATTGCCTGACCCGTTGCCAATAGCTGCTGCTCCTGGGCCTTGGGGGGCTTGTCTCGCAGCCGCTTGTAGCCCAGGCCAGGGTACTCCTTGCCCTTGGCTGGCAGAGCTCCCTGGTCTGGCCAGTAGCACAGCTCCAGCGGCCGCCACTTGCTCTCCCCAACACGCTGCATGTTCAGCGCTGAATTGCAGTCCCTGTCCAGCCACCTGCCTGGCTGTGGGGCTGGCTTGGCTTTGGCAGCCTTGCCCTTGCCCTTGCCCTTGGTGGGCTCAGCTGCCCCCGGCTCAGCCTTGGTGCGCTTGCTGCGCTTGGCTGGCTGGGGTGTGCTGGGCCCTGGCTCTGAGGCTGCTGGCTGTGTGGCTGCCTGGCCGCTGCGTGGGGCCTGTGGGGGCCTGCGGGGGGCCACCACAGGGCACCACATCATGCCCCGCACTGGCTGGCCACGCTCCTGGCTCCAGGCTGGGCGCACCAGGCGGAGGTCCACCTGCCCTGCTGGGGGCTTCCAGCCTGCAGGCCTTGTGGCACTGCGTTTGTTTAGCTCATCCTCACAGGGCTGCTTGCCATTCACTGCTGAGCTGACCCGGCTGGTGCGGTGCTCATCCACAAGCACCACCCTGCCCCCATCCTGGTCTACGCCCCTGGGCCTGCACACCACCTTGCGGCAAGCACGCAACACCGCATCAGCACCCCAGCCTCCCCCAGTGCCAATGGTAGCTGCGCCAAAGAACACCACCAGCTGCTTGGCATGATTGTGGCGCTCCATGGACAGCTCAGCCATCTTTTCCTCCAGCTGCAGCCATGCACACAAGGCACATACATGGTGGCTGACATGGTGGCACCAGGTTAGGCATGGCACAGTCAAGTACTCTTTCGTTTCGTGCCCGACCCACCACCTCCCAGTCCCCAACCCTCCCTCCCTCCCTCCCTCCCAGTCCCTTACCCTCCCTCCCCCACTCTCACCTTGTTGAAGAACTGCTCCAGCGCCCGGTCCTGGGCTCCGTACAGCCTCAGCCGCTGCCGTGCCCACTTGGGGTCCAGGTGCACCTCCCACACCGCATCCCAGGTGGCCAGGGTGACGGTGATGTGCTTCAGGTTGGCCTCCAGGGAGGTGCCGGCTGAGCTTGCTGCTGCCAGGTGCTGGAGGTGGGGCTTGATCGGTGCTAGCCACCGCTCTGTGTCACGGCGGGCATTGTTCAGGCCGCTGGCATGCTTCACCTCGCCCTTGGTCAGCTTCCACCGGCGCAGCTGGTCTGCCTTGAGCTGGCCTGTTGCTGGATCCCACACCCCAGAGGCTGCGCTGACTGCCTGGGTGACGCCGGGGTCGATGCCCACCCCAATCTGTGTGTCTGGGTCAAACACAAACTCACGCGTTTCAGCTATGCCCCTGCCTATGTGGGGGAGCCCCACTGCATGAGCCGCTGCTGCTGCTGCACTTGGGCGGCTGCTGGTGCTACTGCTTCTGGCAGCTGGAGGTGGAGCTGGAGGAGGGGGAAGGGGGCGCGTGTAGTGCACGCACACGCTGACACCATCTGTGTCCACCAACCTCTCGAAATGAAACTCCTTGTTGCGAAGCTTGTTTGTGTTGAACCACCTGGCCCAGTGATGGCTCAGTGCTGGCTCTGAGGTGAATGCTGTCCGGGTTTCCTTGGTCAGGCCCAGCTGCCTGCACACCCCATGCAGCACCCTGCTGTCCACTTTGATGAAGTGCGTCCCCACCCTGGCCATGGGGGTGAGGGTGAAGGGGGGTGGGCAGGTCAGGGTCCGGGGACCAACCCCACGCCTCTTGCCAAGCTTTGGCTGCCCTGGTGCGGGTGAGGTGTGGGGCTGCTGCCACCGCTCTAGCCACCGGCACACATGCACTGCATGGCGCATGCGGCAGGGCAGGGGCAGGGTGTCCTGCAGGGAGCCTTCCTTCTTCATGCCCAGTAGGCGGCGGTGCGTGTAGGCCTCCTCTATCAGGTCCGCCACATGCCCCTTGTCCAGGGTCTCAGCCCCAACCTCAGCCCCAACAGCCCCAACCTCAGCCCCAATCTCAGCCCCAACATGACGCCAGCCAGCAGTTTATGTAAAGACCACCCACTGGGTTGTCCCTCCCTGAAGTGTCCCTGGGTGTCCTTGAAGTAGACACAAGGCCCCGCCCCGCCCCGCCCCGCCCCGCCCCGCCCCGCCCCGCCCCGCCCCGCCCCGCCCCGCCCCGCCCCGCCCCGCCCCGCCCCGCCCCGCCCCGCCCCGCCCCGCCCCGCCCCGCCCCGCCCCGCCCCGCCCCGCCCCGCCCCGCCCCGCCCCGCCCCGCCCCGCCCCGCCCCGCCCCGCCCCGCCCCGCCCCGCCCCGCCCCGCCCCGCCCCGCCCCGCCCCGCCCCGCCCCGCCCCGCCCCGCCCCGCCCCGCCCCGCCCCGCCCCGCCCCGCCCCGCCCCGCCCCGCCCCGCCCCGCCCCGCCCCGCCCCGCCCCGCCCCGCCCCGCCCCGCCCCGCCCCGCCCCGCCCCGCCCCGCCCCGCCCCGCCCCGCCCCGCCCCGCCCCGCCCCGCCCCGCCCCGCCCCGCCCCGCCCCGCCCCGCCCCGCCCCGCCCTGCCCTCACCTAGGGTTCTGTGCCTCATGTACTTGCAGACCACACGCAGCTGCCGACCCACAGTTGTGCGCTCGCCTGGCCGGTGAGTGTTGGCCATCACACCCTGCTCGGTGATGAACAGCCGCCGGCATGTGGGAAGCCGGCAACGGTTGACCCGTGTCCTTAACACCAGCTTGGTGGTGCTGAGGTAGTGTTGAGCTGTGTATGGTGCTGTCTTTGCTGCTGGCTGTCGAGGTGAGGCCTCTTGTGTGGGGTTGAAGAGGTCAGAGGGCTGAAGCGGGCTCGGCCCAGGTGTGGGCTGCAATGTTGTACCACCAGCAGTTGACACACGTGTTTGCTCTAAGATCTGCAGTTGCCGACTCTGCGGGTTAGTGGGGGGCGGCACTGGCACTTGCGCAGCTGTGCTTCTAGGCACATCACGCCTTGCAATCGTCATAACCAGGTCGCGCTGCTTGATGAGTGCCTCAAGAGACTCACTCTCCAACCTCTGCTGCCTGTATGCTGCCTGCAAGTGTTGGTGCTTCTCCTCAAGGTTGTGCAACTTAGCATCAAGGACCTCCTTAATAGCATGTTGCAACTGAGCCTCGGTCATCACCTCTCGGCCTGCACCTCTTGAGCGATAGCCTCAGCCTTCCTTGCTGTGGCTATCAAGCCATGGGACTGTGTAGATAAGCAGCCCTAGGCAATTTCACTTGGGCTACGTACTACGCACACTGCCGGCTCAAAACCATAGGGGAGGCACTTACGCAGCTGTGTTTCTTGGCTATGGTGGGGAGGGGTGGGCAGGGGGTGGGAGTGCGGTGTTGGGGCTGGAGGGGGATGGGAATTCCCCCCCCATCTTCCCCCCCTGTTCTCTAACTGACCCCTTAACACCTTACACCCTCGCAGCTCATCGCAGACCCTTCCGCGACACGGATCTCCGGTTCGCTATAAAAAAGCGACCGGCATTCAGCTTGAGGGGCCGCGAGC
>JASKMD010000018.1:1332098-1523916 GCA_030144725.1 Haematococcus lacustris | reverse complement strand
TCACCTTGCCCGAGCTCACCTGTGTTGCTGAAGCACAGCACAGTGAACCCAGCGCACCTCCTTGCGGCACAACCTGATGCCAGTGCTGCCATTGACCTGCATACTGCGCCCTTGTCCCTGCAGGTCACTGGCATCAGGATTGGTGGCAAGTTCATGTGGGGCGCAGGCGTGGTGAGTGGCTGGCCAGCACAGCCAGCAACTGGTGCACCCCTTGGTTGCCCTGGCTTGACTGCTGCTTTGTGTGGTGTGCTGTCCGGCTGGTTGCAGCTGAGCGTCATGGGCGTGTCCTTCACCAGTGTGGTGAGTGCCCTCCCACACAGCCTCCACCACCGCTCCAGCATGCTCAGCCTGCCATGGCAATCTTGCCGTGCAGCTGCTGGCCATGATGTCACTGACCCTGCCTTGCCTTGCTTGCGCAGCCCATTGTGCAAAGCACCCTGGCCAAGCTGATGAAGGGCGAGGGCATGAGCTTTGACGAGGCGTATGGCCATGTGCTGGGCACCCTGTGTGTGTCCACCCTCACACCCATCCTCTTCTCCTTCCTGCCCATCAAGTGAGTCCATCCTGGCCAGGTGCAGCATCAGCGGCGGACCAGCAGGCACTGGAGCTGCTACAGCCGCCCTGTGCTGCTGCTGAGCCTGCTGGCCTGGCCCTGGCTGCAGGGTGC
The DNA here is from genome assembly GCA_030144725.1 of Haematococcus lacustris. Classification (NCBI taxonomy): domain Eukaryota; kingdom Viridiplantae; phylum Chlorophyta; class Chlorophyceae; order Chlamydomonadales; family Haematococcaceae; genus Haematococcus; species Haematococcus lacustris. The sequence goes on along the minus strand of JASKMD010000018.1, from coordinate 1,523,249 downwards.
TGCGCAAGGTGTTCCCCCCTGTGGTGTCGGGCGTGACCATCCTGCTGATCGGCATCCACCTGACGGGCGCTGGCCTGGCGGTGAGCAGCGTGATGGCGGCTAGTGCAGCGTGGTGGCGGCCAGTGCTGTGCAGTGTGTGTGGATGCAGGGCCCAGCCTCTGCCCCTGCCCCTATGCACGGCCTCAGCTGCAATCAGCCTTGCTGCTGCTGCTGCTGCTGCTGCTGCTCAGTTCTGCTGAGTGGCTCCCTTGGTGTTGCCTGCCCCCTACAGAACTGGGGCGGTGGCTCCTTCTGCAGCCAAACAGGCAACTACAACAAGCTAGTCAACGGTGTCCCTGCCCCTGTGCTGTGCACTGGCAACGGCCAGGTCATGTATCCTTATGGTGGGTGGCCAGGGCCAGGCGGCAGTGCACCACCCTCCAGCTGCCCTGCATGGTCCTGCAGCCCCTGAACCGGGTTGTTGCCTGGCTGCCTGCAGGTGATGGCCACTATGTGGGCATGGGCTTCCTGGTGTTCAGCACCATCATCCTCATTGAGGTGGGCTGCGGCTGTGTGCACCTCAATCTGCCTGGTCTGGCTTGGCCTGAGCCTGATCTGGCCTGTTGCTGCCTTCACAGATCCTTGGCAGCCCCTTCATGCGCAACTGCTCCGCCATCATTGGCCTGCTGTTTGGATACTTCATCGCTGTGAGTGGCCTGCTTGCCCCATGGCGTCGATTGCCAGCAGCATAGCAGCAGCAACGGCAACAGTGCTCCTCAGCCTCACATCCTGCAGCCGTGTGAGGTCTGGGTCAGGGTGCTGTGGCAGCAGTCAGGGGCTGCAGGCTGTCTGCAGCTACATCACAGGCACTGCTCTGACCACCTCTGGTACTGCCCTGCCTGGTGCTGCAGGCCATCATTGATGTGGATGGCAAGCGCTTCGTGACCAGCGCTTCCTTTGAGTCTGCCCCCGCCATCACGTGAGCGGCTTCTTTAGGCTTGGCCTCACTCCCCTACCCCTTCATCATACCCCCTGACCTTGGTTCTGCAGCGGCTGGCTGCTGCCTCGCTGCCGCCTTGCCCCTCCACAGCTGTGTGCTGGCCTGCAGTGTGGCAGCGAGTGGTGGGTGGTGCTGGCTGTGGCTTGCAGGTTCAACTGGACCAAGACCTTCCCACTCAAGTTCTATGGCCCAGCCATTATCCCCCTCATTGTTGTGTGAGTGGGTGTGATGCTGGGGTTGTGTGGCTAAGGGCCTGTGGTCATGAGACGGTGCCACAACCTGGCACGAGTAGTGGTGTACCTTGCTGGTTGCTTGGAGGGTGGGCAGTGGTGTCTGCTATACACAAGCTGCTACTTTCTAAGCTGCTTGCATTCCTACGGCTGCAGTTCCATCATCACAGCCATTGAGAGCGTGGGCGACACTGCGGCCACCATTGAGGCCTCACGCATGGCAGTGACTGATGATGAGGCGTCCCTGCGCATCAAGGTGAGCAGCAGCAGGGCAGCATGCGCACCTTCCCTGCCAGACTTTGGGCTGTGGAGGACTTATTTCTGCCCCTGTGCCCCTCCTGCTGCTGCTGCTGCTGTGCAGGGCGCTCTGTTCAATGATGGTGTGTCCGGCCTGTTCTCTGCCCTGGCCACCTCCCTGCCCCTGACCACGTTTGCCCAGAACAACGGCGTCATCTCCCTCACCAATGTGGCAGCACGTCAGTCAGGCTGGGCATGTGGTCTGTGGCTCATCCTGCTGGGCATCCTGGGCAAGGTGGGCGGCTGCAGGGGAGGGGGCGCTAAGGCAGCAGCAGGGAGGCTGTTGTGATGTTGCATGCTAGCTTGGTCCATGCGTGGCCCAATCCGCATGGCTGCCATAAGCTGGTGAGGGTGCTTATGGTGCACACAGCGCAGCCCACACAGCTGTCAGTTGAGCAGGGCAGGTCAGCTTGCTCCAGTGACTAAGCTGGTGTTGTCGCCCTCTGCTGCTCGCAGGTCGGTGCTTTTGTGATCAGCATCCCCAACTGCGTGCTGGGCGGCATGACCACCTTCCTGTTTGCCAACGTCATGTCTTCAGGCATCAAGGTGGGTCACCACCAGCTGCCTGCACTGCATCCCCCTGCACTCACTCGCCACTGGGCTGGCAACAAGCACAGCTTAGCTGCAGGGGGCATGGCCTGCAGCTAGGGCCACCTGGGCCACACTGCCACGCACTGACCCGCTGAGCTGCCAGCCTGCCTTGCTGCTGCTGTGCAGATCATTGTGAGTGAGGGCAACCTGGACCGGCGCACCCGCTTCATCATGGCCTGCTCCCTGGCACTGGGCGTGGGGGTGGAGCTGGTGAGCAGCTGCCCTCACACCAGCGCCTTGCCACCAGCAGCAAGGCAGCAGCAGCACAGCTGGCTCTTTGTGCTGTTCCTGGGCGCTCAGCTGTTGCCTGCGCTGCCGCCCTGGCCTGTGGTGGTGCAGGTGCCTCAGTGGGGCAACTACTGGCTGTGGCCCGTGACCCCGGACATGAGCTCAGGCACTCGTGGCATCCGTGACGCCATCGCCCTCATCCTCAGCACCTCCTTCTGCCTGGCCGCCATCACCGCCTTCATCCTCAACCTGCTGGTGCCTGAGGATGCGCATGATGAGGGTGGGTGATGGGCAGGCAGGCATAGGGGAGTGGATGCAGGCCTGACTGCATGAACTAGGTGATGCTCACAGTCCCTCCTTCCCAGCTGCCATCACTGCGCTGCTGCTTGCTTGTCGCTGTGGCTGCAGGCTTGGCCGCTTATGAGGCCGCCAAGCATGCCTCTGCCCTGCCCCATGTGAAGACCGTTCAGGACGAATCCCACAGCTCAGTGGACCTTGACCTGGAGCAGGCCAAGAGCGGTGATGCCCCTGCACACCAACACATCACCAAGCACTGAGGTCCGGGTACAGGGTCGGGGTGCTGCTGAGCATAAGGCCGAGCCAGACCAATCGCACATTCCTAGCAGCTTGCTGTGTTGGGGAGGGTGCGTGGGCGCAGTGGGCGCTCTTCGGAGTCAGCTGCATGACTCTTGTGCCACCCCGTCTCATAGCCATACGCAACAATGGTAGTGTGCAGGCACGCACTTCAGTGACCACACAGTGGCGCCCCTCGCCTAGCATGTGCGGACCTTGTGCCACGAACATGTATTGCCTGTTGTGGACTTGCGGAATCCTTGCAGCTATGTGCTGAACATCAAGCACTTGCATGCATGCATATATACTTGTGTGATCTATCCCGCATAATGCTCCTCATTGAGATGTGTACTAGTGCATAACGTAAGGCGTTACGATGTGGTATGGGCCAGGTTCATTTATTGCTTGCCAGAGGTAGCGTGCCTTTCTATGTGTTGAAACCCTTGCGGTGATGGGATGATGAGATGTGTGAAGTTGCTCCTGATTGACTGAAACAATTGGTGAGGAATGTTCCTGATTGACTGTAACAACACGACATCACCCGGATCACAGGCTAGGACTGCGAATATGTACGGAAGGATATCAACAACACGAAGTACCGTACCCTCCCTTTTGATTCGCCCCAAAAACAAAAGTGGGGCAGGTCAATTAATTGTTTGACAACTTCGATTTAGTCAAAATCGCAATGTTTACTCGTTCGCGACTTTCGGGAGGCAAAATAACGATGCACGGACGCGAATGAAATGGGAGAGTACGGTAGGATGCTTTGTTTGTGAGTCGTCTATGCGAAGGTTGATGACACAGGGTCACCCCCGCCATTGGCACACTGGACAATGTCAGCAAGTCCCACCATGGGGAAGGTAGTCTTCATGCAAGTACTCTCTAATTTGTTGACCTATCTTGGTAGCCGTTACCGCACTGCCAGCTGCGCACTATGGCGCCTCAGCCGGCAGGTGATGGGTTGACTCTAACGTTTCAGAGTATGCCGGCGCAAACGATCGCGGACATACCTCAGCTACTCACTTTCGGTTGGTCGAGGCTTATGTGAAGCGGCATCAATGAATGAAGTGCGCCTGGCTTCGAGCCAGAAGTACAATCACCTTTCAGCCCGCCAGGCTCACTCCGCCAGCCATCATTTGGTGTAGGCGGTCTCAGAGGACCATGGTTGGGGAAGTCACCTCTCGACATTGCAGCAGGCGCGTAGCATGGCGTGCGTTGTGCGTTTATCGCCGGCCATCCACACACAGAGAATAAGGGCCGCATTCTGCAAGCGACATGCTATGAGCTGACCACTGTCACTTTCTATACTGGCCAAAGCCTTACGAAGTACAACATATGCTGCCATCGTGGCACTGTTGTAGACCTGCCGCTCGGGAACATTCGCAGCAGCCACCATTAGTCAACAATGGCATTGGCGCGACCCAACTTTTGCCTTGCAGGAATGACTAGCCCACTCCGACTACCCGGAACTTGCCCCCTCGCACCTCCACCCCCTCCCAGACCCAACATGGCCCGCACACCTCCTCCCACCCCCTTCCAGCCCCAACCTCGCCCACCATTCCCCCTTCCACCCCGTCCCAGCCCCCTCTCTGCCCTCCTACCCCCAGGATGGGCGGGGCGGGGCGGGGCGGGGCGGGGCGGGGCGGGGCGGGGCGGGGCGGGGCGGGGCGGGGCGGGGCGGGGCGGGGCGGGGCGGGGCGGGGCGGGGCGGGGCGGGGCGGGGCGGGGCGGGGCGGGGCGGGGCGGGGCGGGGCGGGGCGGGGCGGGGCGGGGCGGGGCGGGGCGGGGCGGGGCGGGGCGGGGCGGGGCGGGGCGGGGCGGGGCGGGGCGGGGCGGGGCGGGGCGGGGCGGGGCGGGGCGGGGCGGGGCGGGGCGGGGCGGGGCGGGGCGGGGCGGGGCGGGGCGGGGCGGGGCGGGGCGGGGCGGGGCGGGGCGGGGCGGGGCGGGGCGGGGCGGGGCGGGGCGGGGCGGGGCGGGGCGGGGCGGGGCGGGGCGGGGCGGGGCGGGGCGGGGCGGGGCGGGGCGGGGCGGGGCGGGGCGGGGCGGGGCGGGGCGGGGCGGGGCGGGGCGGGGCGGGGCGGGGCGGGGCGGGGCGGGGCGGGGCGGGGCGGGGCGGGGCGGGGCGGGGCGGGGCGGGGCGGGGCGGGGCGGGGCGGGGCGGGGCGGGGCGGGGCGGGGCGGGGCGGGGCGGGGCGGGGCGGGGCGGGGCGGGGCGGGGCGGGGCGGGGCGGGGCGGGGCGGGGCGGGGCGGGGCGGGGCGGGGCGGGGCGGGGCGGGGCGGGGCGGGGCGGGGCGGGGCGGGGCGGGGCGGGGCGGGGCGGGGCGGGGCGGGGCGGGGCGGGGCGGGGCGGGGCGGGGCGGGGCGGGGCGGGGCGGGGCGGGGCGGGGCGGGGCGGGGCGGGGCGGGGCGGGGCGGGGCGGTCAACATGCAGGGACGGACGCAGGGATTAATTCGTAGGAGTGCAGCTTGAGGGGCCGCAAGCAAACAGCCGCGCCCCAACACGGCACACGAGATGACGAGCGTCTTGCTGCGCCAACGCAGTGCCAGCTGTGCCAGCTGTGCCACGTTGTGTACTGCACACAACGTGTCGGTGCCAACGCACAACGACGGTAATCGGCGCTTCAGCAAACTCACCAACACGGAGCCAGCGCAGCTCGCACATGCTGTGTCTCAACCAACACACGCGATTGTGCGGTTGCCAAATCTGTCCTGCCGACCCAACTCCCAACCGACTGGTGCACAAAGCCGCTCCCATCTCGCGCATGCACAGATCTCATTTGCAAGCAAGATGGCCGCAGCCAAGGAGCGTCTCAGCAACATGAGCGACATCGTGGATTGCGACTGCGCTGCCGTGGGCTGGAGGCGGCCAGACCGTCCCTGGCGGGAGTTTTTCCTGGGCACTGGCTTCCATTGGGGCTTCCTGTGCACGTAAGGCCATTTGCGGGACAATTTAATGACAAGCCCTGAGCACGTGGCTCAACCTGCGCTCGTCAGTGTGTTGCTGCTGCATTGCAACATCGCAGCCTCAACCGGCACACATAGCTGCCGTGTCGCTGGCTGTATGCGCTTGCAGACCTGCCAACCCCTTGAAGCTCTACAGCAAGCACAGCCAGCGCCAGCCTCCTCACTTCTTCGGTGCGCAGCGGCACAGGGTGTTGGGTGCGGACTTGGGGAGCTATGTCACGTGGAACCCAACTGGCATCGCCATTCAAGTCTAGTTGCTGCACTGGCATGATGCGAGCACTGGCAGCAAATGAAGCGTATTCGAGTTAGTTGGCATGTCAAGGTTTCCTCGACGCTTGCGATTTCGCTGGCACTTGCAGGTATCAACGACTGGCTGGGCATCGCGACTGCGGCCATGGTGGGGGCGCAACACGCACTGGTAAGCGCACGAGACTGATCCCTAGGCCAGCGGCATGTAGGGTTTGTTGCACCATGGCTGCCGACCATGCGCCTGCCATTTGCTGCAGGCCATGGTGGGCGGTCTGATCGTGCCGCCCCTCCTCATCGTGCCCTTTGGCACCCCCAATGGCGATGACTACAAGCGCTACCTGGTACAAGCCGCCCTCATCGTCACTGGGTTGATGACCCTGGTGCAGGTGAGGTGCTGAGACTGAATGACCCCTTGGCTCCTGCATTGCCCAACCCAGCTGACCCCTGGCGGCCAGTACACTACATCACCTTGCCCGAGCTCACCTGTGTTGCTGAAGCACAGCACAGTGAACCCAGCGCACCTCCTTGCGGCACAACCTGATGCCAGTGCTGCCATTGACCTGCATACTGCGCCCTTGTCCCTGCAGGTCACTGGCATCAGGATTGGTGGCAAGTTCATGTGGGGCGCAGGCGTGGTGAGTGGCTGGCCAGCGCAGCCAGCAACTGGTGCACCCCTTGGTTGCCCTGGCTTGACTGCTGCTTTGTGTGGTGTGCTGTCCGGCTGGTTGCAGCTGAGCGTCATGGGCGTGTCCTTCACCAGTGTGGTGAGTGCCCTCCCACACAGCCTCCACCACCGCTCCAGCATGCTCAGCCTGCCATGGCAATCTTGCCGTGCAGCTGCTGGCCATGATGTCACTGACCCTGCCTTGCCTTGCTTGCGCAGCCCATTGTGCAAAGCACCCTGGCCAAGCTGATGAAGGGCGAGGGCATGAGCTTTGACGAGGCGTATGGCCATGTGCTGGGCACCCTGTGTGTGTCCACCCTCACACCCATCCTCTTCTCCTTCCTGCCCATCAAGTGAGTCCATCCTGGCCAGGTGCAGCATCAGCGGCGGACCAGCAGGCACTGGAGCTGCTACAGCCGCCCTGTGCTGCTGCTGAGCCTGCTGGCCTGGCCCTGGCTGCAGGGTGCTGCGCAAGGTGTTTCCCCCTGTGGTGTCGGGCGTGACCATCCTGCTGATCGGCATCCACCTGACGGGCGCTGGCCTGGCGGTGAGCAGCGTGATGGCGGCTAGTGCAGCGTGGTGGCGGCCAGTGCTGTGCAGTGTGTGTGGATGCAGGGCCCAGCCTCTGCCCCTGCCCCTATGCACGGCCTCAGCTGCAATCAGCCTTGCTGCTGCTGCTGCTGCTGCTGCTACTCAGTTCTGCTGAGTGGCGCCCTTGGTGTTGCCTGCCCCCTACAGAACTGGGGCGGTGGCTCCTTCTGCAGCCAAACAGGCAACTACAACAAGCTAGTCAACGGTGTCCCTGCCCCTGTGCTGTGCACTGGCAACGGCCAGGTCATGTATCCTTATGGTGGGTGGCCAGGGCCAGGCGGCAGTGCACCACCCTCCAGCTGCCCTGCATGGTCCTGCAGCCCCTGAACCGGGTTGTTGCCTGGCTGCCTGCAGGTGATGGCCACTATGTGGGCATGGGCTTCCTGGTGTTCAGCACCATCATCCTCATTGAGGTGGGCTGCGGCTGTGTGCACCTCAATCTGCCTGGTCTGGCTTGGCCTGAGCCTGATCTGGCCTGTTGCTGCCTTCACAGATCCTTGGCAGCCCCTTCATGCGCAACTGCTCCGCCATCATTGGCCTGCTGTTTGGATACTTCATCGCTGTGAGTGGCCTGCTTGCCCCATGGCGTCGATTGCCAGCAGCATAGCAGCAGCAACGGCAACAGTGCTCCTCAGCCTCACATCCTGCAGCCGTGTGAGGTCTGGGTCAGGGTGCTGTGGCAGCAGTCAGGGGCTGCAGGCTGTCTGCAGCTACATCACAGGCACTGCTCTGACCACCTCATGTACTGCCCTGCCTGGTTCTGCAGGCCATCATTGATGTGGATGGCAAGCGCTTCGTGACCAGCGCTTCCTTTGAGTCTGCCCCCGCCATCACGTGAGCGGCTTCTTTAGGCTTGGCCTTACTCCCCTACCCCTTCATCATACCCCCTGACCTTGGTTCTGCAGCGGCTGGCTGCTGCTCCCTGCCGCCTTGCCCCTCCACAGCTGTGTGCTGGCCAGCAGTGTGGCAGCGAGTGGTGGGTGGTGCTGGCTGTGGCTTGCAGGTTCAACTGGACCAAGACCTTCCCACTCAAGTTCTATGGCCCAGCCATTATCCCCCTCATTGTTGTGTGAGTGGGTGTGATGCTGGGGTTGTGTGGCTAAGGGCCTGTGGTCATGAGACGGTGCCACAACCTGGCACGAGTAGTGGTGTACCTTGCTGGTTGCTTGGAGGGTGGGCAGTGGTGTCTGCTATACACAAGCTGCTACTTTCTAAGCTGCTTGCATTCCTACGGCTGCAGTTCCATCATCACAGCCATTGAGAGCGTGGGCGACACTGCGGCCACCATTGAGGCCTCACGCATGGCAGTGACTGATGACGAGGCGTCCCTGCGCATCAAGGTGAGCAGCAGCAGGGCAGCATGCGCACCTTCCCTGCCAGACTTTGGGCTGTGGAGGACTTATTTCTGCCCCTGTGCCCCTCCTGCTGCTGCTGCTGCTGTGCAGGGCGCTCTGTTCAATGATGGTGTGTCCGGCCTGTTCTCTGCCCTGGCCACCTCCCTGCCCCTGACCACGTTTGCCCAGAACAACGGCGTCATCTCCCTCACCAATGTGGCAGCACGTCAGTCAGGCTGGGCATGTGGTCTGTGGCTCATCCTGCTGGGCATCCTGGGCAAGGTGGGCGGCTGCAGGGGAGGGGGTGCTAAGGCAGCAGCAGGAAGGCTGTTGTGATGTGGCATGCTAGCTTGGTCCATGCGTGGCCCAATCCGCATGGCTGCCATAAGCTGGTGAGGGTGCTTATGGTGCACACAGCGCAGCCCACACAGCTGTCAGTTGAGCAGGGCAGGTCAGCTTGCTCCAGTGACTAAACTGGTGTTGTCGCCCTCTGCTGCTCGCAGGTCGGTGCTTTTGTGATCAGCATCCCCAACTGCGTGCTGGGCGGCATGACCACCTTCCTGTTTGCCAACGTCATGTCTTCAGGCATCAAGGTGGGTCACCACCAGCTGCCTGCACTGCATCCCCCTGCACTCACTCGCCACTGGGCTGGCAACAAGCACAGCTTAGCTGCAGGGGGCATGGGCTGCAGCTATGGCCACCTGGGCCACACTGCCACGCACTGACCCGCTGAGCTGCCAGCCTGCCTTGCTGCTGCTGTGCAGATCATTGTGAGTGAGGGCAACCTGGACCGGCGCACCCGCTTCATCATGGCCTGCTCCCTGGCACTGGGCGTGGGGGTGGAGCTGGTGAGCAGCTGCCCTCACACCAGCGCCTTGCCACCAGCAGCAAGGCAGCAGCAGCACAGCTGGCTCTTTGTGCTGTTCCTGGGCGCTCAGCTGTTGCCTGCGCTGCCGCCCTGGCCTGTGGTGGTGCAGGTGCCTCAGTGGGGCAACTACTGGCTGTGGCCCGTGACCCCGGACATGAGCTCAGGCACTCGTGGCATCCGTGACGCCATCGCCCTCATCCTCAGCACCTCCTTCTGCCTGGCCGCCATCACCGCCTTCATCCTCAACCTGCTGGTGCCTGAGGATGCGCATGATGAGGGTGGGTGATGGTCAGGCAGGCATAGGGGAGTGGATGCAGGCCTGACTGCATGAACTAGGTGATGCTCACAGTCCCTCCTTCCCAGCTGCCATCACTGCGCTGCTGCTTGCTTGTCGCTGTGGCTGCAGGCTTGGCCGCTTATGAGGCCGCCAAGCATGCCTCTGCCCTGCCCCATGTGAAGACCGTTCAGGATGAATCCCACAGCTCAGTGGACCTTGACCTGGAGCAGGCCAAGAGCGGTGATGCCCCTGCACACCAACACATCACCAAGCACTGAGGTCCGGGTACAGGGTCGGGGTGCTGCTGAGCATAAGGCCGAGCCAGACCAATCGCACATTCCTAGCAGCTTGCTGTGTTGGGGAGGGTGCGTGGGCGCAGTGGGCGCTCTTCGGAGTCAGCTGCATGACTCTTGTGCCACCCCGTCTCATAGCCATACGCAACAATGGTAGTGTGCAGGCACGCACTTCAGTGACCACACAGTGGCGCCCCTCGCCTAGCATGTGCGGACCTTGTGCCACGAACATGTATTGCCTGTTGTGGACTTGCGGAATCCTTGCAGCTATGTGCTGAACATCAAGCACTTGCATGCATGCATATATACTTGTGTGATCTATCCCGCATAATGCTCCTCATTGAGATGTGTACTAGTGCATAACGTAAGGCGTTACGATGTGGTATGGGCCAGGTTCATTTATTGCTTGCCAGAGGTAGCGTGCCTTTCTATGTGTTGAAACCCTTGCGGTGATGGGATGATGAGATGTGTGAAGTTGCTCCTGATTGACTGAAACAATTGGTGAGGAATGTTCCTGATTGACTGTAACAACACGACATCACCCGGATCACAGGCTAGGACTGCGAATATGTACGGAAGGATATCAACAACACGAAGTACCGTACCCTCCCTTTTGATTCGCCCCAAAAACAAAAGTGGGGCAGGTCAATTAATTGTTTGACAACTTCGATTTAGTCAAAATCGCAATGTTTACTCGTTCGCGACTTTCGGGAGGCAAAATAACGATGCACGGACGCGAATGAAATGGGAGAGTACGGTAGGATGCTTTGTTTGTGAGTCGTCTATGCGAAGGTTGATGACACAGGGTCACCCCCGCCATTGGCACACTGGACAATGTCAGCAAGTCCCACCATGGGGAAGGTAGTCTTCATGCAAGTACTCTCTAATTTGTTGACCTATCTTGGTAGCCGTTACCGCACTGCCAGCTGCGCACTATGGCGCCTCAGCCGGCAGGTGATGGGTTGACTCTAACGTTTCAGAGTATGCCGGCGCAAACGATCGCGGACATACCTCAGCTACTCACTTTCGGTTGGTCGAGGCTTATGTGAAGCGGCATCAATGAATGAAGTGCGCCTGGCTTCGAGCCAGAAGTACAATCACCTTTCAGCCCGCCAGGCTCACTCCGCCAGCCATCATTTGGTGTAGGCGGTCTCAGAGGACCATGGTTGGGGAAGTCACCTCTCGACATTGCAGCAGGCGCGTAGCATGGCGTGCGTTGTGCGTTTATCGCCGGCCATCCACACACAGAGAATAAGGGCCGCATTCTGCAAGCGACATGCTATGAGCTGACCACTGTCACTTTCTATACTGGCCAAAGCCTTACGAAGTACAACATATGCTGCCATCGTGGCACTGTTGTAGACCTGCCGCTCGGGAACATTCGCAGCAGCCACCATTAGTCAACAATGGCATTGGCGCGACCCAACTTTTGCCTTGCAGGAATGACTAGCCCACTCCGACTACCCGGAATTTGCCCCCTCGCACCTCCACCCCCTCCCAGACCCAACATGGCCCGCACACCTCCTCCCACCCCCTTCCAGCCCCAACCTCGCCCACCATTCCCCCTTCCACCCCGTCCCAGCCCCCTCTCTGCCCTCCTACCCCCAGGCTGGGCTGGGCTGGGCTGGGCTGGGCTGGGCTGGGCTGGGCTGGGCTGGGCTGGGCGGGGCTGGGCTGGGCGGGGCTGGGCGGGGCGGGGCGGGGCGGGGCGGGGCGGGGCGGGGCGGGGCGGGGCGGGGCGGGGCGGGGCGGGGCGGGGCGGGGCGGGGCGGGGCGGGGCGGGGCGGGGCGGGGCGGGGCGGGGCGGGGCGGGGCGGGGCGGGGCGGGGCGGGGCGGGGCGGGGCGGGGCGGGGCGGGGCGGGGCGGGGCGGGGCGGGGCGGGGCGGGGCGGGGCGGGGCGGGGCGGGGCGGGGCGGGGCGGGGCGGGGCGGGGCGGGGCGGGGCGGGGCGGGGCGGGGCGGGGCGGGGCGGGGCGGGGCGGGGCGGGGCGGGGCGGGGCGGGGCGGGGCGGGGCGGGGCGGGGCGGGGCGGGGCGGGGCGGGGCGGGGCGGGGCGGGGCGGGGCGGGGCGGGGCGGGGCGGGGCGGGGCGGGGCGGGGCGGGGCGGGGCGGGGCGGGGCGGGGCGGTCAACATGCAGGGACGGACGCAGGGATTAATTCGTAGGAGTGCAGCTTGAGGGGCCGCAAGCAAACAGCCGCGCCCCAACACGGCACACGAGATGACGAGCGTCTTGCTGCGCCAACGCAGTGCCAGCTGTGCCAGCTGTGCCACGTTGTGTACTGCACACAACGTGTCGGTGCCAACGCACAACGACGGTAATCGGCGCTTCAGCAAACTCACCAACACGGAGCCAGCGCAGCTCGCACATGCTGTGTCTCAACCAACACTCACGATTGTGCACTTGCCAAATCTGTCCTGCCGACCCAACTCCCAACCGACTGGTGCACAAAGCCGCTCCCATCTCGCGCATGCACAGATCTCATTTGCAAGCAAGATGGCCGCAGCCAAGGAGCGTCTCAGCAACATGAGCGACATCGTGGATTGCGACTGCGCTGCCGTGGGCTGGAGGCGGCCAGACCGTCCCTGGCGGGAGTTTTTCCTGGGCACTGGCTTCCATTGGGGCTTCCTGTGCACGTAAGGCCGTTTGCGGGACAATTAAACGACAAGCCCTGAGCACGTGGCTCAACCTGCGCTCGTCAGTGTGTTGCTGCTGCATTGCAACATCGCAGCCTCAACCGGCACACATAGCTGCCGTGTCGCTGGCTGTATGCGCTTGCAGGCCTGCCAACCCCTTGAAGCTCTACAGCAAGCACAGCCAGCGCCAGCCTCCTCACTTCTTCGGTGCGCAGCGGCACAGGGTGTTGGGTGCGGACTTGGGGAGCCATGTCACGTGGAACCCAACTGGCATCGCCATTCAAGTCTAGTTGCTGCACTGGCATGATGCGAGCACTGGCAGCAAATGAAGCGTATTCGAGTTAGTTGGCATGTCAAGGTTTCCTCGACGCTTGCGATTTCGCTGGCACTTGCAGGTATCAACGACTGGCTGGGCATCGCGACTGCGGCCATGGTGGGGGCGCAACACGCACTGGTAAGCGCACGAGACTAATCCCTAGGCCAGCGGCATGTAGGGTTTGTTGCACCATGGCTGCCGACCATGCGCCTGCCATTTGCTGCAGGCCATGGTGGGCGGTCTGATCGTGCCGCCCCTCCTCATCGTGCCCTTTGGCACCCCCAATGGCGATGACTACAAGCGCTACCTGGTACAAGCTGCCCTCATCGTCACTGGGTTGATGACCCTGGTGCAGGTGAGGTGCTGAGACTGAATGACCCCTTGGCTCCTGCATTGCCCAACCCAGCTGACCCCTGGCGGCCAGTACACTACATCACCTTGCCCGAGCTCACCTGTGTTGCTGAAGCACAGCACAGTGAACCCAGCGCACCTCCTTGCGGCACAACCTGATGCCAGTGCTGCCATTGACCTGCATACTGCGCCCTTGTCCCTGCAGGTCACTGGCATCAGGATTGGTGGCAAGTTCATGTGGGGCGCAGGCGTGGTGAGTGGCTGGCCAGCGCAGCCAGCAACTGGTGCACCCCTTGGTTGCCCTGGCTTGACTGCTGCTTTGTGTGGTGTGCTGTCCGGCTGGTTGCAGCTGAGCGTCATGGGCGTGTCCTTCACCAGTGTGGTGAGTGCCCTCCCACACAGCCTCCACCACCGCTCCAGCATGCTCAGCCTGCCATGGCAATCTTGCCGTGCAGCTGCTGGCCATGATGTCACTGCCCCTGCCTTGCCTTGCTTGCGCAGCCCATTGTGCAAAGCACCCTGGCCAAGCTGATGAAGGGCGAGGGCATGAGCTTTGACGAGGCGTATGGCCATGTGCTGGGCACCCTGTGTGTGTCCACCCTCACACCCATCCTCTTCTCCTTCCTGCCCATCAAGTGAGTCCATCCTGGCCAGGTGCAGCATCAGCGGCGGACTAGCAGGCACTGGAGCTGCTACAGCCGCCCTGTGCTGCTGCTGAGCCTGCTGGCCTGGCCTTGGCTGCAGGGTGCTGCGCAAGGTGTTCCCCCCTGTGGTGTCGGGCGTGACCATCCTGCTGATCGGCATCCACCTGACGGGCGCTGGCCTGGCGGTGAGCAGCGTGATGGCGGCTAGTGCAGCGTGGTGGCAGCTAGTGCTGTGCAGTGTGTGTGGATGCAGGGCCCAGCCTCTGCCCCTGCCCCTATGCACGGCCTCAGCTGCAATCAGCCTTGCTGCTGCTGCTGCTGCTGCTGCTACTCACTTCTGCTGAGTGGCGCCCTTGGTGTTGCCTGCCCCCTACAGAACTGGGGCGGTGGCTCCTTCTGCAGCCAAACAGGCAACTACAACAAGCTAGTCAACGGTGTCCCTGCCCCTGTGCTGTGCACTGGCAACGGCCAAGTCATGTATCCTTATGGTGGGTGGCCAGGGCCAGGCGGCAGTGCACCACCCTCCAGCTGCCCTGCATGGTCCTGCAGCCCCTGAACCGGGTTGTTGCCTGGCTGCCTGCAGGTGATGGCCACTATGTGGGCATGGGCTTCCTGGTGTTCAGCACCATCATCCTCATTGAGGTGGGCTGCGGCTGTGTGCACCTCAATCTGCCTGGTCTGGCTTGGCCTGAGCCTGATCTGGCCTGTTGCCGCCTTCACAGATCCTTGGCAGCCCCTTCATGCGCAACTGTTCCGCCATCATTGGCCTGCTGTTTGGATACTTCATCGCTGTGAGTGGCCTGCTTGCCCCATGGCGTCGATTGCCAGCAGCATAGCAGCAGCAACGGCAACAGTGCTCCTCAGCCTCACATCTTGCAGCCGTGTGAGGTCTGGGTCAGGGTGCTGTGGCAGCAGTCAGGGGCTGCAGGCTGTCTGCAGCTACATCACAGGCACTGCTCTGACCACCTCATGTACTGCCCTGCCTGGTTCTGCAGGCCATCATTGATGTGGATGGCAAGCGCTTCGTGACCAGCGCTTCCTTTGAGTCTGCCCCCGCCATCACGTGAGCGGCTTCTTTAGGCTTGGCCTTACTCCCCTACCCCTTCATCATACCCCCTGACCTTGGTTCTGCAGCGGCTGGCTGCTGCTCCCTGCCGCCTTGCCCCTCCACAGCTGTGTGCTGGCCTGCAGTGTGGCAGCGAGTGGTGGGTGGTGCTGGCTGTGGCTTGCAGGTTCAACTGGACCAAGACCTTCCCACTCAAGTTCTACGGCCCAGCCATCATCCCCCTCATTGTTGTGTGAGTGGGTGTGGTGCTGAGGTTGTGAGGAGTGGTGTCTGCTATACACAAGCTGTTGCCATGCCCTGTCGCAAGCTGCCACCTCCCGCAAAGGCCCAAGACCAGCTATGGGCGGTATGTCTCATCACGTGCTGCTTCTTTACCTGCCTGCATCCCCACGGCTGCAGTTCCATCATCACAGCCATTGAGAGCGTGGGCGACACTGCGGCCACCATTGAGGCCTCACGCATGGCAGTGACTGATGATGAGGCGTCCCTGCGCATCAAGGTGAGCAGCAGCAGGGCAGCATGCGCACCTTCCCTGCCAGACTTTGGGCTGTGGAGGACTTATTTCTGCCCCTGTGCCCCTCCTGCTGCTGCTGCTGCTGTGCAGGGCGCTCTGTTCAATGATGGTGTGTCCGGCCTGTTCTCTGCCCTGGCCACCTCCCTGCCCCTGACCACGTTTGCCCAGAACAACGGCGTCATCTCCCTCACCAATGTGGCAGCACGTCAGTCAGGCTGGGCATGTGGTCTGTGGCTCATCCTGCTGGGCATCCTGGGCAAGGTGGGCGGCTGCAGGGGAGTGGACGCTAAGGCAGCAGCAGGGAGGCTGTTGTGATGTTGCATGCTAGCTTGGTCCATGCGTGGTCCAATCCGGTTGGCTGCCATGAGCTGGTGAGGGTGCTTATGGTGCACCCAGCGCAGCCCACACAGCTGTCAGTTGAGCAGGGAAGGTCAGCTTGTTCCAATGAATAAGTTGGTGTCGCCGCCCTCTGCCGCTCTCAGGTCGGTGCTTTTGTGATCAGCATCCCCAACTGCGTGCTGGGTGGCATGACCACCTTCCTGTTTGCCAACGTCATGTCTTCAGGCATCAAGGTGGGTCACCACCAGCTGCCTGCACTGCCCTCCCCTGCCCTCACTCGCCACTGGGCTTGCAACAAGCACAGCTTAGCTGCAGGGGGCATGGCCTGCAGCTAGGGCCACACTGCCAGGCACCGACCCGCTGAGCTGCCAGCCTGCCTTGCTGCTGCTGTGCAGATCATTGTGAGTGAGGGTAACCTGGACCGGCGCACCCGCTTCATCATGGCCTGCTCCCTGGCACTGGGCGTGGGGGTGGAGCTGGTGAGCAGCTGCCCTCACACCATCGCCTTGCCACCAGCAGCAAGGCAGCAGCAGCACAGCTGGTTCTTTGTGCTGCTCCTGGGCGCTCAGCTGTTGCCTGCGCTGCCGCCCTGGCCCGTGGTGGTGCAGGTGCCTCAGTGGGGCAACTACTGGCTGTGGCCCGTGACCCCGGACATGAGCTCAGGCACTCGTGGCATCCGTGACGCCATCGCCCTCATCCTCAGCACCTCCTTCTGCCTGGCCGCCATCACCGCCTTCATCCTCAACCTGCTGGTGCCTGAGGATGCGCATGATGAGGGTGGGTGATGGTCAGGCAGGCATAGGGGAGTGGATGCAGGCCTGACTGCATGAACTAGGTGATGCTCACAGTCCCTCCTTCCCAGCTGCCATCACTGCGCTGCTGCTTGCTTGTCGCTGTGGCTGCAGGCTTGGCCGCTTATGAGGCCGCCAAGCATGCCTCTGCCCTGCCCCATGTGAAGACCGTTCAGGACGACTCCCACAGCTCAGTGGACCTTGACCTGGAGCAGGCCAAGAGCGGTGATGCTCCTGCACACCAACACATTACCAAGCACTGAGGTCCGGGTACAGGGTCGGGGTGCTGCTGAGCATAAGGCCGAGCCAGACCAATCGCACATTCCTAGCAGCTTGCTGTGTTGGGGAGGGTGTGTGGGCACAGTGGGCGCCCTCCGGAGTCAGCCGTATGACTCTCGTGCCACCCCGTCTCGGAGCCATACGCAACAGTGGTAGTGTGCAGGC
Source organism: Haematococcus lacustris (assembly GCA_030144725.1). NCBI lineage: Eukaryota > Viridiplantae > Chlorophyta > Chlorophyceae > Chlamydomonadales > Haematococcaceae > Haematococcus > Haematococcus lacustris. Next base: position 1,506,010 of record JASKMD010000018.1, on the reverse strand, counting down.
ACGCACTTCAGTGACCACACAGTGGCGCCCCTCGCCTAGCATGTGCGGACCTTGTGCCACGAACATGTATTGCCTGTTGTGGACTTGCGGAATCCTTGCAGCTTCATGCTGAACATCAAGCACTTGCATGCATGCATAGAGACTTGTGTGATCTACCCCGCATAATGCTCCTCACTGAGATGTGTACTATTGCATAACGTAAGGCGTTACAATGTGTTGTGAGTCAGGTTCATTTATTGCTTGCCAGAGGTAGCGTGCCTTGCTTTGTGTTGAAACCCTTGCGGTGACGGGATGAGATGTGTGAAGTTGCTCCTGATTGACTGAAACGATCCCCGCAAATGTGAGACGGTCTGGGGCGCGAATCTCCGTGTAGCTCGTGACAAAGTTTTGACGCAGCCGGGTGTAACAGGCGTAAGCGGCACCCAGCAGCCGCAAAACACTAGCTCAGATCGGCGCCCGCCCAAACCTGACCTGTGCCTTCCGCTCCTAAAAGACTCACGCACATCATAAGGCGAGGCTGGCAATCCTTCTACGCACGCCGTAAGCTAACGGCACAAGTGCAGTACGCCTGCTTGCATGTCATTGCATGGAGAATATAAATTGTGACTATGCGCACAAGTCAGGCAGCTGGCACCCCTTACATTACTTAGGTCGCGGCATGACTCTTTGCGAATGAAAGCTGCATCATGACAGCGTTACATCATCACTTGGCACTATGTTGTCGGGATGGCTCGGGATGGCTCTGGCTTTCAGTGTTACATGTGCCGTGGTGCCTCAACCTTCTCCCTCAACTTCAGCAGGCACAAGTCACGCAGCTCATTCTTTGACTTACTTGAAACACCTCTGATGCTATTGTGCTTGCACCATGCTTTCAATAGGTCCTTGTTCAGTGTATCAAATTGAGGCATATCAGGGGTGTCCAAGAGAATGAGCCTAATACACTCTGCATTCAAAGCAGCTTGCCTAGCAGCTTCCTTGTCTAGCAGCATGGGCATGGGCTCAAGAGGCATCGAACCACGGCATTGTGCACCACACGGCTGAGGGGGGTTGCTCATGCGTGCACCACAAGCACATGCCGTCATCATGTTGGTTCCTCAATGATGCCTTGCTCTTGGAGCAGGCTGATGACGGCAGCCCTGTCTCTCCAGGACAACTGCTTGAGGACACGGGCCACATTGCGCATGGAACGCAACACCACCGAGTGGGATGTGGCTGCGGGGCTGGTGGTGGCGGCTGTTGTGGGGGTGAGGTCAGGTGTGGCTGTGGAGGGGGGCTGTGTACGTTGTCGCTTTTGCGAGCCTGTGACAGGCATCAGCATTGGCTGTACCTCCTGCAGGACTGCTCCAAGGTTGTAGGGCTGCAAGGCTGTTGTAGGAAGGGTGGGGTGGGTTGCTGCAAGGCGGGTGGGGAGGGTGGGTGGGGAGGGTGGGTGGGGTGGGTTGCTGCAAGGCCGGTGGGGAGGGTGGGGAGGGCGGGTGGGGAGGGCGGGTGGGGTGGGGAGGGCGGGTGGGTGGGGAGGGTGGGTGGGGAGGGTGGGGTGGGTTGCTGCAAGGCGGGTGGGGAGGGTGGGGAGGGTGGGGAGGGTGGGTGGGGTGGGGAGGGTGGGTGGGGAGGGTGGGGTGGGTTGCTGCAAGGCGGGTGGGGAGGGTGGGGAGAGAGGGTGGGAAGGGTGGGGAGGGTGGGGTGGGTTGGAGGTGTGGCTAGCAGCAAGCGGCGGCGCTTTTGGCTGCGTGTCGAAGGCAACACCTGCACTTCAAGCACCTCCTGCTCCTTTGGCACCCCAGACTCCAGGTCAAGCACAGCAAAGCGGTTGAACAGCCTCATGGGGGTGCTGGTAGGCTGTGCAGGTGGGCCTGGAAGTGGTCAGGACGGCATCCTACGCATAGAAACACATGAACATGTTTGCTCAACATATTGAGGCATAGCGTCGTTTATAATTGATAATAACAGATGAAAGTCGGGCAGGTGACTGTTGTGTGCTTTCCTCAGCTGCTCATGCCTGGCATGCGTTTCACAAGTGTTCACACGAACATCAAACTGACCTAGACAAGGTGAGGTATAATACAACCTTACTCACCTCTTGCTCACTGTTTTCAAGAGCTGATTCCCTTGCTGCACTCCTGCTTGGAAGAGCCTTGGGCTGCTGTGGGTTTGATGCTGATCCTTAACACAGCCAAGCACCTGTGGAGGTCAGCAGAATTGGCAGCATGTGTTAGCATCGTATGCAAAACGCACTAAGAAACAGCACCCCGTGCTTACCTGAGATGTATTCGCGAGTTGCCCAGTCCAACGGCAGCAAAGGCTGCTCGGCACGGAAATGCCTCCGGCCACCAATCCACCTCTCCTGTTGCGACACGCATATAAACAGATGGTGAATGACATTACGAATCTAATCAAGTCGTCGCGACAATGCAGTACAATCGACAAAAGAGGGCCTAACCTGCTAGCGACACCGTTGTGAGATGTAGAGCCCAATGGTGGAAGAATTACATGCAGCGGATCAAAGACGGTGCCAAAAAGTGAATTGCGGGGCCAATGGCGGGGGTGACCTGCTTTGCTTTGTGTTGAAACCCTTGCGGTGATGGGATGATGAGATGTGTGAAGTTGCTTCTGATTGCCTGAAACAATTGGTGAGGAGTGGTCCTGATTGACTGTAACAACAAGATATCATCTGGGTCACAGGCCAGGACTGCGAACATGTGCGGAAGGATATCAACAACACGAAGTACCGTACTCTCCCTTTTGGTTCGCCCCAAAAACAAAATTGGCCTACCGTACTCTCCCTTTTGATTCCCTATCCCTAATCGTTTTTTGTCCTTCGGGAAACCGGGAATGATTAAACAATGCATTTTTCTGGTCTTTCGGGAAGTAGTCAAACAATTAGTTGACCTTGACGAAAGTGCCAGCAATTGACCAGTTTGTGGTCCGGGGCATCAGTGCCGCCGACGCAGCTGATAATCTGCACCGCGAGCTCCTTATGCACGATGAACAACGCTTCCAGATGTCTCGCGATCGTCAAGCGGCAATGATTGAGAAGCGACTACCTGGGACCACTAACTTTGGGCCTTCTCCACGCCTCAATCTTGCCGCATCGCCCAACACACCTCCTCCTCTCGCACGCACCGGCAAGGCGTATGAGAACTGGTGGCAACCTGCTAGGATTCAGCCCACCCTGGGCTGGGCCAGGGGGAGGCGGGCCAGGCTGGGGCAAAGGCTAGTGCGGCGGGCCAGGCCGGGGTGGCAACCAGGGTGGCTGCTATGCCCCGGGCATGGTCGAGGGAGGTGGGCCAGGCTGGGGCAAAGGTTGGGGTCACAGGGCAGGCAAGGGTGGCAACCAGGCTGGCAACCATGTCAGAGGGGAGGCGGCTCGTCATACACGGGCAGCCGGCCAAGGCGGGGTGCTTGCTTTGGCCAAGGCAGCAGAATGGGTGGCTGCAGGAGTACGCAAGTCTGAATGCTCCAAGGCAGATGATGAGATATGCCGCCACTGCCAGCAGCGGCAGGAGGACCACGACTGTATGAGCAGGTTCAGTGCCCCATGTGACATGGTCAGGTGAAAAGGCCACTGGAAGAGAGACCACGACAGTCAATGTCAATCATACGATTTTGATGCAAGATTAATGGGGTGGTAGGCTTGATTATTTCTATGCACGAGGACGTTCTCAAAACAAACTTTCGACGTACTTTGGACATCGGGGAATGTGAAACAATAAAAAATATGGCTCGGGAATAGTATTTTAATCATAGTTTTCGAGGCCTCGGGAATCAAAAGGGAGAGTACGGTAGGTCAAGTAATTGTTTGACAACTTCGATTCAGTCGAAATCACATTGTTTACTCGTTTGCGACTTTCGGGAGGCAAAATAACGATGCACGGACGCGAATAAAAAGGGATAGTACAGTAGGATGCTTTGTTTGTCAGTCGTGCTATGCGAAGGTTGATGACACGGGCACACTGGACAATGTCAGCAAGTCTTCATGCAAGTACTCTCTAATTTGTTGACCTATCTCGGTAGCCGTTACCGCACTGCCAGCTGCGCACTATAGCGCCTCATCCGGCAGGTGATGGGTTGACTCTAGCGTTTGAGAGTATGCTGGCGCAAACGATCGCGGACATACCTCAGCTACTCACTTTCGATTGGTCGAGCCTTACGTGAAGCGGCATCAATAAACGAAGTGCGCCTGGCTTCGAGCCAGAAGTACAATCACATTCCAGCCCGCCAGGCTCAGTCCGCCAGCCATTAAATGGGGTAGGCGGTCTCCGAGGACCATGGTTGGGGAAGTCACCTCTCGACATTGCAGCAGGCGCATAGGATGGCGTGGGATGTGCGTTTATCGCCGGCCATCCACACACAGAGAACAAGGACCGCATTCTGCAATCGACATGCTGTGAGCTGACCTCAAGCGTTCCCAAGATAGGGTTGGTAATCTTCATACAACTGCAGCCCATGACAGCATGGACGGCTTGCATCTTTTAAAATGGCTTGCATGTCTGACCCATGACGACATTATCGAGAGGGCTGATAAGTGCCTTGTGAATAGGTCGGAGCAGCAGAAAAAGGAAGCCGTTGCAGCTAAAGCAGCACATGTGGCAAGGTTCAGCCAGGAAGTCGCGTCATTTCTGCAGCCTTCACAAGGGAACCATGACAAATGAAGATGGTGTGAGTCAGGTCAGTGGGTCTAGTAGGGGATAGGCATGCGCTGTGGACAGCTGCTGTCCAGTAGCCAGCTGCCTTGAAGCAGTCAATCAGCTTTGCGCACTCATGCTCAGCGTCATGGCTCTCCCGGTGGACAGACCCAAGGCAGCAATGGCCCTGGATGGACTGACTGTGGCGCAGGAGGGGGCAAGCTGCTGCTGGCGCATACGGCTGGGTAGTTTGGTGACGCGGAGCAGCCAGCAGCCTTGCTGGCAGCCTCTGGACCCTGGATGGGAGGAGTGGAGGGAGAGGCAGAGGCTGATCCCTGGCTAAGGGAGGAGGGTAGGAATGGAGTGCTGGGAGGTGGTGGTGTGAGGAGGGAGCTGTCAGTTGCAAAACGAGACAGCCGCCTGATCACCCTGGCGGGTCTGGCAGGAGTTTAGGTGATGGTTGGAGATGGCTGGGGTTGGAGATAAGGAGTTGGTTGGGGCTGGGTGGCGCATGGGCAGTGCAAACTGCATGATGATGCCCAGGTTCCAGGGCTGGCAGCTGTACCACCAGGGCTGGCAGCTGTACCAAGGCTGGTAGTGGCCCCATGGTTTTGTAGGGCTTGTCCCCTTGCTATCAAAGCCAATAGCACCAGCGCCCGTTAGAGCACACAGGCCTGCAACAAGGAGAACAATCGCTTTAGGTTTTAGGTAGCAGTAACCTTGCATGGTGGAAATGAGCTTCTGGTATCATTGTAACATGGTATCATTGGAACTTCTTGGCTATCATTGTAACTCACCAGATTAACGCTTGTGGGCCTGATGACAGATGTCATGCCACCCTGTCCTCTAGCTGCTGGCCTGGCAGGATGTGCCATGCTGCGTCTGGGATGCTTGCAACTCCGCCTCCAACACCTATATACATGACAACACAGCCGATGCAGGGTTGGAGATGCGGGTCCACGGGGCAAGGCCAGCGGCAACCCGAGCTGCCATTGTCGCCGATCCTTTCTTACTACGCTTACTACGCTTACTACGCTTACTACGTCGGCCCATCGCTAATTATGGCCGCCAGTCTGCATCATTTGCGCCGCTGATGAACGCTGGTGGTAGCTTGGAGGAACCAGAACAATCTCATCTACTTTCGCAGCCTGGTGAGAGCGAGATGATGGGGTACTTTAGACATGAGCATGCTAGGTATGTCTGGGCGTATGTATGGGTGATAATCCTAAGGATAACGCTATCAAAGTAGATGAAGTTCTTGGGGCACACCGCTTGCATCTCTACAGGAGGTCAGCACAGCGTTTGATGCACTTCCTGCCCAGAAATGAGGTTTCAACTAACTGTAATTGCATGAGCCTCCCAACCTGCGCAGGGCAGATGTATTACACTGCAATAGCTTCCCGTGGGAGCTATGAGCATACCCCAAAGCTAGGGCGCAGAAACCAGACGGATGCGTAGCAGCAAGAAGCAGCAAATTGACCTCAAAAACAGCACTGCAGATTTGCATGCCGGCACCCCATCACGGCACGCCGACCGACCGACTAGTGACCGCTCTACCTCGCTCGTCGTTGCGGCGTTGTTGTTTCACGTGCACTACCGTCAGGGTGCAAGGAGTCCCTGGTGCCAGGATACCGCGGAGGGGGGCAACGTCGACTTTAGCCCGTCCCTCGCAGGCCAGGCTGCGGAGCACCACGCCGCAGCGGGGCGTCGCGGTTTAACCTCTTGAAGTGCAGTATACGCGACAAAAAGTGACGGTACATTTTTTCGAGCTATTTTACCTGACCTTGTGGAACCTGACCTTTGGCAACCTAAGTATTTCTGCTTGTCAAACAGTGCAGGCCTACAAACAAGTCGCGTTTGAAAGGATGGGCTGAGAAGCAGCGGCATCCGCTTAGTTCCGATGAAACTCTTTCAGTTTTTCAATGAAACACTTTCATTTTCATTGAAAATCTGAAAATTGATATTCTGAAGATTCACAACACTGAGCCCATCTACTCCATCATTTGATGTAACGTTTGCTGCGTCTGCTGCAATGTGATAATGCGCGTTTAATGTATGACTGGAATTGCCATCGGAGTCTTTCGATGCGGGCAGCCACATGTGACCCCGGATGTGTCCCAATCACCGACCGTGGTTAGCTTCACTGGTAAGCTACGTCCTTGGCTATCCGTTAGCAATGCACGACATGTCGTTGGCGCACACCACCGAAGTCCGGCAAACATGGCTGCGCGAGCTTCCTGATGGTGCAGGCCGCTTGGCGAAGATGTGAGAATTCCCTTGAGTGTTTACGGCAGCGCTACATCGCTGTAGTTGGGTGTTACTAGCGTTTAAAGACTCATTTACGGCTCATTTAGGAGGCCATAATAGGGGGGTGAGGGCTGTTTAAGGTACGCTTTCCGCTGTTTAAAATACGCTTTTCGCAGTTTAAGAACCGTTTGAAGATCCAAACATGCGTGTTTTAGAGACGTCGCACCAACCAAAGCTCTCTGATCCTTACGCATGCTCGGCATGAACAAAGCACCCTGCAGCACCCTGACAGTTATTACGCTTGCAGCTGCAAAAGCTGGGCTTTCATGCTGGAAACATGCCCTGACAACCCTGACATGCACACACACGCAGCCCCGCCACACACGCACACGCACACACACTCACACACTCACTCACACACACGCTGTACACACACACCACGCACAAGCTTGCTGCCAGCTCGGCACCACGCACGGAGCTGGCACCACGCACACGCACACACACACAACCCGCCTCGCACTCACACACGCAGCCCCCTCACACACGGACACGCACTCACACACATGCTCACGCGCACACACACACCGCACACGCACACACCAAGCACACACACACATGCACACACACACGCGCACACACGCACACACCAAGCACACACACACACACACACACACGCACACACCAAGCGCACACACGCACGCACACATGCACGCACGCACACACCAAGCACACACACGCATGCACACACACACGCACACACACACACACACACACACACACACCAAGCACACACACACACACACGCACACACCAAGCGCACACACGCACGCACACATGCACACACACACGCACGCACGCACACACCAAGCACACACACGCACACACCAAGCACACACACACACGCACACATGTGCACACACACGCACACACACGCACACACACACGCATACACACACACCAAGCACACAACTCCTACAGTCACATGAAGGCTAGAGGCAAAGCAAAAAAAGGCAAGCTAGGCAAGCATGGCAGCTATTCCTAGGCTGTGCATACCAAGAGGCACTGCAACGCCATCATTGTGCGCGTCTCCGTATCCTTGGTCTTCTTGTTAAGCGTGCTTGTTTGCTAAGCCTTGGTGATAGCCGGGTCAGACCGTAACAGCGTGAACAGTCCTGCGCATCCATAACACACGCACACTACAGATGTACACCGTTCGTCTTCCCACAAACCAGCTCCGAAGCACATCACCTGCTCGTCCACTAGTTGCAGCTAGGCGGACGTCACCGCATGCCTGGCCCGCTGCACATTGTGGAGCAGCGGAAGAAGCGGCTGCGAGCACACAAGCTACATAAAGAGACTAAAACACAACTAGAGCTAAAGCAACTAGCTCACCATCAGTTCCGGCTGAAACCGCGGCTGATTTGTCGGCTGGGCTGGGGATGGGTGCGGCTGCAAATGGCAAGCAATGCAGGTTAAGCAACGCGAAAAAGAATACAGCCGCTGAAGTACGGTTGGCTTACCAGCCCGAAGCGCCAAGAGAGGAGTGGGTCCCAGAGAACCACTGTTAGGCTACTCCAACGGCTCTTCCATACCGCCAACACAAGTCGGCAAGATAGGCCAGGCTTCCAAATCGGCGTCTCACTTTTGAGGAGTGAGATTTGAGCGGAGTGGGAAACGACCAAACTAGCGTCAACGCACGTTAAAACGCGCGTAACACCCAACTACATTAGATAGTTGGCAAACATGTGCGTGTTAAGCGCGCCTAAAGACGCTCGGCCTCGGTCCTCGCGCGTAACAGCCCTCGGGGGTTAGGGTTAGGGTTAGGGTTAGGGCTAGGGCTAGGGTTAGGGTTAGGGTTAGGGTTAGGGTTAGGGTTAGGGTTAGGGTTAGGGTTAGGGTCGCTACGCTCCGCGGCCTCTGGCTGAGGTCTCGGGCTGTTACGCGCTCGGACCTCGGCCTCGCGTCTTTAGGCGGGCTTAACACTCCATGTTTGCCAACTATCTACTACATAATGGTGGGCGCCAGGCTAGCAAACCCACCCACCCCTCAACATCTTTGCTGCTTTTTGCCACCGCCGCTGAGCTCCAGCCAAGCTCCATACACTCTTGTCCAAGATGACTCTTACGTGCATCACCCGAACAAAGAAACATAGATATTGGATCAACACACAATGATTGGGACCACTCCAAAGGCACATCCATTGTTGGCAGGTGTAACAGCATTTTTCAGAATCGCGGCTTGAGATTTTGCACATAGCCATATGACGTGGTTGTAAGATTTGGGTTTGAACGAAAAATCATAAATATGCATGGTTGGTAAGATATCGCTAAGGTGATGTGTTGTACCACTCGGTGTGGTGCAGTGTAGCACAAGTGGGTGCATTGTAGTAGTGCACTAGTGACAGGTGCAGTACTACACCATGAAAAGCAAATAACATTTTAAGGAACAACAATCTCCAAACCTTGAAGATACCAATAAATGACCAACATAACTACATTATTACATCACAAAACTGTACATGGTGCAGTTTTGCACCATGAAGTTTGGTGCACTGTTGCGGCATTAGGTATGGTTGTGAGGCGGCATTAGGTATGGTTCCGAGGCGAACCGTGTACAAAAACACCCCCTCAAAATCGATAGTTGTGCACTAATTTGCGTGTGTGTTCCACCACCCCCTTCCAGTCCTCCCAACCCTACTCCCCGCCCATTCCCGCCCATCCCCCATCTCTCCAGCCCTCCCCTCCTCCCACCCACTCCCACTCCCTCCCACCCCCTGCAAGCCATGGGCAAGAGGCCGAGCAAAGCTCTCCGTGCCCATCTGAAGGCGTTTAGTAGCTCTCCCCAGACAGGCCACCGCCACTGCCCTAATGGTATGAAGGCTGCGGTGGGCAGGGCACATGCTAAGGTGCAGCGCTTGCGGGATGTGGAGCAGTCCCTAATGGGCACCGTGGAAGGGGCACCGTGGAAGGGGCTGGGGCTGAGGCCGCAGCTGGGGCAGGCCGACTCACCACTCAAGTCACTGATGTGTTGGCTATCATCCCCTTGCCTACTGGCACGGCAGAAGCTCATGTCCAAGTCATAATGGAGGAGCTGCTTCTCCACGGCCTCGACAACATCACAGCATCACATTGCCAGCATCACATCGCCAGCATCACAGCAGTCAGTGCAGCTGTGAACATGGGTGATTATGGTGGTGTTGTCGCCCGCATGAGTGAACTCCTGCAGTGCAAGGGGCAGGCTGGCTGCACCCCTGCTATAGCCACGGCATACACAACACACAGCTGACTGGGCTTGCTGCATTGGGTGGTGACATCCGCCCAGCCCAGTATTGGGTGCCGCTCGGCATGGGAGCATGGGGCGCCTAGCCTCAAGTGCCGTGTGACACCCACACCACAGGCCAGCTACATCAGCTCAACGGTGTCCATGCTGCGCGTCTGGGCGCATAAGGGTCAGTCTCCACCATGGGCTGTCACCCTTTGCCAGCTGCTCCAGGACAACAGCCTGCTGCTCAGGATCATTGGGGAGAGCTTCTTGCAAGTACTGCACCTATAACCTTGTTTTAAGCGTAGTAGAGCGCCAGCAGCAGCTCCAAAAGCTAATAATAATCTAGTTGTCACGACTGCCGTCGTCGCGTCCACATGCCAATAGCAAAACATGTTCCGTCTGCTGCTACGCGTTGCAGGTACCACTCACAACAGTGTGGTGAAGCGTGCTAGACTACTAGTGCAATCGCATGAACTTAAATGTCGATCTTTGGGCAGGCACTGAGCACCGCTGAGAGCGAGATAGTTTTTGCTGCGTCTGCCATCTCGTATCTATGAGTCCCTTCTGTCCAAAGCACTGTTTACATATATTTCTGACTAAGTGGTTGCGGAGATACGGGCTTCCTATTACAGGGGGGTGGTTTTCAGGTAGTTGGGAACGCCTGAGCTGACCACTATCACTTTCTATACTGGCCAAAGCCTCACGAAGTACAACATATGCTACCATCGTGGCACTGTTGTAGACTTGCCGCTCGGGAACATTCGCAGCAGCCACCATTAGTCAACAATGGCATTGGCGCGACCCAACTTTTGCCTTGCAGGAATCACTCCTGGCAAATAAGGGCTGGCTGGCTCGGCAAACTTGCGAGTTGAGGTCTGAGACTTGGCATGTAGGCTGCTGTGACCTAGTGGAGGAGAAGACTCCCTTGGGCCAAAGTGAAATTCTTGGTCATTGCGAAGCTGCTGGACCATGAGCTGGGCCCTCACCCCGAATTTGGCTAAGGGAGATGGTGCTAACTGACTGAAGTGACTTTTTAATATTTCTGAGTATGAGGAGTTGTCAGACGTCAGAATAGAAGCACAACCTACTAGGTAGCATGTGCAAAGTCAAAGCCAGTAAGAAATGGGGGCCAGTTTACTGAAACCCTGCACACGGTTTATTCTCTCTTTGAGGCACAATTAGCCTTTGAAACCTTGTGCAGGGTTTCACTTGACCTTGTGCAGGGTTTCGCAAACCTTGTGCAGGGTTTCAAGACCGTGTGCAGGGTTTTGCCGACCTTGTGCAGGGTTTCGATCCAAGCATTGATTTTTTCTAAGTCAACTCAGACCTTGTGCAGGGTTTCGTTAACCTAGTGCAGGGTTTCGCTGGCCTTGTGCAGGGTCTCGATCAAAGCATTGATTTCGCCTAAGTCAACACAGACGTCGTGCAGGGTTTCGCTAACCCAGTGCGGGGTTTCGTTCCTTGTGTTGATTTCTCCTAAGTCATTCAAAGACGCTGTGCAGGGTTTCGCCAACCCCGCTTTGTGCATGTGACTTGCAGGGTGCATGTGACTTGAGGTCGCGAGGCGCCATGAGAGGAAACCATGTCGACCTCGCAAAGCCCACAGTAATGCAGCAACACGCAACACGCGACACGTCCATCCCAAACTCAGCAGCGGCGACATCGACAGCGCCCAAATGCGCAGCCTCGCAGCCGGCCATGAAATGCGGTCCAGCTAGCCTTCGCAGCCATCAGTCGTCAGCCAAGAGGCCAGCATGCAGCTCGGTTTCGCAGCCATTAGCGATCAGCGAAAGGAATAGGGTACTTGTGATCAAGCACAGAGTTGAGGGCGAACGGCACAAAGGTAGCTTGCAAAGGTGCGATGCATAGATGCGACTCTGAGGTGCGACCGCGGGGTTGGAGCGTGGCATGTGTCATGTGCTTGAGCAGGTTCGGTGCCAAGGCGCAGTGGCACCTTCCATCAGCCAGAAAGAGCAACCACAACGGCAACAAGTAGCGGCATCCAGGGCGGCAGACAAGAGCAAAAGCGTACCCTCCTCCCTCCTCCCTCTTCCCTCTTCCCTCCTCCTCCCTCTTCCCTCCCCATAAGGAATGATCAAGGGACCGCATGGAGCAAGCAGTGAGTGGCTAGCCCCACGCACATAAGTGACCCCTTGTACCCAGCCTAACCGCTAGCACGCCCCATGTTTACTGCAGGTGTGATGGTCAGCTCAGCAGCCAGAGCGGCAGCAAGGAGCAACATGCCTCTTCTCCCTCCTCCCCCTCACCTCCTCCCCCTCACCTCCTTCCCTCACACCCCCCTCCTCCTCCTCTCCCTCACCCTTACCCAGGCTTGGAGTGCACACCCTCACCCTCACCCTTGGTGGCACCACCTGCCAGACCCACCACTCCCCAGGAGGCGCAACCAAGAGGAGCAGCCAAGAGGAGCAGCCAGGAGCGGCAGCCAGGAGCAGCAGCTAGGAGCGGCAGCCAGGAGTGGCAGCCAGGAGGCATGGGCAAGGCAAGTGGTTGGCCAAGGCCAAGAGGCCCATGCCCTCCACAGCCAGGAGGCACAGCCAGGAGGGAGGAGCAGCAGCCAACAAGGAGGCAGCAAGGAGTCAGCAATGGCACATGGAGATAACAGTGAGTGGCCAGCCCCTTGCACATCAGTGGCCCCCATTGCGCAGCCTTACCGTGAGCACGCCCCTTGTTGCTTGCAGGTGTGACGGTCACACGCCCACCCCTTGCCCACCCCACCCCTCCCCTATCCCACCCCACCCCACCCCACCCCACCCCACCCCACCCCACCCCACCCCACCCCACCCCACCCCACCCCACCCCACCCCACCCCACCCCACCCCACCCCACCCCACCCCACCCCACCCCACCCCACCCCACCCCACCCCACCCCAGCAAACGGTGAGTGGCCAGCATGAAGCAGATTTGTGGCTCTTGGCACCGAGCCTGATGGCTAGCATGCCCCTTGTTTGCTGCAGGTCTAATGGTCACACCCTTCCCTTGTCCTTCCCCTCACCCACAGACTCACCCGTGTCGCTCCGCTTCCCCCCTCCTGCGCTACGCTGCAGCCCCTCCCCTACCTTACCCTCACCTTACCCGACTTCCACCACCACCTCCCAGGCCAGCAGCCCAGGGCAGCAGCCCGGAGCAGCAGCCTGGAGCGGCAGCTAGGAGTGGCAGCCATGAGGTGGTACATGACGTGTGTAGCCATGAGCCAGCTGCCATGTGGCAGGTGTGGCAAGGCATGAGCAACAAGGAGCCTTAAGAGAGCAACAAGGAGCCAGCTGCTATGGGGCAGGTGGTGCAAAGCATGATCAGCCAAGAGGCAGCTGCAGCCCTTCCCTTATCCCAAGCAATGAGACAGCTGCCATGTGGCAGGTGTGGCAAGGCATGTGTAGCCCTGAGTCAGCTGCCATGTGTCATGAGGTGCATGGCTTCGTTAGCCATGTGTTTGCTGCTGTTCGTCATGAGTATATAGTTTGAGTAGCCATTAGTCAACTGGTATGAGACGAGCAATGCATGGCGTGTGTAGCAGTGTGTCAGTTGCTATGAGATGCTATGAGGTGCATGAGGTTGCTATGAGGTGCATGGCGTGTGCAGCCCTGAGTCTAGTGGCTTGTGTCATGTGGTGCATGCCTGGCAGCACCAGTTTCAGTGTGTTGTTAGCCATGAGTCAGTTTGTGTGATAGGCATGACTCTAATGGTGATGCCGTGTGATGTTACATTGATGTAGGAGGCCACATGTGGCAGCAGATGTCAGCAGGCATGTAGGCTGTAAGCCAATGCTGACTATACACTCATGCTTTGATACCCTGTGCACGGTCTATGAAACCCTGCACTAGGTCTTTGAAACCCTGTGCAAGGTTAGCGAAACCCTGCACACGGTCAGCGAAACCCTGCACACGGTCAGCGAAACCGTGCACACGGTCAGAAACGCCTAGGAACTGAGCCACACCAAACCCTGTGCACGGTCTATGAAACCCTGCACTAGGTCTTTGAAACCCTGTGCACGGTCTATGAAACCCTGCACACGGTCAGCGAAACCGTGCACACGGTTAAAAGCGCCTAGGAACTGAGCCACACCAAACCTTGTGCACGGTCTATGAAACCCTGTGCACGGTCTTTAAAACCCTGTGCACGGTTTGTGAAACCCTGCACATGGTCTATGAAACGCTGCACAAGGTCTGGAACTGGCTTGACGGCCACCTAGGGGCTGAGCCAGTTGAAACCCTGTGCACGGTTTGGCGAAACCCTGCACAAGGTTTGACCGCTTCAGCTAAAGGCCGATTACAGCCCAACCACGTCGATTAAAATCATGAAACATATGGCGATGGGACGGCCTTTGAAAGGGCTATCTGCAGTCCCCCTTACCTAAAATCGCCGACTCGGCCTTATTCTCCACGAGTGATGACTAGCCCACTCCGACTACCCGGAACCCCCCCCTCTCGCACCCCCACCCCCTCCCAGACCCAACATGGCCCGCACACCTCCTCCCACCCCCTTCCAGCCCCAGCCTCGCCCTCCATCCCCCCTTCCACCCCGTCCAAGCCCCCTCACTGCCCTCCCACTCAGGTGTCCCCAACTAACAGAAAATGACAGGAAACCGACCCCTGGTAATCAAAACGACGCCGCGTCTCAGCCACGTGGTTTCTATTTATGTTTCGCACATCAATGGATAGAGGACTCCGTCAGCTATGCGGTGCAACATGTGTCATTAAATACTGTGGGCTGTGCTGAGTGCTATGGCGGCTCAAATTTTGACATTCAAATTCATGCCAGTTTTGCTCATGCGGGCCTCGTGGCGAGAGACCGCCGCGACCGACGTGGCTCAGTAGCATCTGCAAACAGTCAGGGACAGTCGCCGCAGTCAAAACAATTCACATGGCACGTCAAACCGATGTAACCGCGCCACTCCACACTCGCACAGAAATATACAAGGCTGCTGCATTGCTTGACATCTTCGTAAGCAGTACTGTTGGCCTGGCCTATCTGCAAGGCCATACAAGGTGTGTAGGCCATTGCTATGTTACCTTGCTCGACATGTTGGGTCCGATCCCTCCCGCCTGCCCTCCGCATGCGTGTCCAGCTCGTGTTCAGCTCCGCTCTGGCCCCTTGCTGCTCAGCTGGAAGGGTGCCAGCTGCTGCCAGCTGCTGCCAGGGGGGGGCAGCAGGAGGGGGGGGCAGCCCAGGGGCGGGGCCAGCACCAGCTGCCAGCACCTGCACCTGCCTCCTGCTCATCCTTGCTGTGGCTTTCAGGCCATTGGGACTGTGTAGATACGCAGCCCTAGGTGATTTCAGTTGGGCTTCATATTGAGCCTGCCGCAGGCTGCGGCCCATAGGGGAGCGGGGGCAGTGGTAGGGAGTGGGAGGGCGGGGCTGGGAGTGCGGGGCTGGGGCTGGGGAGGGGTGGGAGGGGGGGGGCTGGGGGTGGGAGGGGCTGGGAACGGGTGGAAAGGGGGGGTGAGGCTTGATAGGACGGAGACCTTTGCTGAGGGCTGGGAGGGGGCTGGGAGGGGGTGGGAGGGGGTGGAAAGGCAGTGCAAGGGGGTAGGAGGGCGGGGCTGGGAGGGTGGGGATGGGCCTGGGAGGGGGTGGGAGTGCGGGCTGGGGGTGGGAGGGGTGGGAAAGGCGGGGCTGGGGCTGGGAGGGGGCTGGGAGGGGGCAGGTTCCGGGCGGTCGGGGCGGTCTAGTCATTACTGCAAGGCAAAGTTGAGTCACGCCAAAGTCATTTCCAACCGGCCTGATCGATGAAATGCAGTGCTTTCTTCTCCAACAGATGCTTCGTTGAGTAATGAACAAAGTTGACAGTGCAAAGTCACAGTGGTCAGCTCACAACATGCCGATTTGTGCAAGGGGGTCCCTATTTTTGTGTGACTAGCCAGAGAGAGACGCACATTTTTCGCGTTTGCAGCAATGTCGAGTGTCAATCCGCCCAACGATGGTCTTCCGACGCCGCCTGTACCAATGAAAAGTTCGCGGAGCGAGCCTGGCGGGCTGAATTGTGATTGTACTACTGGCTCGATGCCAGGCGCAGTTAACTTATTGATGCCGCTACATACCACTAGTACGGTTGATGGTGAGCAGCTGAGGTGTGTCCGCGATCGCTTGCGCCGGCATGGACTCTGATGCAAGGATTAACGCGCCGCTTGCCAGTAGATGCGGAGTAATTCGCAGGTGCCAATGCAACAAACGCTATCGAAACCGGTGCACTCTGTAGCGAGTACTTGCATGAAGATTACCAACCCCATGTTGGGGACTCCTGACTCCCACCCCCCGCACGTCCTTTTCACCCCCTCCCAACCCTTCCCACCCCCTCCCACTCCTAAATGCGGCAAAGTGGGGCTGGGCTGGGCTGGGTTGGGCTGGGCGAGGCGGGGCATCTCCGGTGCGCTATTAGAGTAATTTAGGATAACAATTTGATAGACTGAACCGCGAAGTTGTCAAACAATTATTTTCATATGGGCGAATCATAAGGGAGAATACGGAACTTCGTGTTGTTGATATCCTTCCGCACATGTTCGCAGTCCTGGCCTGTTCCCCGGGTGATGTCTTGTTGTTACAGTCAATCAGGACCATTCCTCACCAATTGTTTCACTCAATCAGGAGCAACTTCACACATCTCATCATCCCATCACCGCAAGGGTTTCAACACAAAGCAAAGCACGCTACCTCTGGCAAGCAATAAATGAACCCGACTCACAACACATCGTAATGCCTTACGTTATGCACTAGTACACATCTCAGTGAGGAGCATTATGCAGGATAGATCACACAAGTATCTATGCATGCATGCAAGTGCTTGATGTTCAGCATGAAGCTGCAAGGATTCCGCAAGTTCACAACAGGCAATACATGTTCGTGGCACAAGGTCCGCACATGCTAGGCGAGGGGCGCCTCTGTGTGGTCACTGAAGTGCGTGCCTGCACCACTCAGGCAAATTAGTAACAGCATTTTTGAGATTCGGAGCCTCGGACTTGGTACATAGTCAAATGAAGGCATTGTAAGATTGGGGGTTGAAACTAAAATTCGTGATTTTGCGCGGTTGGTGAGATACGGCCATGCTACAGTACTGTAGGTGTCTACAGTACTGTCGGGGTACCTCGCGAGTACACGAACAATACTGTAGACACCTACAGTACTGTAGGCACCTACAGTACTGTAGGTGTCTACAGTACTGTCGGGGTACCTCGAGAGACCACTTACAGTACTGTAGGTATCTACAGTACTGTAGACATCTACAGTACTGTAGACATCTACAGTACTGTAGGTACCTCGAGGTACCTCGAGAGACCACTTACAGTACTGTAGGTACCTACAGTACTGTAGACACCTACAGTACTGTAGACATCTACAGTACTGTAGACATCTACAGTACTGTAGACATCTACAGTACTGTAGACATCTACAGTACCTCGAGGTACCTCGAGGTACCTCGAGAGACCACTTACAGTACTGTAGGTACCTACAGTCACTCCTACAATTTAGTCCCTGCGTTTGTCCCTGCGTTCTGCCGACCTTGTCCGATCGGGCTGAAAATTTGATAGATGGCAGTTTTCAGAAAATAAAACATATTTTTCAAGAAATATATTTGGAAAAACCCAAAAGCTGTTGCGCTGTGGCCCGCAACCTATCCCTGCACTTATCCCTGCACCTACGCCCCAGGGCCACAGCGCAGCCGCCTTTGTTTTTTTCATAATATTGTTTCTGAAAAATATGTTTTATTTTCTGCAAACTACCATCTATCAAAGTTTCAGCCCGATCGGACAAGGTCGGTAGAACGCAGGGACAAACGCAGGGACTAAATTGTAGGAGTGGTACTGTAGACACCTACAGTACTGTAGACATCTACAGTACTGTAGACATCTACAGTACTGTAGACATCTACAGTACTGTAGACATCTACAGTACTGTAGGTACCTCGAGGTACCTCGAGAGACGACCTACAGTACTGTAGGTACCTACAGTACTGTAGACACCTACAGTACTATAGACATCTACAGGACTGTAGACATCTACAGTACTGTAGACATCTACAGTACTGTAGACATCTACAGTACCTCGAGGTACCTCGAGGTACCTCGAGAGACCACTTACAGTACTGTAGGTACCTACAGTACTGTAGACACCTACAGTACTGTAGACATCTACAGTACTGTAGACCCCTACAGTACTGTAGACATCTACAGTACTGTAGACATCTACAGTACTGTAGGTACCTCGAGGTACCTCGAGAGACCACTTACAGTACTGTAGGTACCTACAGTACTGTAGACACCTACAGTACTGTAGACATCTACAGTACTGTAGACATCTACAGTACTGTAGACATCTACAGTACTGTAGACATCTACAATACTGTAGACATCTACAGTACTGTAGGTACCTCGAGGTACCTCGAGAGACCACTTACTGTAGCCTTTAAGCACTTAGAAAAATTCTGAACATCTAACTTGCATTCAAGGCATCCGTCCAACACTTAGTCGCAGCATCTTGTAGCCGGTATTGCAGCGATGGCATCGCACGAGGTTACCCATACTCGCAGCCGCATCTAGCCCATACTCGCAGCCACATACTCGGCAATCAACCTCGCGGCCACACAGCTGGTCCACAGATGGCATCGCACGAGGTTACCCATACTCGCAGCCACATCTAGCCCATACTCGCAGCCACATACTCGGCAATCAACCTCGCGGCCACACAGATGGTCCAGCAGCGCAGAAGCATACCTGTGAGGCAGCTCGGTGCGAGGATCTCACCTCGCAGCCCACCTCGCAGCCATTTTCCTCGCAGCCAGCCTCGCAGCCAGCATCGCAGCTAGCCTCGCAGCCAGTTTCCTCGCAACGATTCTCCGCAATGAATCGCAAGCATTGATGCACCAACGCAAGGCAGGTGCAACGTGTTGTGAGCAGCGAAGAGGCCAGACGGACTATGGTAAGAGCTTAGGACCAAGGTAAGAGCTTAGAAGGAGCTAGCATTGCGCAGCATAGCCCTTAGTATCCAGCCTAACCGCTACCACACATGGTTGCTGCAGGTCTTACAATCACGCCTAGTACCCCCCTGATTACCACCCCCTCCCAGTCCCCCTCACCACCACCACCACCACCACCACCACCACCACCATTTCATCACCTCTCAAAAACGTTCCCACTGTTGCCTCCCTTGTGTTGCAGCCCAGCCCAGCCCAGCCCAGCCCAGCCCAGCCCAGCCCAGCCCAGCCCAGCCCAGCCCAGCCCAGCCCAGCCCAGCCCAGCCCAGCCCAGCCCAGCCCAGCCCAGCCCAGCCCAGCCCAGCCCAGCCCAGCCCAGCCCAGCCCAGCCCAGCCCAGCCCAGCCCAGCCCAGCCCAGCCCAGCCCAGCCCAGCCCAGCCCAGCCCAGCCCAGCCCAGCCCAGCCCAGCCCAGCCCAGCCCAGCCCAGCCCAGCCCAGCCCAGCCCAGCCCAGCCCAGCCCAGCCCAGCCCAGCCCAGCCCAGCCCAGCCCAGCCCAGCCCAGCCCAGCCCAGCCCAGCCCAGCCCAGCCCAGCCCAGCCCAGCCCAGCCCAGCCCAGCCCAGCCCAGCCCAGCCCAGCCCAGCCCAGCCCAGCCCAGCCCAGCCCAGCCCAGCCCAGCCCAGCCCAGCCCAGCCCAGCCCAGCCCAACCCTACTCTCCCACCCTGCACTTCCTACTGAGGTGAGGACAAAGGAAGGTGGGTTGTAATGGAGGGCTGCTACACCTGCCCCTCCATCTGCCAGCTCTACATCTCCCTACTCTAATGGTGAGTGCATCCAGTACCCATGTCCAATGTTTGCTTCGTTACACAAATCGTGACACCATTGCCGCAGGTCTTGTGCGCTTACACCTGAGACTATCAATGCCCTCCCCACTTCTCTCGCCCTCCCCATAGACCTCCCCATGGACCTCCCCTTCCCTTCCCTCCCCTTCCTCCCCTTCCTCCCACACACATATACACCACACCCCAGCAAAAGGTGAGTGCAGGTATGTGGCACCCTGTACCCACCTTAACCGTTAGCATGCCCCTTGTCCCGCTGCAGGGTTGATCGTCACACCCTTCCCCATCCCCTTTTCCTCCCCTTTCCCACGCCCACCACCAACGCCCAGCTTGTCGTCCCTCCACTTCCACCTCTACCCACCCCCCACTTCCCCCCTCCCCGTCACCTCTCCCCTGACATCCCAGCAGCCAGGAGAAAGCCCACCCCACCCACCCTCTTCCCACCACCACCACCCCCTCCCTTCCCCCTCTCTCTCTCTCTCCCATCCCATACTTGTCAAGCCTCCTCTTCCCCTCTCCCACCCTTCGATTGACGTGGCATCGCAGCCCCCACCTCACCCCACCTTCCCTTCCCTACACCCTACACTCCCCACCGCAGTCCCACCCCACTGCTGCATGGGATATGTTGCCTGATGGGAGCAGGTAGGAGGCCAGGAGGACCACAAAGGTAAGGCCACGGTGATAGCTAACACAGTGCCCAGCCTGGTCACCCTACATCACGTGCACGCCCCTTGGTTGCAGGTCTGATGGGCACCTCCCCTCCCCTTTCCTTTCCCCTATACAACCACCCCCTCCCAATTCATCCTCCCCCACCCCAACCCCGCCCCCGCTCCCTCCCCCGCCCCCCGCCTCCCGCCCATGCCCCCAACCCATGCCCCCACCCAACCCAACCCATGCCCCTAACCCAACCCACCCCGCCCAGCCCAACCCGGTTGAGCCTCCCGCCTCCCCGCCTCCCGCCTCCCTGCCTCCCGCCTCCCGCCTCCCGCCTCCCGCCTCCCGCCTCCCGCCTCCCGCCTCCCGCCTCCCGCCTCCCGCCTCCCGCCTCCCGCCTCCCGCCTCCCGCCTTCCACATCTACCCCCCCCTCCCACTCCCACCCCCTTCCCAGCAGCCAGCCAAAAGGTAGGTAGGCGCTACAGTGCCCCTACTAGGTCTGCTGCTGCTGCCACTGCTGCTGCTGCTGCCCCCCTGCTGCTGCTGTTGCTGCTGCTGCTGCTGCTGCTGCTGCTGCTACTGCCCCCCTGCTGCTGCTGCTGCTACTGCCCCCCTGCTGCTGCTGCTGCCCCCCTGCTGCTGCTGCTGCTGCTGCCCCCCTGCTGCTGCTGTTGCTGCTGCTGCTGCTGCTGTTGCTGCTGCTGCTGCTGCTGCCCCCTGTTGCTGCTGCTGCTGCTACTGCCCCCCTGCTACTGCCCCCCTGCTGCTGCTGCTGCTGCTGCTGCTACTGCTGCTGCTGCTGCCCCCCTACTGCTACTGCCCCCCTGCTGCTGCCCCCCTACTGCTACTGCCCACCTGCTACTGCCCCCCTGCTGCTGCCCCCCTACTGCTGCTGCTGCTGCGCCCCTGCTGCTGCTGCTGCGCCCCTGCTGCTGCTGCTGCGCCCCTGCTGCTGCTGCTGCCCCCCTACTGCTGCTGCTGCCCCCCCCCCCTGCTGCTGCTGCCACCCATGCTGCTGCTGCCTACAGTACTGTAGGTGTCTACAGTACTGTAGGATGTCTACAGTACTGTAGGTGTCTACAGTACTGTAGGTGTCTACAGTACTGTAGGTGTCTACGGTACTGTAGAGTGTCTACAGTACTGTAGGTGTCTACAGTACTGTAGGTGTCTACAGTACTGTAGGTGTCTACAGTACTGTAGGTGTCTACAGTACTGTAGAGTGTCTACAGTACTGTAGGTGTCTACAGTACTGTAGGTGTCTACAGTACTGTAGGTGTCTACAGTACTGTAGGTGTCTACAGTACTGTAGAGTGTCTACAGTACTGTAGGGTGTCTACAGTACTGTAGGTGTCTACAGTACTGTAGGTGTCTACAGTACTGTAGGTGTCTACAGTACTGTAGGATGTCTACAGTACTGTAGGTGTCTACAGTACTGTAGGGGTCTACAGTACTGTAGGTGTCTACAGTACTGTAGGTGTCTACAGTACTGTAGGTGTCTACAGTACTGTAGGATGTCTACAGTACTGTAAGTGTCTACAGTACTGTAGGGGTCTACAGTACTGTAGGGGTCTACAGTACTGTAGGGGTCTACAGTACTGTAGGGGTCTACAGTACTGTAGGTGTCTACAGTACTGTAGGTGTCTACAGTACTGTAGAGTGTCTACAGTACTGTAGGATGTCTACAGTACTGTAGGTGTCTACAGTACTGTAGGGGTCTACAGTACTGTAGGGGTCTACAGTACTGTAGGATGTCTACAGTACTGTAGGATGTCTACAGTACTGTAGGTGTCTACAGTACTGTTGGTGTCTACAGTACTGTAGGATGTCTACAGTACTGTTGGTGTCTACAGTACTGTAGGATGTCTACAGTACTGTAGGATGTCTACAGTACTGTAGAGTGTCTACAGTACTGTAGGTGTCTACAGTACTGTAAGTGTCTACAGTACTGTAGGGGTCTACAGTACTGTAGGGGTCTACAGTACTGTAGGTGTCTACAGTACTGTAGGTGTCTACAGTACTGTAGGGGTCTACAGTACTGTAGGTGTCTACAGTACTGTAGATGTCTACAGTACTGTAGAGTGTCTACAGTACTGTAGGTGTCTACAGTACTGTAAGTGTCTACAGTACTGTAGGATGTCTACAGTACTGTAGGTGTCTACAGTACTGTAGGTGTCTACAGTACTGTAGGTGTCTACAGTACTGTAGGTGTCTACAGTACTGTAGGTGTCTACAGTACTGTAGGTGTCTACAGTACTGTAGATGTCTACAGTACTGTAGAGTGTCTACAGTACTGTAGGTGTCTACAGTACTGTAAGTGTCTACAGTACTGTAGGTGTCTACAGTACTGTAGAGTGTCTACAGTACTGTAGGTGTCTACAGTACTGTAGGTGTCTACAGTACTGTAGGTGTCTACAGTACTGTAGAGTGTCTACAGTACTGTAGGATGTCTACAGTACTGTAGGTGTCTACAGTACTGTAGGTGTCTACAGTACTGTAGGTGTCTACAATACTGTAGGATGTCTACAGTACTGTAGGTGTCTACAGTACTGTAGGTGTCTACAGTACTGTAGGATGTCTACAGTACTGTAGGTGTCTACAGTACTGTAGGGGTCTACAGTACTGTAGGGGTCTACAGTACTGTAGGTGTCTACAGTACTGTAGGTGTCTACAGTACTGTAGAGTGTCTACAGTACTGTAGGATGTCTACAGGTACTGTAGGTGTCTACAGTACTGTAGGGGTCTACAGTACTGTAGGGGTCTACAGTACTGTAGGATGTCTACAGTACTGTAGGATGTCTACAGTACTGTAGGTGTCTACAGTACTGTTGGTGTCTACAGTACTGTAGGATGTCTACAGTACTGTAGGTGTCTACAGTACTGTAGGATGTCTACAGTACTGTAGGATGTCTACAGTACTGTAGAGTGTCTACAGTACTGTAGGTGTCTACAGTACTGTAAGTGTCTACAGTACTGTAGGGGTCTACAGTACTGTAGGGGTCTACAGTACTGTAGGTGTCTACAGTACTGTAGGTGTCTACAGTACTGTAGGGGTCTACAGTACTGTAGGTGTCTACAGTACTGTAGATGTCTACAGTACTGTAGAGTGTCTACAGTACTGTAGGTGTCTACAGTACTGTAAGTGTCTACAGTACTGTAGGATGTCTACAGTACTGTAGGTGTCTACAGTACTGTAGGTGTCTACAGTACTGTAGGTGTCTACAGTACTGTAGGTGTCTACAGTACTGTAGGTGTCTACAGTACTGTAGGTGTCTACAGTACTGTAGATGTCTACAGTACTGTAGAGTGTTTACAGTACTGTAGGGGTCTACAGTACTGTAGGTGTCTACAGTACTGTAGGTGTCTACAGTACTGTAGACCCCTACAGTACTGTAGCTGCCTTCCCCCCATGCATCCTTAACCCCCATGCCCCCTTCACCCCCATGCAGGAACAACTCAATGTAGCCCAAGCTCGTTTGCTATCCCGACAGTGCTATGCAAATGCGCTGACAACAAAGCGTGCCTATGTTGCCGAGCCCAGCATTATTCAGCCTCTAGGGTTCGGTATCGACCCTGAGACCAGCCCTTGCAAGAGTCAGATCCCTTGCCCATACCATGCATGCAGTGATTGGCAGGACCACAAGTGGTGATGTAATGATGTAGGCTAAGAGTCATGATGTAATGATGTGAGGTTAGATGTAATGATGGATGGTTGAGGGCCAACCGCAAACAACTATTGGGGCAATCTCTGCCGCACTCGATATTACACGGGAGGGTGCGGTGCAGGAGGTTGTTGTGATTGCGGGGCATCATCAACATCCACAGCTTTGCGGGAGCTTGCAAGCCGAGGTACCCAGTACAACCGACAGAACGGACCTAGCTTGCGATAGAGACGGGCCCCGGCCTTAGACCTTACACGTATGTATGTAGCTCCCTATGGCGACCTTATTGCGTGGACACAACTTTCGGCACATATATCCATATCGAGCTTGCGGGCCTACGCTTCGACGCCTCTCACTATTTATAGCACGCAGAAGCTGACGGTGCAATCGCGGTAGCAAATGGTGGTTTGAATGTGGAGAACAGCATGGTACCCTATTTACAAGAGACCTTGTCAAATCTGACCTACAGTACTGTAGATGTCTACAGTACAGTAGACACCTACAGTACTGTAGGTGTCTACAGTACTGTAGGTATCTACAGTACTGTAGACATCTACAGTACTGTAGGTACCTACACTCCAACTGCTCACATACTCAGAATTTCAACAAGCGTCAAGTGGCGTTGGAGTCGCAAGGACAATCCGAGGCGAACCGCATCAAAAAACTACCCCCCTAGGATGACGAATATCCGCACTAATTTGCCTGTGTGACACTACCACTGTTGCGTATGGCTCCGAGACGGGGTGGCACAAGAGTCATGTAGCTGACTCCGCGCCCACACACCCTCCCCGACATGAGCTCCAAACACAGCAAGCTGCTAGGAATGTGCGATTGGTCTGGCTCGGCCTTATGCTCAGCAGCACCCCGACCCTGTACCCGGACCTCAGTGCTTGGTAATGTGTTGGTGTGCAAGAGCATCACCGCTCTTGGCCTGCTCCAGGTCAAGGTCCACTGAGCTGTGGGAGTCGTCCCGAACGGTCTTCACATGGGGCAGGGCAGAGGCATGCTTGGCGGCCTCATAAGCGGCCAAGCCTGCAGCCACAGCGACAAGCAAAAGCAGCACAGTGATGGGCAGCTGGGAATGAGGGACTGTGAGCATCACCTAGTTCATGCAGTCAGGCCTGCATCCACTCCCCTATGCCTGCCTGACCATCACCCACCCTCATCATGCGCATCCTCAGGCACCAGCAGGTTGAGGATGAAGGCGGTGATGGCGGCCAGGCAGAAGGAGGTGCTGAGGATGAGGGCGATGGCGTCACGGATGCCACGAGTGCCTGAGCTCATGTCCGGGGTCACGGGCCACAGCCAGTAGTTGCCCCACTGAGGCACCTGCACCACCACAGGCCAGGGCGGCAGCGCAGGCAACAGCTGAGCGCCCAGGAGCAGCACAAAGAGCCAGCTGTGCTGCTGCTGCCTTGCTGCTGGTGGCAAGGCGATGGTGTGAGGGCAGCTGCTCACCAGCTCCACCCCCACGCCCAGTGCCAGGGAGCAGGCCATGATGAAGCGGGTGCGCCGGTCCAGGTTACCCTCACTCACAATGATCTGCACAGCAGCAGCAAGGCAGGCTGGCAGCTCAGCGGGTCGGTGCCTGGCAGTGTGGCCCTAGCTGCAGGCCATGCCCCCTGCAGCTAAGCTGTGCTTGTTGCCAGCCCAGTGGCGAGTGGAGGGCAAGGGAGGGAAGTGCAGGCAGCTGGTGGTGGCCCACCTTTATGCCTGAAGACATGACGTTGGCAAACAGGAAGGTGGTCATGCCGCCCAGCACGCAGTTGGGGATGCTGATCACAAAAGCACCGACCTGAGAGCGGCAGAGGGCGGCGACACCAACTTATTCATTGGAACAAGCTGACCTTCCCTGCTCAACTGACAGCTGTGTGGGCTGCGCTGTGTGCACCATAAGCACCCTCACCAGCTCATGGCAGCCAACCGGATTGGGCCACGCATGGACCAGGCTAGCATGCAACATCACAACAGCCTCCCTGCTGCTGCCTTAGCGTCCACTCCCCTGCAGCCGCCCTCCTTGCCCAGGATGCCCAGCAGGATGAGCCACAGACCACATGCCCAGCCTGACTGACGTGCTGCCACATTTGTGAGGGAGATGACGCCGTTGTTCTGGGCAAACGTGGTCAGGGGCAGGGAGGTGGCCAGGGCAGAGAACAGGCCGGACACACCATCATTGAACAGAGCGCCCTGCACAGCAGCAGCAGCAGCAGCAGGAGGGGCACAGGGGCAGAAATAAGTCCTCCACAGCCCAAAGTCTGGCAGGGAAGGTGCGCATGCTGCCCTGCTGCTGCTCACCTTGATGCGCAGGGACGCCTCATCATCAGTCACTGCCATGCGTGAGGCCTCAATGGTGGCCGCAGTGTCGCCCACGCTCTCAATGGCTGTGATGATGGAACTGCAGCCGTAGGAATGCAAGCAGCTTAGAAAGTAGCAGCTTGTGTATTAGCAGACACCACTCCTCACCCTCCCCAAGCAATCAGCAAGGTACACCACTACTTGTGCCAGATTGTGGCACCGTCTGATGACCACAGACCCTTAGCCACACAACCCCAGCATCACACCCACTCACACAACAATGAGGGGGATGATGGCTGGGCCATAGAACTTGAGTGGGAAGGTCTTGGTCCAGTTGAACCTGCAAGCCACAGCCAGCACCACCCACCACTCGCTGCCACACTGCAGGCCAGCACACAGCTGTGGAGGGGCAAGGCGGCAGGGAGCAGCAGCCAGCCGCTGCAAAACCAAGGTCAGGGGGTATGATGCAGGGGTTGGGGAGTGAGGCCAAGCCTAAAGAAGCCGCTCACGTGATGGCGGGGGCAGACTCAAAGGAAGCGCTGGTCACGAAGCGCTTGCCATCCACATCAATGATGGCCTGCAGCACCAGGCAGGGCAGTACCAGAGGTGGTCAGAGCAGTGCCTGTGATGTAGCTGCAGAAAGCCTGCAGCCTCTCACTGCTGCCACAGCACCCTGACCCAGGCCTTCCACGGCTGCAGGATGTGAGGCTGAGGAGCACTGTTGCCGTTGCTGTTGCTATGCTGCTGGCAATCAACGCCGTGGGGCAAGCAGGCCACTCACAGCGATGAAGTATCCAAACAGCAGGCCAATGATGGCGGAGCAGTTGCGCATGAAGGGGCTGCCCAGGATCTGTGAAGGCAGCAACAGGCCAGATCAGGCTCAGGCCAAGCCAGACCAGGCAGATTGAGGTGCTCACAGCCGCAGCCCACCTCAATGAGGATGATGGTGCTGAACACCAGGAAGCCCATGCCCACATAGTGGCCATCACCTGCAGGCAGCCAGGCAACAACCCGGTTCAGGGGCTGCAGGACCATGCAGGGCAGATGGAGGGTGGTGCACTGCCGCCTGGCCCTGGCCACCCACCATAAGGATACATGACCTGGCCGTTGCCAGTGCACAGCACAGGGGCAGGGACACCGTTGACAAGCTTGTTGTAGTTGCCTGTTTGGCTGCAGAAGGAGCCACCGCCCCAGTTCTGTAGGGGGCAGGCAACACCAAGGGAGCCACTCAGCAGAACTGAGCAGCAGCAGCAGCAGCAGCAGCAGCAGCAGCAAGGCTGATTGCAGCTGGGGCCGTGCATAGGGGCAGGGGCAGAGGCTGGGCCCTGCATCCACACACACTGCGCAGCACTAGCTGCCACCACGCTGCACTAGCCGCCATCACGCTGCTCACCGCCAGGCCAGCGCCCGTCAGGTGGATGCCGATCAGCAGGATGGTCACGCCCGACACCACAGGGGGAAACACCTTGCGCAGCACCCTGCAGCCAGGGCCAGGCCAGCAGGCTCAGCCGCAGCACAGGGCGGCTGTAGCAGCTCCAGTGCCTGCTGGTCCGCCGCTGATGCTGCACCTGGCCAGGTGGACTCACTTGATGGGCAGGAAGGAGAAGAGGATGGGTGTGAGGGTGGACACACACAGGGTGCCCAGCACATGGCCATACGCCTCGTCAAAGCTCATGCCCTCGCCCTTCATCAGCTTGGCCAGGGTGCTTTGCACAATGGGCTGCGCAAGCAAGGCAAGGCAAGGCAGGGTCAGTGACATCATGGCCAGCAGCTGCACGGCAAGATTGCCATGGCATGCTGAGCATGCTGGAGCGGTGGTGGAGGCTGTGTGGGAGGGCACTCACCACACTGGTGAAGGACACGCCCATGACGCTCAGCTGCAACCAGCCGGACAGCACACCACACAAAGCAGCAGTCAAGCCAGGGCAACCAAGGGGTGCACCAGTTGCTGGCTGCGCTGGCCAGCCACTCACCACGCCTGCTCCCCACATGAACTTGCCACCAATCCTGATGCCAGTGACCTGCAGGGACAAGGGCGCAGTACGCATGTCAATGGCAGCACTGGCATCAGGTTGTGCCGCAAGGAGGTGCGCTGGGTTCACTGTGCTGTGCTTCAGCAACACAGGTGAGCTCGGGCAAGGTGATGTAGTGTACTGGCCGCCAGGGGTCAGCTGGGTTGGGCCATGCAGGAGCCAAGGGGCCAATCAGTCTCAGCACCTCACCTGCACCAGGGTCATCAACCCAGTGACGATGAGGGCGGCTTGTACCAGGTAGCGCTTGTAGTCATCGCCATTGGGGGTGCCGAAGGGCACGATGAGGAGGGGCGGCACGATCAGACCGCCCACCATGGCCTGCAGCAAACGGCAGGCGCATGGTCGGCAGCCATGGTGCAACAAACCCTACATGCCGCTGGCCTAGGGATCAGTCTCGTGCGCTTACCAGTGCGTGTTGCGCCCCCACCATGGCCGCAGTCGCGATGCCCAGCCAGTCGTTGATACCTGCAAGTGCCAGCGAAATCGCAAGCGTCGAGGAAACCTTGACATGCCAACTAACTCGAAGACGCTTCATTTGCTGCCAGTGCTCGCATCATGCCAGTGCAGCAACTAGACTTGAATGGCGATGCCAGTTGGGTTCCACGTGACATCGCTTCCCCAAGTCCGCACCCAACACCCTGTGCCGCTGCGCACCGAAGAAGTGAGGAGGCTGGCGCTGGCTGTGCTTGCTGTAGAGCTTCAAGGGGTTGGCAGGCCTGCAGGCGCACACAGCCAGCGACACGGCAGCTATGTGTGCCGGTTGAGACTGCGATGTTGCAATGCAGCAGCAACACACTGACGAGCGCAGGTTGAGCCACGTGCTCAGGGCTTGTCATTAAATTGTCCCGCAAATGGCCTTACGTGCACAGGAAGCCCCAATGGAAGCCAGTGCCCAGGAAAAACTCCCGCCAGGGACGGTCTGGCCGCCTCCAGCCCACGGCAGCGCAGTCGCAATCCACGATGTCGCTCATGTTGCTGAGACGCTCCTTGGCTGCGGCCATCTTGCTTGCAAATGAGAACTGTACAAGTGCGAGATGGGAGCGGCTTTGTGCACCAGTCGGTTGGGAGTTGGGTCGGCGGGACAGATTTGGCAACCGCACAATCGAGAGTGTTGGTTGAGACACAGCATGTGCGAGCTGCGCTGGCTCCGTGTTGGTGGGTTTGCTGAAGCGCCGAGCAAATCTTGTGCGTTGGCACCGACACGTTGTGTGCAGTACACAACGTGGCACAGCTGGCACAGCTGGCAATGCGCTGGCGCAGCAAGACAGGCAATCGGACGCAGCTCGTCATCTGTGGGTACGCCGTGTTAGGTCGCGGCTGTCTGCTTGCAGCCCCTCGAGCTTGATGCCGGTCGCGTTTGGCAGAAGGGTATTAAATAGGGTCAAGAGGGCCAGCCAATGGCCAGGGGTTTATCAGAGCCTGACTGTGTCATCAGTGGGTTAGCCAGCTGGGTAGAAGGAGCAGCAGGGTGTGTGCTGCAAGGCTCAAGAAGGAGCGAGGAGAGCAGGCCTTTATTCGTTGGTGGGCGGTGGCCTCTCAAGGCCTGCTTCAATCTTGCCGTGCGCCCCGCCCCGCCCCGCCCCGCCCCGCCCCGCCCCGCCCCGCCCCGCCCCGCCCCGCCCCGCCCCGCCCCGCCCCGCCCCGCCCCGCCCCGCCCCGCCCCGCCCCGCCCCGCCCCGCCCCGCCCCGCCCCGCCCCGCCCCGCCCCGCCCCGCCCCGCCCCGCCCCGCCCCGCCCCGCCCCGCCCCGCCCCGCCCCGCCCCGCCCCGCCCCGCCCCGCCCCGCCCCGCCCCGCCCCGCCCCGCCCCGCCCCGCCCCGCCCCGCCCCGCCCCGCCCCGCCCCGCCCCGCCCCGCCCCGCCCCGCCCCGCCCCGCCCCGCCCCGCCCCGCCCCGCCCCGCCCCGCCCCGCCCCGCCCCGCCCCGCCCCGCCCCGCCCCGCCCCGCCCCGCCCCGCCCCGCCCCGCCCCGCCCCGTGTAGCGTGCTAAGAGCAGCGCCGATAACCGATAACTACCTTCTTTCCCACAGCATGACACGGCCAGGGTTTAGAACGTTTCCCCCGAGGAGTCGAACCTCTGAAGCAGGTGTGCACGAAGGCCCACCTGCCCCTTTCGCCCACCATGTCACACTGCAGTACAGAAGTACCGTGAGGCGAGCTAGGCTTCGAGGAGCCGTTCGCTACATTCCTCCCCCTCCAAAGAGGAAACGCTCCGCCCTCGTGAGAACACAAGGACTCGCAACACTATAGCAGTGATGCTAAGACAAACCATGCACTGCATTATATGCAGTCAACACTTCTTGGCAGTTCACAAGGTTATTCCTTGGCTCCCATGTGTTGTAAGAGTCATCATAACCCTGCCACTTGACCAAGTAGCCACGTGCTCTACCAGCACGTACACCACGATGGGCGAGCAGTTTCTCAACTTCATACAGAGGCGCCTCATCTAGCCAATCCACAGGAGGAGGCAAGTGAGGGTGCTCAGAGGTGTAAGGTCTCAACAGGGCGACATGGAACACAGGATGCATGCGTGCCATGGCAGGAGGCAGGTCTAGGCGCACAGCAACAGGACCCACATGCTCCAGCACCTTGAAGGGCCCAATGAACCTGGGCAGCAGCTTCTTAGCCTTACCTGGCTTCAGCCTAAGGTTCTTGGTGCTCAGCAGCACTAGCTGACCAGGGTGGTACTCCACATCCCTGCGTCCCTTGTTGGCCAGATAGGCCTGACGCTGCTGAGCTTGCTCCATGAAATGGCGAGCCTGCTTGACATTACTTTGCCACCATTCAGACAGCTTCCTGGCAGAGGGGCAGTACACCTCACCTGGCAGCTCCAGCAATGCAGGTGTCAGAGGTGACTGGCCAGTGTTGACCAGGAAGGGCGTGGACTGGATGGATTCCTGCCAGCTGTTATTCACAGCGAACTCAGCCAGTGACAGGAAGAAGGGCCAGTCAGACTGGGCAGGGGAGATGTAATGTCGAAGCATCTCCTCCAAGGTACGATTATACCTTTCTGTTTGACCATCAGACTCAGGATGGTAAGCGCTGGATTTACATTCTTTTACACCAAGAATGGCCATAACCGACGCCCAGAAATGATTAGTAAAATGAGAGCCTCTGTCAGAGATTATTTCTCTGGGTACTCCATGATGTTTAAACACATTGTCAATGAAAAGGCGGGCAAAGCCCTCAGCGTTCATAGACTCACGGCATGGCACAAAGTGTACCATTTTAGATAGCCTATCCACAAAGACAGCAATGGCATCAAAGCCATGATCACCAGGCGGTAGTTTAGTGATCAAGTCCATAGACATGGACTCCCATCTGTCATAGGGTATGGCCAGCGGCGTAAGCAAACCACCAGGTCTGGTGTTCACAGACTTGTTGCGTTGGCATGCATCACAATTACTCACATAGTGACGTACTTCAGATCTCATGCGTGGCCACCAGAACATCCTGGAGATACGCTCCAGCGTCTTGGTGATCCCCACATGGCCTGCAAACTGTGCATCATGCATCTCCACCAATATCCTGGCTTTGAGCTGTTGGCAGTTAGGAACCACTATTTGATTCTTGCCTTTGGTGCGATACAAGCCATGCTTATCCTGATCATATTGATCCACCGAGCTGGCAAAGTCCTCATCTGCTGCATACGCTGCCAGCAGCTGCTCTGTCATATTGACAGGGTGCAAAGGGTGCACAGGCAAAGTGTTACGAGCGCCGGTCGAAGTGCTAGCGAAGCGTCTCGGAAAAGTGATGACGCGATTGCGTCATAGTGGTGTCGGAGTGTAATGCCAATGACCGGTGTCAAATGCTGGGTTCGACTCCCAGGCGGACAGCCTTGTGAAAGGCACTGACATCGCCCTTGTCCGCTGAATTGGCACTACCTCCATACACCAGCTACGCAACAATCTGGTTTCCGACCGACGTTGAGAGATTTCTGGCCAGACATCGATATAGCAACAACGTGCCCGAACCTGATGGCGGACTATGACGTGTTTGACGACGCGGAGCTGGAGCTGAACGCGATGGATACTGAGGGTATGTACCATTAGGTCCCTCTAGTCCCTCTTGTCGCGTTTTGCAAAGTTCGCGTTTAGTAATGCTACCATTTCCAGCGGAGAAGCGTCTTAGGAAGCGCAGTGAAACTTTGGGTCAACATCAGCGGGTGGAAAGGCCGGGGTCGAGCTCGCAGCCGGTGGCTGCCCAGGAGGTAGTTGCGCGTGAAATGCAACACACACATGCTTTGACCCACTCGACCGCTGATGCTGAACGTGTTCGTCATGCAGAAGTCCGGCCAGAAGCTGTGGGTCCGCCAACCCGCAATGTAGGCGAGCTCAGTTTGGAGGAACTCGAGCAGGAGTTGCGCAGGAGGCGTGCTCGCCATGAGCAGCCCGGCCAGCATGCAGAGGTAGCCGCTGGAGGCAGTGGCATTGCTGGTGGCAACGGTGCTGTTGGTGGCGGCGGTGTTGCTGGTGGTAGTGGTGGTGTCGGCCAGCCTACAGCTCCAGGTGGCACTACCGGTGGGGTGCTTACCCCCGGTAGTGGCCAGGTTGCGCGTAGTGGCCCAGGGGGCACGGCGAACCACCCTGCACCCGGTGGGCCTGGGGCCACGGGTGGCAGTGGTCCTGGCAGCTCAGGTGGCGGCAGCCAGGCTGGTGAGGGCCAGGCAGCGGCGGCGGCGGCAGCCGGTGCCGGTGGCCCGGGGCCGAGCGCCAATCAGCCCGGCGAGAACCAAGTGAGTGGCTTCAGAGCAGTTATGCCCAACCCTAATGTGTGGCGTATGGATGATGTAGAGAAGGGCAGAAATGTGAAGATGTTCTTACGTGAGGTGACACGATGGGCAGCTGTTGCACGTGTGCCCATGATTGACGCGTTGCAACTACATGTGGCTGATCCTCTCAAAGAAGCTTTGTTTGCCATTGCCGAGCAGGCTAAGGCTGAGCGTCGGCTCATGACAGAGGAAGACATGGAAAAGATGTTCCTAGACCTGGTGGGTGCGGATACCATCCAGGTGCAACACACAGCCATGAAGAGGCTGATCAATAGAGAGTGTGTCCAGGGAGACCAGAGTGTTGCACAGTACAATGTGGCGTTCAGGCTGCTAGCACAGCAGGTGCAAGCTTTCCCTGCTGGTGCACTGTGTGAGATGTATGTGCAAGGTCTACAGGCTGACCTACGCCGTGAGTGTGCAGTCATGCCGAATGGCTTGCCATGGAGCAACCTGAATGATGTGATGATGTATGCGTTGGGCAGACAGGTCTCCATGCAGGCAGGCGTGAGCAAGGCTCAAGGCATGGTAGCTGTGGCAAGAGGTGCAGGCAGTGGCAGGCCTGACCGGCCCCGTGGTGGGCGTGTACGTGCCCGTGGTGTGCAGATGCAGGCGGCAAACACCGTTCTGAAGCGGTGGCTTCCGCCGCACCGGCGACATGAGGAGACTGAACTGGACCGGTTCCTGGGGGCGCACCGTGGGGGCCGTGGAGCTGGCCCATCTCGTGGCGGAGGCCGTAGTGGTGGCCGCGGAGGTGGCCGTGGCTCTGGCCGTGATGGCGGCTCAGCTGGGCGTGGTGGTGGTGCAGCATGCCGCACATCAGAGTTGAATGCTAATGGCAAGCGGCCACTGACATGCTACAACTGTGGCGGCACAGGACACCTGGCACGTGACTGTGCGTCGCCTCGAGGTCAGGGTGCCGCCTAGGGAGTTGCCCTGGACTTTGCTGTGCACGCTGGCCAGGGTGATGACAAGCATGAGTACGTGCCATGTGAGTTGAAGAGGCCAAAGTTGTCTGTTGGGCCAACGCATGGTATGTGTAAGATTCCTGCTTTGTCAAGTGCACAATCTTCCGGTGCTATTGCAAGCGCCCATGGTGTGGATCTCTCGTTTGTGTATGAAGCCAGCCTAGGAGGCAAGCCGTGCAGAATTATGATGGACACGGGGTCATCCTTTGACCTAATCTCTGAGAAGTGGCTAACCAATATAAGGAAAGTGAACCAGAATGGACAGCCCGTAAGTTCAATCAAGGTGTCCATTGCCACAGCGCAACCAACAATGGCTGAGAGCATTGATGGCAAGCTGATACACATGGCCGAAGAAGCAAGAGGAGAATTGTGCATGCAAGGAGTCAAGACGACGGCCGTGCTTAAGGTTGTGCCTGGTATGCTGGGGCAGATTGACGTCGTGCTAGGCAAGCCATGGCAAACGATGTATGATGCCAAGCTGCTGGTACGGGAGCAAAGCTGCCATATTACTACGCCTGATGGCAAGGCACACACCCTGTATGCCAAGCGGCCGAAACATGCAAATGGCAAGATGCTAGCACAGCTAACAGAGCTGCGCATGGCACCGGAGCTGATGAGCGCCCCTCAGGCAGCACGAGCTGTGCGGCATGGTTGCCCTAGTTGGCTGCTGATGGTGCAAAAAGAAGAAGGGTCGGTGTCGCCACATACATCGTGCGTAACCGGTAGTGAACAACACATAAAGCTGAGCCTAGCATCAACGGAGCTGGTGCCCGAGGACACGGTGGCAGAAATGGTCAAAACCTACAATGACGTCTTTGCTGATATCCCCGCTGGTCTACCGCCTGAACGAGGTGTGGGACACACCATTCCACTGGAAGCGGGTACGCTGCCACAATGGGCACGCATGTACCGTTTGAGTCAACGAGAAATTGAGGAAATGAAAAAGCAGGTATCGGCGCTGTTGGAGAAGGGCTGGATAGAGCCAAGCGCTTCGCCCTGGGGGGCCCCAGTGCTCTTTGTGCAGAAGAAGGATGGGTCCCTGAGGATGTGCATTGACTACAGGGCGTTGAACAAGCGCACGGTGCGCGACCGATACCCACTGCCTCGTATCGATGATTTGCTTGACCAAGTCCGGGGGAAGAAGGTGTTCAGTTCTCTTGACCTGCAGTCTGGGTATCACCAGATCAGGATTACCCCCGAAGACGTCCCAAAGACAGCTTTCCTCACGCCCATGGGCCAGTTTCAATATAAGGTCCTGTGTTTTGGGCTGTGCAATGCCCCTGCAACGTTTCAGAAAACCATGAACAGGATCTTTGAGCCCATGATCAAGGCTGGTTCCGTCCTTGTCTACCTAGATTACATTTTGGTAATGAGCAATACCCCTGAGGAGCATGTGCAGCATTTGAGGCAGGTTCTGGAGTTGATGAGAGCCCACAAGCTGTTTGCAAAACTGAGCAAGTGTGAGTTCAACAGACCTGAGCTGGCTTTCCTGGGCCACATAGTGGGCAGGAACGGTGTGGCAGTGGACCCTGCTAAAGTGAAGGTGGTGGCTGAGTGGCCTCAGCCCCGAGGGCTGAAGGAATTGCAAGCCTTCCTAGGTCTGTGTAACTTCTTCCGCCGCTTCATCCGTGGCTACAGCTCTGTGGCTGCTCCCCTCGCCGACCTGACAAGGCAAGACAAGCAAGCTGCACCTACGGGGGCACAACATGATGCAAGAGTGCAGGAAGCCTTGCTAAGGACCCTCAAGTCAAGGGTGCCTTCCAGGCTCTGAAAGCAGCCCTGTGCTCAGCCCCTGTCCTAGCTCTGCCTGACTTCTCCAAGCCGTACTTAGTGTGGACTGACGCCTCCCTTCAAGGCACTGGTGGTGTGCTCATGCAAGAGGGCCGTGTGGTGGCGTACACGAGCAAGAAGTTCACACCGGCTCAAACACGGTACACAACAGGCGAGCAGGAGCTCCTGGCCATTGTGAGGGCCCTGCAAGAATGGCGCTGCTATCTAGATGGGGCTGTGGGAGTGACCATTGTGACGGATCACAACCCTCTTGTGTACCTGGCTTCGCAGACTAACCTATCCAGGCGCGTGGCGCGGTGGGTTGAGTTGATGTCCCGGTTCAAGTATGAGATCAAGCACAAGCCTGGGGCTGTGAACATTGCTGACCCCATCAGCCGCAGTGTCCAACAAATGCAGCAGGGAAGTAACAAGGACGATGATGAGGAGGAAGCTGTAGGTGCTGTGGTGCTGCGTAGAGAGGGCCAAGTGCTGGTCATGACAAGGAGACAGGCCCGGCAGACCCAGCCGTCCATCGCCCATGCGCCACCAGTGACACGCGAGCAAGACTCCGCCCAGCAGGCCGAGGGCCAGTCGGCTGTTGAGCGTACCGCAGGAGCGGTGCGGCCTGGTGGGGGGGAAGTCCCACTCCCTCGGCGAAGCCCGTGTGCGACACCCGCGGAAAGAGAGGATGCGGAGCGGGTGAGAGAAGTGGAACTCGCACGGGCACCAGGTGGCTCGCTGCATGATTTCATAATTGAAGGCTACAACCATGACCCCTTATTTCAATCAGGAAAGGCACAAAAGAGGCTGA
Source organism: Haematococcus lacustris (assembly GCA_030144725.1). Taxonomy (NCBI): domain Eukaryota; kingdom Viridiplantae; phylum Chlorophyta; class Chlorophyceae; order Chlamydomonadales; family Haematococcaceae; genus Haematococcus; species Haematococcus lacustris. The sequence goes on along the minus strand of JASKMD010000018.1, from coordinate 1,469,154 downwards.
GCCGCAGCGAGCGAGGACTGTGGTTGCTAAGGGACAGAGTGTGGGTGCCACGCAGTCCACTGGTTAAGCAAGCGGTGCTAGAGAAGTGCCATGATGATGCTTTTGCTGGCCATGTGGGTATCACAAAGACCAAAAAGCTGGTATCCCGACACTTCTACTGGCCGGGCTGGGACAAAGACGTGGAGGACTATGTGCGGCATTGCGATGCCTGCCAGAGGAACAAACCTAGCTGCCTCCTTAAAGCCGGCAAACTGCAACCCCTGTCCATCCCTGGTAAAAGATGGGAACATGTGAGCATGGACATGATTGTCAAGCTCCCAACAAGTGGTGAAGAGAGGTATGACTCCATCCTGGTGTTTGTAGATCGCCCAAGCAAGATGGTGCACTTAGTGCCCACACATGAGTCAATCGACAACGCAAAGTTTGCAAGACTGTTTAAGAAAAATGTCATACGTTTGCATGGGAAGCCGTCAACGGTGTTGAGTGACAGAGGAGCAATCTTTAACAGTGAGAACTGGCGAGAGATCTGCCGGTTGCTGGGCATGCGGATAGCCACACACAGGCAAATTAGTGCGGATATTCGTCATCCTAGGGGGGTAGTTTTTTGATGCGGTTCGCCTCGGATTGTCCTTGCGACTCCAACGCCACTTGACGCTTGTTGAAATTCTGAGTATGTGAGCAGTTGGAGTGTAGGTACCTACAGTACTGTAGATGTCTACAGTACTGTAGATGTCTACAGTACTGTAGACACCTACAGTACTGTAGGTCAGATTTGACAAGGTCTCTTGTAAATAGGGTACCATGCTGTTCTCCACATTCAAACCACCATTTGCTACCGCGATTGCACCGTCAGCTTCTGCGTGCTATAAATAGTGAGAGGCGTCGAAGCGTAGGCCCGCAAGCTCGATATGGATATTTGTGCCGAAAGTTGTGTCCACGCAATAAGGTCGCCATAGGGAGCTACATACATACGTGTAAGGTCTAAGGCCGGGGCCCGTCTCTATCGCAAGCTAGGTCCGTTCTGTCGGTTGTACTGGGTAGCTCGGCTTGCAAGCTCCCGCACAGCTGTGGATGTTTAATGATGCCCCGCAATTACAGCAACCTCCTGCACCGCACCCTCCTATGTAATATCGAGTGCGGCAGAGATTGCCGCAGAAGTTGTTTGCGGTTGGCCCTCAACCATCCATCATTACATCTAACCTCACATCATAACATCATGACTCTTAGCCTACATCATTAAATCAAACTGCCACTTGTGTTCCTGCCAATCACCGACTGCATGGTATGGGCAAGGGCTCTGGCTCTTGCAAGGGCTGGTCTCAGGGTCGATACCGAATCGTAGAGGCTGAATAAGGCTGGGCAGGGCTGGGCTGGGATTGGCAACATAGGCACGTTGTGTTGTCAGCACATTTGCACAGCACTGTCGGGATAGCAAACGAGCTTGGGCTACATTGAGTTGTTCCTGCATGGGGGTGAAGGGGGCATGGGGGTTAAGGATGCATGGGGGGAAGGCAGCTACAGTACTGTAGACACCTACAGTACTGTAGACATGGACAATACTGTAGACATGGACAGTACTGTAGACATGGAGAGTACTGTAGACATGGACAGTACTGTAGACATGGACAGTATTGTAGACATGGACAGTACTGTAGACATGGACAGTATTGTAGACATGGACAGTACTGTAGACATGGACAGTACTGTAGACATGGACAGTACTGTAGACATGGACAGTACTGTAGACATGGACAGTACTGTAGACATGGACAGTACTGTAGACATGGACAGTACTGTAGACATGGACAGTACTGTAGACATGGACAGTACTGTAGACATGGACAGTACTGTAGACATGGACAGTACTGTAGACATGGACAGTACTGTAGACATGGACAGTACTGTAGACATGGACAGTACTGTAGACATGGACAGTACTGTAGACATGGACAGTACTGTAGGCATGGACAGTACTGTAGGCATGGACAGTACTGTAGACATGGACAGTACTGTAGACATGGACAGTACTGTAGGCATGGACAGTACTGTAGGCATGGACAGTACTGTAGGCATGGACAGTACTGTAGACATGGACAGTACTGTAGACATGGACAGTACTGTAGACATGGACAGTACTGTAGACATGGACAGTACTGTAGACATGGACAGTACTGTAGACATGGACAGTAATGTAGGCATGGACAGTACTGTAGGCATGGACAGTACTGTAGGCATGGACAGTACTGTAGGCATGGACAGTACTGTAGGCATGGACAGTACTGTAGGCATGGACAGTACTGTAGACATGGACAGTACTGTAGACATGGACAGTACTGTAGACATGGACAGTACTGTAGACATGGACAGTACTGTAGACATGGACAGTACTGTAGACATGGACAGTACTGTAGACATGGACAGTACTGTAGACATGGACAGTACTGTAGACATGGACAGTACTGTAGACATGGACAGTACTGTAGGCATGGACAGTACTGTAGGCATGGACAGTACTGTAGGCATGGACAGTACTGTAGGCATGGACAGTACTGTAGGCATGGACAGTACTGTAGGCATGGACAGTACTGTAGACATGGACAGTACTGTAGACATGGACAGTACTGTAGACATGGACAGTACTGTAGACATGGACAGTACTGTAGACATGGACAGTACTGTAGACATGGACAGTACTGTAGACATGGACAGTACTGTAGACATGGACAGTACTGTAGACATGGACAGTACTGTAGACATGGACAGTACTGTAGACATGGACAGTACTGTAGACATGGACAGTACTGTAGGCAGCAGCAGGGGGGCAGCAGCAGCAGCAGCAGTCGGGGGGCAGCAGCAGCAGCAGTAGGGGGGCAGCAGTAGCGATAGGGGGGCAGCATCAGCGGTAGGGGGCAACAGCAGCAGCAGTAGGGGGGCAGCAGCAGCAGCAGTAGGGGGGCAGCAGCAGTTGCAGTAGGGGGGCAGCACTAGCAGTAGGGGGGCAGCAGCAGTAGGGGGGCAGCAATAGGGGGGCAGCATCAGCAGTAGGGGGGCAGTATCAGCAGCAGCAGGGGCGCAGCAGTAGCAGTAGGGGGGCAGCAGCAGCAGCAGCAGCAGCAGGGGCGCAGCAGCAGCAGTAGGGGCGCAGCAGCAGATATAGTAGGGGCACTGTAGCACCTACCTACCTTTTGGCTGATTGATGGCTGCTGCTGGGAAGGGGGTGGGAGTGGAAGAGCGAAGGCGGGGAGGGGGGTAAGATGTGGAAGGCGGGAGGCGGGAGGCAGAGAGGCTGGAGACGGGGAGGCGGGAGGCAGGGAGGCGGGAGGCGGGGAGATGGGAGGCTCAACCGGGTTGGGTTGGGCGGGGGTGGGTTGGGTTGGGGGCATGGGTTGGGGTGGGTGGGGGCATGGGTTGGGGGCATGGGTTGGGGTGGGTGGGGGCATGGGTGGGGGTGGGGGCGGGGGAGGGAGCGGGGGCGGGGGCGGGGGCGGGGGCGGGGGAGGATGAATTGGGAGGGGGTGGTTGTGTAGGGGAAAGGGAAGTGGATGGGAGGTGCTTGTTAGACCTGCAACCAAGGGGCGTGCACATGATGTAGGGTGACCAGGCTGGGCACTGTGTTAGCTATCACCGCGGCCTTACCTTTGTGGTCCTCCTGGCCTCCTACCTGCTCACACCAGGCAACATATCCCATGCGCCAGTGGGGTGGGACTGCGGTGGGGAGTGTAGGGTGTAGGGAAGGGAAGGTGGGGTGAGGTGGGGGTTGCGATGCCACGTCAATCGAAGGGTGGGAGAGGGGAAGAGGAGGCTTGACAAGTATGGGAGGGGAGAGGGAGGGAGAGGGGGAAGGGAGGGGGTGGTGGTGGTGGTGGGAAGAGGGTGGGTGGGGTGGGCTTTCTCCTGGCTGCTGTCAGGGGAGAGGTGACGGGGAGGGGGGAAGTGGGGGGTGGGTAGAGGTGGAAGTGGAGGGACGACAAGCTGGGCGTTGGTGGTGGGCGTGGGAAAGGGGAGGAAGAGGGGATGGGGAAGGGTGTGACGATCAATCCTGCAGCGGGACAAGGGGCATGCTAGCGCTTAAGGTGGGTACAGGGTGCCACATACCTGCACTCACCGTTTGCTGGGGTGTGGTGTATATGTGTGTGGGAGGAAGGGGAGGAAGGGGAGGGAAGGGAAGGGGAGGTCCATAGGGAGGGCGAGAGAAGTGGGGAGGGCATTGATAGTCTTAGGTGTAGGCGCACAAGACCTGCGGCAACGGTGTGACGATTTGTCAACGGAAGCAAACATTGGACATGGGTACTGGATGCACTCACCAATAGAGTAGACCAAGGGAGATGCAGAGCTGGCAGATGGAGGGCCAGGTGTAGCAGCCCTCCATTAGAACCCACCTTCCTGGGCTGGGCTGGGCTGGGCTGGGCTGGGCTGGGCTGGGCTGGGCTGGGCTGGGCTGGGCTGGGCTGGGCTGGGCTGGGCTGGGCTGGGCTGGGCTGGGCTGGGCTGGGCTGGGCTGGGCTGGGCTGGGCTGGGCTGGGCTGGGCTGGGCTGGGCTGGGCTGGGCTGGGCTGGGCTGGGCTGGGCTGGGCTGGGCTGGGCTGGGCTGGGCTGGGCTGGGCTGGGCTGGGCTGGGCTGGGCTGGGCTGGGCTGGGCTGGGCTGGGCTGGGCTGGGCTGGGCTGGGCTGGGCTGGGCTGGGCTGGGCTGGGCTGGGCTGGGCTGGGCTGGGCTGGGCTGGGCTGGGCTGGGCTGGGCTGGGCTGGGCTGGGCTGGGCTGGGCTGGGCTGGGCTGGGCTGGGCTGGGCTGGGCTGGGCTGGGCTGGGCTGGGCTGGGCTGGGCTGGGCTGGGCTGGGCTGGGCTGCAACACAAGGGAGGCAACAGTGGGAACGTTGTGAGAGGTGATGAAATGGTGGTGGTGGTGGTGGTGGTGGTGGTGGTGGTGGTGAGGTGGACTGGGAGGGGGTGGTAGTCAGGGGGGTACTAGGCGTGATTGTAAGACCTGCAGCAACCAGGTGTGGTAGCGGTTAGGCTGGATACTAAGGGCTATGCTGCGCAATGCTAGCTCCTTCTAAGCTCTTACCTTGGTCCTAAGCTCTTACCATAGTCCGTCTGGCCTCTTCGCTGCTCACAACACGTTGTACCTGCCTTGCGTTGGTGCATCAATGCTTGCGATTCATTGCGGAGAATCGTTGCGAGGAAAACTGGCCGCGAGGCTAGCTGCGATGCTGGCTGCGAGGCTGGCTGCGAGTCTGGCTGCGAAACTGGCTGCGAGGCTGGCTGCGAGGAAAATGGCTGCGAGGCTGGCTGCGAGGTGAGATCCTCGCACCGAGCTGCCTCACAGGTATGCTTCTGCGCTGCTGGACCAGCTGTGTGGCCGCGAGGTTGATTGCCGAGTATGTGGCTGCGAGTATGGGCTAGATGTGGCTGCGAGTATGGGTAACCTCGTGCGATGCCATCTGTGGACCAGCTGTGTGGCCGCGATGTTGATTGCCGAGTATGTGGCTGCGAGTATGGGCTAGATGCGGCTGCGAGTATGGGTAACCTCGTGCGATGCCATCGCTGCAATACCGGCTACACGATGATGCGACTAAGTGTTGGACGGATGCCTTAAATGCAAGTGAGATGTTCAGAATTTTTCTAAGTGCTTAAAGGCTACAGTACTGTAAGTGGTCTCTCGAGGTACCTCGAGGTACCTCGAGGTACTGTAGATGTCTACAGTACTGTAGATGTCTACAGTACTGTAGGTGTCTACAGTACTGTAGATGTCTACAGTACTGTAGATGTCTACAGTACTGTAGGTACCTACAGTACTGTAAGTGGTCTCTCGAGGTACCTCGAAGTACCTCGAGGTACTGTAGATGTCTACAGTACTGTAGATGTCTACAGTACTGTAGGTGTCTACAGTACTGTAGATGTCTACAGTACTGTAGATGTCTACAGTACTGTAGGTACCTACAGTATTGTAAGTGGTCTCTCGAGGTACCTCGAGGTACCTCGAGGTACTGTAGATGTCTACAGTACTGTAGATGTCTACAGTACTGTAGGTGTCTACAGTACTGTAGATGTCTACAGTACTGTAGATGTCTACAGTACTGTAGGTACCTACAGTACTGTAAGTGGTCTCTCGAGGTACCTCGAAGTACCTCGAGGTACTGTAGATGTCTACAGTACTGTAGATGTCTACAGTACTGTAGGTGTCTACAGTACTGTAGATGTCTACAGTACTGTAGATGTCTACAGTACTGTAGGTACCTACAGTATTGTAAGTGGTCTCTCGAGGTACCTCGAGGTACCTCGAGGTACTGTAGATGTCTACAGTACTGTAGATGTCTACAGTACTGTAGGTGTCTACAGTACTGTAGATGTCTACAGTACTGTAGATGTCTACAGTACTGTAGGTACCTACAGTATTGTAAGTGGTCTCTCGAGGTACCTCGAGGTACCTCGAGGTACTGTAGATGTCTACAGTACTGTAGATGTCTACAGTACTGTAGGTGTCTACAGTACTGTAGATGTCTACAGTACTGTAGATGTCTACAGTACTGTAGGTACCTACAGTACTGTAAGTGGTCTCTCGAGGTACCTCGAAGTACCTCGAGGTACTGTAGATGTCTACAGTACTGTAGATGTCTACAGTACTGTAGGTGTCTACAGTACTGTAGATGTCTACAGTACTGTAGATGTCTACAGTACTGTAGGTACCTACAGTATTGTAAGTGGTCTCTCGAGGTACCTCGAGGTACCTCGAGGTACTGTAGATGTCTACAGTACTGTAGATGTCTACAGTACTGTAGGTGTCTACAGTACTGTAGATGTGTACAGTACTGTAGATGTCTACAGTACTGTAGGTACCTACAGTACTGTAAGTGGTCTCTCGAGGTACCTCGAGGTACCTCGAGGTACTGTAGATGTCTACAGTACTGTAGATGTCTACAGTACTGTAGGTGTCTACAGTACTGTAGATGTCTACAGTACTGTAGATGTCTACAGTACTGTAGGTACCTACAGTACTGTAAGTGGTCTCTCGAGGTACCTCGAAGTACCTCGAGGTACTGTAGATGTCTACAGTACTGTAGGTACCTACAGTACTGTAAGTGGTCTCTCGAGGTACCTCGAGGTACCTCGAGGTACTGTAGATGTCTACAGTACTGTAGATGTCTACAGTACTGTAGATACCTACAGTACTGTAAGTGGTCTCTCGAGGTACCCCGACAGTACTGTAGACACCTACAGTACTGTAGGAGCCTACAGTACTGTAGGTGTCTACAGTACTGTTCGTGTACTCGCGAGGTACCCCGACAGTACTGTAGACACCTACAGTACTGTAGCATGGCCGTATCTCACCAACCGCGCAAAATCACGAATTTTAGTTTCAACCCCCAATCTTACAATGCCTTCATTTGACTATGTACCAAGTCCGAGGCTCCGAATCTCAAAAATGCTGTTACTAATTTGCCTGAGTGCATGAGTATGGCTTACCACCCTGAGTCCGATGGGCAAACCGAGAGAGTGAACAGGGTGGTGGAAGAGATGCTGAGGGCATACATCAGCCCTGCCCAGTCTGACTGGTCTGAGCATTTAGACATGGTGGAATTTGCAATCAACAACTCATGGCATGAATCGGTGCAGAATACTCCCTTCTTCTTGAACTACGGAGAGCACCCGTTGACGCCAGCTTCTGAGGGGCTACCCCGGTCGGGGCCCAAGGCTCATTCCTTTGTGCAAGGCATCTTACAAGCAATCAAGAAGGCCAAGCAGTGTTGGGCTGAAGCTCAGCAAAAGATGAAGGCCCGAGAGGATGGCAGGAGAAGGCATGTGTCTTATAACCCTGAGCAACTTATCATGCTATCGACTGAGAACATGAGGAGGAAAGTTGATGATGTGGGAGTGCGGAAGTTGAAACCTAGATACGTTGGACCTTTTCGAGTGCTCCACATGGTGGGAGATGCAGCAGTCAAGATCCAGCTACCCCATCAATGGCGTGTACACAATGTATTCCATGTGTCCCTGGTAAAGCCATACGTGGGCGATGCGGTCCCAAACCTGGTAGCACCACCGCCTGACCGATGGGAAGACGGCCAGCCTGTGTACGAGGTGGAGAAGCTGGTTGACCATCGTCTTACGTCCGGCTATCGACCACAACTAGAGTTCCTGGTGAAGTGGGTTGGATACCCCTCTGAGAGCAACACATGGGAACCCCTAGTCAATCTGCAAGGTAGCATGGACCTGGTGAGGGAGTATGCTGCTGCCAAGAACCTACACATCCCAAAGTGAAAAGACAATAAAAAGTGTTTGTGGACGTTTGACACCAAGCGCCGACGTAAAGGCGTTAGCGACGGTACGACGCAGTACCCGAGCGGGGCAGGTCAATGATGGCAGCTGAGGACAGCTGGGGCCTTCGGCCAGGCGGGGGAGAATGTTACGAGCGCCGGTCGAAGTGCTAGCGAAGCGTCTCGGAAAAGTGATGACGCGATTGCGTCATAGTGGTGTCGGAGTGTAATGCCAATGACCGGTGTCAAATGCTGGGTTCGACTCCCAGGCGGACAGCCTTGTGAAAGGCACTGACATCGCCCTTGTCCGCTGAATTGGCACTACCTCCATACACCAGCTACGCAACACAAAGGAGGTGGGGGTAGAGGCTGTTCCAACACCAGCTGAGGCTGTGGCTCCTGCTGCGGCTGCTGAATGGCAGGCTGAGTAGGCTGCGCCACACCAGCTTCTTCCCCCTCCAAAAGGCGCTTCCTGCTCCTAGTCATGACCATGACAGGATTGCTGACAGGAGCATCAGGTATGCGTGACAGAGGGTCAGCAGGGTTAGTATCACCAGGTAGGTACTCTATGGTAAAATCATACCGGGAGAGAAACTCCAACCACCTGGTTTGGCGTCTTGACAAGACCTTTTGTGTTTTTAAGGCTACCAGAGGTTTATGGTCGGTGTACAACGTGAAGGGGACACCTTCACTCACGATAAATAAGGCCGACGCGAGGGCCTTTTTTGCATCGGATGGACATTCCGCTCCGATAGAACGATAGATCGTTGAGTTTAAGGGGGACCTCGCTCTTGAATGAAGTCCTAACTCGCAGCGGTTGCGGAGATACAACGATCCGCGCGCGAGGTACCCCCCCCTTTTTGGGAATCTGTGCAGATGTTGGTTTAATGAGCATGTCATCTGTGCAGCTGCATGTCGATGCCATTACGAAAAGCGACATCTGTGCAGATGCCGGTTATTAAATCTGTGCAGATGCTAATAAAGGCAACATCTGTGCAGATGCCGGTAATTAAATCTGTGCAGATGCATAAAAAAGCAACATCTGTGCAGATGTTGGTTATAATTGAAGGGCGACATCTGTGCAGATACTATTAAGGGCGACATCTGTGCAGATGCCGGTTATTAAATCTGTGCAGATGCTAATAAAGGCAACATCTGTGCAGATGCCGGTAATAAAATCTGTGCAGATGCATAAAAAAGCAACATCTGTGCAGATGTTGGTTATATTTGAAGGGCGACATCTGTGCAGATACTATTAAGGGCGACATCTGTGCAGATGCCGGTATTTAAATCTGTGCAGATGCATAAAAGGGCGACATCTGTGCAGATGTCGGTAATAAAATCTGTGCAGATGCTAATAAGGGCGACATCTGCGCAGATGCCGGTTATAATTTAAGGACGACATCTGTGCAGATGCCGACAATGTCGACATCTGCACAGATGAATACCTCGACATCTGCACAGATGCCAAGTAGTGCAGCTGTGCACATGAAGATAAGGCTTGCATCAAGGTTACGCAAAGGCACCGCGAAGGAAGCAAAGTCACCGCGAAGGAATCAAGACTCTTCCATTATTCAACAATCTGTGTGATATCTGCATGAAGTTTTCGCAAAGGTGGCGCGAAGGAAGCCAAGGAACCGCGAAGGAGCCTAGATTGCCCCACATAGCAGCAATGAGCAGCCAGGAGCAGCCAACAAAAATCGTCGCCAAAAGGCTAGCTACGAGCCAGCCAGCCGCTTAGGCGACCAGATGCCATCAGGTTAAGCGATAGGATCAAGATATAGCGACAGAAAACGGAAGGAGGTGCAGCGATGCAGCGACAGAGCGATGCAAAGATGCGGCAAATGCATGAGGTGCAACTAGGACACGTAGCCCGAAGCCTGTGAGACGGAGCGGAAGAGGAGTGGAGGAGCCCGGAGGCGGTCAGGAGCCATGCATGAGACGAGGCTGGGTGCACTTGAAACAAAGTTGGGTGCACCCACACAAACCCCACCCTAGCGAATGGTGAGTATTTTATCTTGCAGTCATGTGGCTCCAAGTACCTTGCCTGACTATTTGCCAACCACTGAATTGTTGCAGGTTCAATGGTCCCAACCTCCCCTTCCCTACACCCAGCCCAGCCCAGCCCAGCCCAGCCCAGCCCAGCCCAGCCCAGCCCAGCCCAGCCCAGCCCAGCCCAGCCCAGCCCAGCCCAGCCCAGCCCAGCCCAGCCCAGCCCAGCCCAGCCCAGCCCAGCCCAGCCCAGCCCAGCCCAGCCCAGCCCAGCCCAGCCCAGCCCAGCCCAGCCCAGCCCAGCCCAGCCCAGCCCAGCCCAGCCCAGCCCAGCCCTCCCCTCCCTCCCCCACCACCACCTCCTTCATCACCCTACCACAAGAAGCAGGTGCATGGAGCGCAAGAGCAGCCAGGAGCTGCAGCCATGGAGGCGCTGCCAGGTAGGTATAGAAGTGGCGCTAGCAAAGAGTGAGTGGCCAGCCCTTGCACATGGGTGGTCCGATGCCCAGCCTAACCGCAAAGATGCCCATTGTTTACTGCAGGTCCCACGGTCAGCCCTTCCCTCTTCCCCCCTTCCTCCTTCCCCCTTCCCCCTCCCCTCCCCTGTCCCACCACCTCCAAGCCTGGCACCCCACCTACCTCCCGCCTTTCCCACCCCCCGCCCTACGACACACGTAGCAGCCCTCTCCCTACCCTACCCTTGGCGTAGCAGCCCTCTCCCTACCCTACCCTTGGCGTAGCAGCCCTCTCCCTACCCTACCCTTGGCGTAGCAGCCCTCTCCCTACCCTACCCTTGGCGTAGCAGCCCTCTCCCTACCCTACCCTTGGCGTAGCAGCCCTCTCCCTACCCTACCCTTGGCGTAGCAACCTGGAGCGGGCAACCTGGAGCGGGCAGCTTGGAGTAGCAGCCCACCCAGCCCACCCTGGCCATGCCATGCCCACACACCACAATGACCCTACCCATCCCTCTCAAAAGGGATAGCTGAGCGCTTGGGTGGTTGTCAGCCTGTGCTTGTTGTCCTCGTCATCTTGCCGCCTTGCTGCGATGTTGTTGTGTTGTCACCTTGTTGGGTTGTGGTGTGGTGTGGTGTGGTGTGGTGTGGTGTGGTGTGGTGTGGTGTGGTGTGGTGTGGTGTGGTGTGGTGTGGTGTGGTGTGGTGTGGTGTGGTGTGGTGTGGTGTGGTGTGGTGATGGTGATGGTGATGGTGATGGTGATGGTGATGGTGATGGTGATGGTGATGGTGATGGTGATGGTGATGGTGATGGTGATGGTGATGGTGATGGTGATGGTGATGGTGATGGTGATGGTGATGGTGATGGTGATGGTGATGGTGATGGTGATGGTGATGGTGATGGTGATGGTGATGGTGATGGTGATGGTGATGGTGATGGTGATGGTGATGGTGATGGTGATGGTGATGGTGATGGTGATGGTGATGGTGATGGTGATGGTGATGGTGATGGTGATGGTGATGGTGATGGTGATGGTGATGGTGATGGTGATGGTGATGGTGATGGTGATGGTGATGCATGTTTAACCTGAGCGTGGTGATGGTGATGGTGATGGTGATGGTGATGGTGTGTGGTGTCACCTTGTTGTTGTGTTGTGTCGTTGCTACCTTGTCACATCGTAGGGGGGTGTTGCGGTCATTGGGTGCATCAATGCATGTGCTTAGCATTTCCATATTCAGGTGTTGTGAAGTGATGGTGCATCGAGACATGTGCTTGCAAGTCCCGTAGCGAGGTGTTGCGGGATGTTTGGGTGTCAATGCATGTGTTTTGCGGGGGTGTTGCGGGGTGTTTGGGTGTCAATGCATGTGTTTTGCGGGGGTGTAGCGAGGTGTTGCGGGGTGTTTGGGTGTCAATGCATGTGTTTTGCGGGGGTGTAGCGAGGTGTTGCGGGGTGTTTGGGTGTCAATGCATGTGTTTTGCGGGGGTGTAGCGAGGTGTTGCGGGGTGTTTGGTGGTCAATACATGTGTTTTGCGGGGATGTTGCGGGATGTTTGGGTGTCAATACATGTGTTTTGCGGATGTAAGAGTCGATGAAATAGTCGACATCTGTGCAGATGAAGCCACGACATCTGCACAGCCAAGCCGCGAATGTAAAAGTCGACATCTGTGCAGATGCTATAGACAACATCTGCACAGCCAAGGCTCGAATGTAATAGTCGACATCTGTGCAGATGTCGTTGTCAGCAGCTGCACAGATGTTGGTCACGACATCTGCACAGCCAAGCATTGAATGTAATAGTCAACATCTGTGCAGATGTCGTCGTCAGCATCTGCACAGATGTTGGTTGCGGTATACGACATCTGTGCAGATGTCGACTTCTCGCAGCTGCACAGATGTTGACATCGCCTGCATCTGTGCAGATGTCGACTATCAGCAGCTGTGCAGATTAAGGATAACCGACATATGTGCAGATTAAAAATCAAAGAAATTCGCGGTCCAACTACGTCGCAACGGATGCACGGAGTTACATAAGACGTGTACCGTTCGAACGGCCTTCTACTCTAGTTTCCAATGAGCTATGGTCGGTCCAATCGCGACCGGTCCTTGTTTATCGTGAGTGTTCCAAGTAACAGCGCCACTCTTTACACGCAGTAATAATTGCAAGTAACTCTTGTTCACCAGTGGTATAGTTCTTTTCAGCTGGAATCAGCTTTTTGCTTAAATAAGCCAGAGGGTAACCTTCTTGCATGAGTACTGCACCTACGCCTTGCAAAGAGGCGTCACAATAAACCTGGAATGGTTTAGTAATGTCTGGGATTTTGAGTAAAGGTACTCTTGAAATTGCATGCTTAAGAGCATCGAAAGCCTTTAATTTATCATCAGGCCACTTATGCCAATTGAAGTCAGCACCTGCTTTACCGGTCAGGTATGTTAAGGGTGCTGAAATAGCACTGAAATTGTGTACAAATTTGCGCACAAAATTTGCAGCTCCCAGGAACTGTTGCATTGCAGTTAGGCTGCGTGGCACAGGCCAGGAAGTGATAGATTTCACTTTATCAGGGTCAACAGCAATACCCTGGTCACTGACAATGTGTCCCAGGAATTTGAGTGCAGTTTTAAGAAACTCACATTTGGATAGCTTAGCTTTAAATTGATGTTTACGTAATAATTCGAGAACTCTCCTCAAATGTGTGAAGTGTTCTGGCACAGATTTAGACATGATGAGTATATCATCTATGTATACAAGTGCACAATCGTTAATGACATCAGCAAAAGCATTATTCATCACTCGTTGAAACGTGGCAGGTGCATTGGTTAATCCAAAGCATAGGACCTTAAACTGATATAGGCCACTGGGTGTCCTGAAGGCTGTCTTAGGGACATCCTCATCAGGAATTCTGATCTGGTGATATCCAGCTTGCAGGTCTAGTGATGAAAACACCGTACACCCAGCCAACCTGTCAAACAGGTCATCCACTCGAGGTAGTGGGTACTGATCTCTAAGTGTGATCTTATTTAGCTGACGATAATCTACACACATCCTCAACTCACCTGACTTCTTTCTGACGAAGAGGACAGGGGCAGCGTAGGGAGAGGAGGAGGGTTCAATGATCCCCTGTTCCAGGAAGGCTGCAACCTGTTTCCGCATCTCCAGAAGCTCCGGCTGGCTCATCTTATATGATGGCAACGCCGGTGGCTTACAGCCAGGCTGGAGGGGAATGGTGTGCCCCACTGGACGCTGAGGTGGTAGAGTATTAAAGGGTGCGAAGACATCGTCGTACTCAGATATGAGTGCTGTCAGCTGAGCTGCCACCGCAGGGGGTACACAGATAAGCACCTAAGTTGGGACATTTTGAAACGGGGGGTGGCACAACTCAGCGCTTGCTTGGACAAAACGAATGCAACTCATATCGTTGGAGAGATCTACAAGTCCTCTAGCTGCCGATGCCTCCAGCTTAGTATAATTCTCAAGGACTGGAGACTTATGACTTGGCCAGTGGGATACCCCCCCTTAAACCGGTTTTCCAAACTAAGTGCACCTATGTTGAGACGCTCAAGTATAAACATTTTTCAGGAGAAACTTGGTCCTGCCCTTTTCGGCACTGTATCACTATAGGTCCTAGCACCAGATGGCACCAAAAATTTACATAAAAGCTGTGTTGTGAGTCGAAAGTTAAAGCACCACGATGTGCACCCCCCTCTCCACGCAAGCCCCTCTGCCATACTGAGCTGCCCTCATGGAAAGCTGCTCTTCCAGCTCCTGCCTGTTGTAGAAGTGGCCCACTGCCCGAAAATGCAACGGAGGTTGCTCCTCCATTGAGCAACTGAAAGTTGCATCCATCATATCGTTGGTCACATTTAGGCCTTCCATTGTGCCAGAGTCGCCGTGCTCTTGCCATCTTGGATGGAGGCTTAAGCAGTTGCCAGCAGCTGCTCCTTGTTGGGGGTGTATAAGCCTGTCTTGGCAAAGGCCCGCTTCAATGACTTCGTTTAGTATGGTAATATTTTTAATTAATTCATACTCTTAAATTCAGTTTAATTCCATGGCTTCAATTGCTGCTCGGGCTTGCATCACGGAAGAGGTGTGGCAGGCCCTTGCTCACACGGACCTCGCAGGCCCACTGCACTGCTCCAAGGAGGTCCAATCTGGTCACCCCCCTACCCTACGCTTATACCCCCTTGACAATGCTGACCAGCTGCATCTCCTCTGCCTAAGTCAAAGCTGTCAGTCTCCCCCTTGTAGCAACCCACCCCCCATGTTGATGAAGTCGTTGAGGTTGGAGCGGGGGACGCCATGCTGTTTTGCCACAGCACGCACAGAAGGGCGCGTAGCCCCCCTTTTGAACTTGGAGAGGGCCCGAGCGGCGGCTGCAAGCATGCTAGCCCTGTGGCGTGCCCCGTTAGAAGCTTTGCTAGACCACCTAGCGCGTGTGGCAGAAGCGGTGATCATCTGAGCAAGGGCCGGGGCCTGAGCTCTGCAAGTAGAAAGGCCATTTTTTGTTACATGCGAAAATTACCTCCCAACATGGCAAGCGCTACGGCCGGACAGTCGCACATTTGACACAGCGCACCGACTGCACCATCTTTGTTACCCACCAAGGTACCTAGGAGCGTTAAGGAAGCTTCCTGAAACGCTCCTGGTAGTCGCGGCCGGGCCTTAACTCCCGATGGGGTTCAAACCGGCGGCCCCGGCAGTGTTGAGATCTCTGCTCCCACAACGCGCAAACATGACGCGGGCCGACAACCACCCTAGTAACCACCTAAGAACGCGATGCGCGGAAAAGAAACGGGGGCTTTCGGTAAAGAATCAAGAGAACACGAGAAACGGGGTGTCCCAACTTAGGTGCTTTACTGTGTATAGAGGTTGGGTAATTGATAGGTGAGTTAGAGGGTGTGGTAGTTGATTGAGAGAGGGGGTCAGGGTCATTGGACAGCAAATCAGCTGGATTAGGGGTTGGGTGAACGGACAGCACACTTGCTGGGGTAGGGTTGATGGGATGAGACGAGATGAGGGCAACCAGGGACTGGCCGCCCTTCCTTAACCACTTGTAAGCCACTTTTGCTGACACAGTGGCCTGCTTATGTTTTGCCAGGATATGGGCACAATGGGGAGCCATTATGGGCGCTGCTGGCTCACATTTGAGCACTGTTTTAGCAGACGCCATCTGCACTGTAATAGTACGCGCTAGATAGTCCAGCAACACACCATTGGACTGAAGCCAGTCACTGCCCATTAAGATGTCAAAGGCAGAAAACATCTCAGGCATCACCAACAACTCGACCCTGCAGCTCAGAGTCTGCACATTCAACTGGACGCTGCATGCATGCGTACAAACTACGGGCTGCCCATTAGCCACAAGGAATTCCTTGGGCTGCATCAGTTTATAACTGGACAGCTGATACTGCTCAACAGCAGCACAATTGATAAAGCTGGCCGCTGCTCCACTGTCAAACAGCAGGGTGCAATCATAGCCATTCACTTTGCCAGAGAACGAGAAGTGTAATACACAGTCGTCTGCAGCAGGACCCTTTGGCATACATGCCTTCTCAGCGGGCACAGTGCTACAGGCACCAACACAGTTCTGACCAGCTGGTTGGGCAACACATCAGCGGCGGCGGTCACCCTTGCCACCCTGCTGCTTCCATCCGCCCTTGCCTGGGCTGCGGTCACGCTTGCCTGGGCCCCGTGGGGGACGGTCCCCAGCACCATGGCCAGAAGGAGGACCCAGGGAGGAGGGGCGGGGGTACCCAGAGACCCGGCGGGCCTCCTCAGCAGACAAGTGCTTGAGGTTGCAGTAGTCCCTGAAGTGGGCAGGGTTCCAGCAGTGGTGGCAGGCGTGGCCAGGAGGTGGCCTGGGAGGGGCATCAGACACAGGGGCAGCAGGGGGGGGAGGCCGTGGAGGACGTCCACCACCCTGGCTGCTGTGGCGACTTCCACGGTGGCCACTGCTGCTGCTGCTGCTGACGTCCCAGTAGGGGCCACGAGGGGCCGCAGAAGGGAATCCTCCAGCAGGGGCGGTGAAGCCTTTGATACGGTCCATCTGCTTGTGAGGCACAAAGGCAGCTACAGGTGGAGGAGGGCGACGTCCCCCAATGCTGGTGGATACTGCAAACAGCACCTTCTGCCCATTCACTGCAGCCTGGATAGCATCAGTGAGGGTGGGCTCAGACATGAGTGCCAGGTCATGCACAACACGTCCCTGCAGCTCAGGGGTGAGACCCCTAATAAAGGTGGCCACAAGCATTGCAGGTGCCATGCAAGTCATGCCTGCAATAGTCAGGGTATTCCTGAACTCAGTGATGTACGCATTGAGGGTAGAACCAGCTGTCATGCGTAATGCACCTGGATCCAGCAGCTTCCTGCGGTGCACATCTGAGTCATTACGCAGGTCATCACCAGCCATCTCTTTAAAAGAGGTACGTAGGAATGACCAGGTGGGCCTAACGCCATGTGCAAGGATATGGGCATTCCTGGTGGCTGGATACCATACCTCACGTGCTTTGCCTGTCAAGAAGTTTGGCAGGGCATCAGCAGGATCAATGCGCAGATATGCACAGTGGACCTCAAGGTCTTCACAGAATATTTCTGCTACTCGAGAGGTGTTGAGGCACTGGTCTGTCCATTTCTCAGGACCTGGAACCTTGACCCTGGGCAGAGAGGCTGACACAGGTAAAGGTGACGCAACCTGAGATGAAGGCGCCTGTCCTACTGACATCGGGTGAGGCGCGACAGGCGCAGCAGGTGCAATAGGTGCAGTGGTGCCAGACGAGGCTGGTGCAGCAGGAGCAGGTTTTGCAGCAGAAGTGCCACTGCTGCCATTCACAGCAGGACGAGCTGACTGCGAGTACTGGTTGCGTATGTCTGCCACAGTCTGCTCTCCACTCACCAGAGCATTCTGCAGGCCCTGGAGACGCTCCATCTCAGAGAGCTCCGCTCGGATCCGGACAGCTTCGTTCTGAGACGCCTGAAGGTTCGCATTCGCTCCCACCAGCTGCTGGCGAAGCCTCTGAATCTCGTCAGCTTGTGCAGCAGCTGCAGAAGTGCCAGGTTCAGGCAGGATCGGGGCAGCTGTCAGGGCTCCTGCATAAGAGAGCGGGGCGATCCCAGGAGCTGCCACAGCCGAAGGTGCTGGGCCAGCTGAAGGCTGAGCGGAGGTCATGGCGTTCAGAGTCTGCAGGACGTTCTTCAGCAGATCCATCGCATGAGCGGGTGGTAGACCAGTAACCCTCTCGATTTCCGCGAAGGCGGGGCTTGTGATAGGCACAGGAAGAACGGGGTGGGTGATAGACACCGTCGTGCCAGTAGTTGGCGCCCCCGTCGCAGCAGGGACACCTGCTGGAACACCAGGAGTGGCGTTCGGAGTCGCTGGGGGCGGGGAGCCAGGAGTTTGGCCCCCAGGAGCAGGACGCTCCGGTCGTTTGTCTCCTCCAGGAGGAGGCTCCTTATTGGCAGTCATTTGCTTAGGGAGAAAGTGGCGTTAGTAGCAACGTCGGTCGGAAACCAAAATGTAGCGTGCTAAGAGCAGCGCCGATAACCGATAACTACCTTCTTTCCCACAGCATGACACGGCCAGGGTTTAGAACGTTTCCCCCGAGGAGTCGAACCTCTGAAGCAGGTGTGCACGAAGGCCCACCTGCCCCTTTCGCCCACCATGTCACACTGCAGTACAGAAGTACCGTGAGGCGAGCTAGGCTTCGAGGAGCCGTTCGCTACACCCCGCCCCGCCCCGCCCCGCCCCGCCCCGCCCCGCCCCGCCCCGCCCCGCCCCGCCCCGCCCCGCCCCGCCCCGCCCCGCCCCGCCCCGCCCCGCCCCGCCCCGCCCCGCCCCGCCCCGCCCCGCCCCGCCCCGCCCCGCCCCGCCCCGCCCCGCCCCGCCCCGCCCCGCCCCGCCCCGCCCCGCCCCGCCCCGCCCCGCCCCGCCCCGCCCCGCCCCGCCCCGCCCCGCCCCGCCCCGCCCCGCCCCGCCCCGCCCCGCCCCGCCCCGCCCCGCCCCGCCCCGCCCCGCCCCGCCCCGCCCCGCCCCGCCCCGCCCCGCCCCGCCCCGCCCCGCCCCGCCCCGCCCCGCCCCGCCCCGCCCCGCCCCGCCCCGCCCCGCCCCGCCCCGCCCCGCCCCGCCCCGCCCCGCCCCGCCCCGCCCCGCCCCGCCCCGCCCCGCCCCGCCCCGCCCCGCCCCGCCCCGCCCCGCCCCGCCCCGCCCCGCCCCGCCCCGCCCCGCCCCGCCCCGCCCCGCCCCGCCCCGCCCCGCCCCGCCCCGCCCCGCCCCGCCCCGCCCCGCCCCGCCCCGCCCCGCCCCGCCCCGCCCCGCCCCGCCCCGCCCCGCCCCGCCCCGCCCCGCCCCGCCCCGCCCCGCCCCGCCCCGCCCCGCCCCGCCCCGCCCCGCCCCGCCCCGCCCCGCCCCGCCCCGCCCCGCCCCGCCCCGCCCCGCCCCGCCCCGCCCCGCCCCGCCCCGCCCCGCCCCGCCCCGCCCCGCCCCGCCCCGCCCCGCCCCGCCCCGCCCCGCCCCGCCCCGCCCCGCCCCGCCCCGCCCCGCCCCGCCCCGCCCCGCCCCGCCCCGCCCCGCCCCGCCCCGCCCCGCCCCGCCCCGCCCCGCCCCGCCCCGCCCCGCCCCGCCCCGCCCCGCCCCGCCCCGCCCCGCCCCGCCCCGCCCCGCCCCGCCCCGCCCCGCCCCGCCCCGCCCCGCCCCGCCCCGCCCCGCCCCGCCCCGCCCCGCCCCGCCCCGCCCCGCCCCGCCCCGCCCCGCCCCGCCCCGCCCCGCCCCGCCCCGCCCCGCCCCGCCCCGCCCCGCCCCGCCCCGCCCCGCCCCGCCCCGCCCCGCCCCGCCCCGCCCCGCCCCGCCCCGCCCCGCCCCGCCCCGCCCCGCCCCGCCCCGCCCCGCCCCGCCCCGCCCCGCCCCGCCCCGCCCCGCTTGCGATGGTCTCCCGACATCGCCTGCATCATCGAATGGGTCGCGAAGTGAGCCTGGCGGGCTGAAATGTGATTGTACTTCCGGCTCAATAGCAGGCAATCACTGATGTCGCTACATACCACTGACTATCACCAGGCAGCAAGTCCTACAGATCTCAGCTGGTCGTGTTGTGGCCGGGCGTAGCGGGGCCGGGGGCAGGATTACCAGCGCCCCAGGCGGCCGGTATGTGGGTGCACCGGCAGTCTGTATCGCCCCTGCGTTGCGCTGTCGCGCTCATATCGTCGGCCATCACTCGACAATGTGCGGCATCGCCTCGGTGGGATGGCATTGTCGTGACGATCCAGGCGGGTTTGTGGTAAAAGGCGCAAAGGGAGGCGGGCCTCAGGCAGCACCTGCAGCGTACGAGCACCATGACAACCCGCCATCCAGTCCTTCTTTGAGCGGTTGTTGGCAGCACCGATGCTGCCTCACGTCATCCTGTGTCGCCATGATTACCTGTGTTCATCGCACAAGGTGAGAGCAAAAGCGGGACAAACACGCGGATTAAGGCAAGTGCACAGCAGTGTGCCCTACGGCGAGTCGTGCTCGCCCCAGGCAAGACCAGCTAGTCGGCCTATGATGTTCCCGGCTTTCTGCCATCTGCCTACCGCGACTGTACGCAGCACCTTGCCCATGCTCTCTCCAACGAATGTGTCAAGCTAAAGAGTGCACAGAGCGTAATGTTGAGCGACATTTGCAGTAGCAGCTCCAGCTTGCTTCTTCGCTCACTCGCATCACTCATCTTGCCCAGATTTGGCAGAATCCTCTTCGTCCGCTCCATTCCAGCTGCTAGTCCACTACCTCGCACGCAGTGTAGTTCGACATGTCCATGACTATGAAGATGCGCGCTGCGGGCCAGGTCTCTGCGGGGCGTCCCACCAGGTGTGCCAATGATACCATGGTACCGCCTGCCCAGTGCGCCACACCCGACAGCAACAACAGCCTCTTTTTAGCTGGACCAGCGCCAGCATGTAAAGATAGTGTCGGGGCTGCCTATCTCAGGGCTCGCGCCATGGTGTGCAAGGCTCAGAAGGTGGAGTTCGGCCAGGTGGTCGTTGCAATCGCAGCTTCGACGATGATTGCCGGGGTGCGCTCTATCAAAGCTCCAGAGCTGTTATAGCTACAACATAACGTGGAGCATTAACCTAGGCTGGTCTCACGAAGCCCTAGCTCGTCAAGCTCTATAGCACTAGCCCCCGGGCAGTCTCGCGGTGATCCCAGCGTGTGCGATGTGTCCCCCTCCGCTCCTGTGCAGTCCGCCAGCGCCCTTACCTACGACGAGCTCCAGGGGCTGACCTACCTGCAAGTTAAGGGGTCAGGTATTGCCAATACCTGCCCCGTGCTGTCGTCTGGCTCCTCCAACCTGAAGGTGGGGCCCGCCCCCTTAACAATGTGCCACGTAGCAGGCTGTAATGAAGAGTGAGTTCAGCAGGAGCTTGGCCAGGGTTTGACGCATGTGACTCCAACATCCAGTGAGATTAGCTGAGCACATCCTGGTTGGCCTGCTGGTTGTCTGGCTGGCCTAGTAGTTGGCTGGCTGCACACCAAGCATTTGACCTAGGCTGCCCAGTGAGTCGTATGCGTACCACACATCTGATCCTGCCTGCCTGCCTGCCTGATTTTGCTCGTGCAGGACTTGAAGGCCGGCAACTACAAGATTGAGAAGTTTTGCATGGAACCAACCAGCTTCACGGTGAAGGAGGAGTCATCCTTCAAGGGTGGGGAGGAGGAGTTTGTGCAGACCAAGCTCATGACCCGGCTCACCTACACCCTGGATGCTGTAAGTGATGGGGCCTCACCTGGAGCCTCACCGTGGCCCTCACCCACACACTGGCCCTCACCCTCACCCTCGCCTTTGCCAGCACCCTTGACTTGGACCTGGCCCTCCTCTGTCCCTAGCATGCCATGTCTTTCAGTCATACCATGCATAGGCCGACTGCTTATGAGCAGTCAAACAGCTGTGGCGTTGTGACTAAGCAGCTGATTGGCCTCACCCTTCTCTCACCCACACCCCTCACCCATAGCTGTTCAGCTGGTCACTGTTGGGCTGTGCTGTGCTGTTCTACACCCCAGATTGCACTCGCACCTAAAAACCTGCCATGTTCACCAGCCATGATCACTGCAATGCAAGAGGTCAGCATGACAGTGTCCCGGATTGTATGACTTGGGCCACCCTGCCGCATCGCTCCATTGCTTGTTGACCTAGCTATTTGTCAGCCTGTGCTGATGCATGTGGCACATGTGCCACAACTCATGGAATAGTGAGCGCAGTCCTTCCTGTGAGGCGCCCTGTCTTCCTGCTCAGTCAACCCAGCCTCCACAGGTGCAGCGGCACAACAGCTGCTGTACAATGACGGAGTTGAGCTAGCCATTACCAGGTCTCTGCCACACATGCGTGTGCATGTGTGATGGTGTGTGATGGTGTGGGGGAGTGATGTGCCTGCTTGGGTGTGGCGTGTTCTGCCAGATCAATGGCTCTTTCAACGTGGGAGATGATGGCAGCGTCAGCTTCAAGGAGGAGGATGGGATCGACTACGCCCCGGTCACTGTTCAGCTGCCTGGTGGCGAGCGTGTAGCCTTCCTGTTCAGCATCAAGCAGCTGGAGGCCAAGGGCAACCTGGACTCGTTCTCAGGGGACTTCTCTGTGCCTTCCTACCGTGGCTCCTCATTTCTTGACCCCAAGGTACCCTGCTGCTGCCGCTGTTGCTGCTGCTACCGCTGCTGCTTGTTGTCAGTACTGCTGCCAGTGCTGACTGCTGCTACCTGCTCATCGATGCCACGTATCTGCTGCACTGCTGCCTCATGCCGCCATGCCCCTATCCCTTCCACCCCCTCACCCGCTTCATCTACACCCTACCCAGCCTCCCCCAGCCTCTGCTGTAATGTACTCACACATGGCTAAGTGGCGGCTGCCCCACCCTGCTGACCCTCAGGGCCGAGGTGGCTCCACCGGCTACGACAACGCCGTGGCCCTGCCTGCCCGTGCCGACGCTGAGGAGCTTCTGAAGGAAAACATCAAGATCACTAAGGCGCTCAAGGGCTCGGCTGTCTTCTCAGTGGCCAAGGTGGACCCCGCAACTGGGGAGGTGGCGGGCGTGTTTGAGAGCATCCAGCCCTCTGACACGGACCTGGGCGCCAAGCCACCCAAGGACATCAAGATTACGGGTAAGTGCCAGGCGAGGTGAGGGCAGCAGCAGCAGGGGCAACAGCAGGGGCAGCAGCAGGGGTAGCAGCAGTCGTAGTTGCAGGGGTAGCAGCAGGGGTACCAGCAGGAGCAGGAGCAGCAGCAGCACATACCACAGAACCTTATAAACAAACCCCCAGACACAGCTGGCTATTAGCAGGGGCCAGCAGCAGCAGCAGCAGCCGCTAGAGGGTGCCATTGCAGTACTTTGCATCCTTTGGGTTTCAGAAAGGGAGCAAAGCAGGTGTCTTGCTTGTGATGTAGTGGTGGTCACGCAGGCTGATGGTGTTGCTCCTGGTTTGCCACCCGAACATGTGCTACTGCTGCTCACATCACAAACAGCAGGATATGCCGGGTTTCCCTGATACTGTTGCTTGCCCCTCTGCTCTCCCCTGCTGCTGCAGGCTTGTGGTACGGCCAGCTTACCCAGTAGGCTGGTAGACACGGCGGCAAGCTCGCGCAGCAATGGGCGTGCTGCTGTTGCTGCTGCTGCTTCATTTGGGTGTCATGACACAAACATGCAGTGTTGGGATGTCAGCAACAAAGGCAGTAGTGGGGTAGCAGGTGCAGTAGCTGCTCCCACCTTTCTTGAACATGGGGCTGGCTGGCTGGTCAGGATCCTGTTTACCATGGACTAGGAGGCACAGGGGTCGGGGCAAGCAGGGCAGGGCTCTCGCTACACCTTGGCACCTTGGGGTCCACCATGGGTTGGAATGGGCCTGGCTGCTGCAAGGCTGCACACACACCTCCACATCTCACAAATTTCTTTGCACGCCATCAGGTTCCCTTGAAGTGGGAGGGTGACTTGGCTGTTGTGTGTGTACGTAAGGACGAATCCCATGGCTCTGCCTTGCATGGCTGCAGCCCTGATGTATGGATGTCATCGTGTATTTGATATGGGGAACGGGGGCTGGTGCAAGTGGGAAAGGGCTGTGAGGAGCGGGTGCTCCACATACACCAGAGCTGTGTGACAGCCATCAATAGAGTTGCCGGAGCAAGGGAGAACGGCAGAGGTAGGGAGCGAGGGAGTTTGCCGTTGGTCGGGAATGGCTGAAATTGGTCTTGGACGCGGCGTTGGTTCCGGCGTTGGTGCTGGTGTCGTATGTAAAGCTACGCCAGTGCCGTTGGTTCGTGACGATAAACAATTTGGCTGGCAAGTCAGGATCAATGCTCTACATGGCTGGGCAATGTCGCACTCGTGGCCGGCACAGCACTACACCGGCACGCTCGCAGGCTCGGCGCATGGCTGGAAGCATGCCGGACATCATGTGAGTGGCAGCAGAGCGATCGTCCCTTCCCGACAGTGATATCAACAGACGTACCTTCACGTTACCTAACTTCGTACCTCCTCTGAGAGAGAAGATTAATGCCTCTCCATCACAGATAGTCATACAGTTGTTGAGTCGAGAAGTGAGAGGAGACATGGTGCGATTCGACGGACAATGGAAAGCGACATAGGGGCATTCATGTATAAGGGCAGTCTGTCAAGGGCAATAATAGGTCGGGCAAAGGCGTAGTAAGCAGGTTGGGCAGCTAGGGAGGCATAACGGCAAAAAACATTGGTTAGGCAATAACGCCGTAAGGCATGACGCGTCCGGCAGCAGCCTCGTGCACTAGGACCTTGGCAATTAAGGGCAGTGGGCCGCAGTGAAGGGCAGCAGCCATGGGTAACAGGGTCAGCAGTAGGCAGCAGCCAGGGGGAGTGTGAGGCAGGCATCTACAGATGACGAAGCATATGGCATCGGCAGCAGCTAGGGAATTTCCGCTGCAGCAACCAGGGGCAATAGGCAAGGGGCAGCAGGGCAAAAACAATCGCACAAGACAGCAAGAATAGTCGCACATGGCAACGGCAAGGGGCAGAGGGATAATGGCAGGACCAGCAGTAACATCGCCTATTGACTACATGGCTTTGCAAGGCCCACCCGTTACCATCCCACCCATTGTCGCATCAGTTAAGTGAATACCTGCCATGTGGATTCGGACACCAGTAAGAACTACATACTTCGGCTGTGCTGCCCCACCCAAACCAATTGAGAAAGGAAACAACCTTGGCGAGGGTCGATAACTAAGTAACACATGCTCTGTACTTAATGTAGGTACAAATGTGAAGGGGGTAGCGTGTTTAAACTTCCTCACCGGTGAAGGAGTTACATCATTTCTTTCCCATTTATACACAAGCGCAGCAGGAGGGGTACCCAACACAATTACATGTTTCAGAACAATACTTTTATCAATCAGTGTTATACAATCTTTTACTCACACACCAATGCAACCAGTCTCGCTGCTGGCACTACACTGCCTACATTTTTGTGACGATATCAATCATCATGGGAAAGCACTCGGACCACGCCCCCTCACACCACACACACGGTTCTGCAATCCGAACAGTTTCCCACAACACTCACAAATACACAACCATGCAACGCATATGTAGAGGATTATGTGCAATATGTACACATCCGCACTCCTCATACGCAGTATTTCATCCAGTGAAAGCCAGTTCACTTTAGGTGTAGGCATGGTAGTTGACCATTAAGCAAAGGCATGCAAAGGGGGTGCAGCCGTAGCCTTGCCCTTCTCCTCATCTGAGGAGATGGATGGATCGTACACTCCCTTAGGATGCAAGGCCAGTCCATGCTTGGACGCCTCGAAGGCTGCCAAGCCTGCAACCACCACCATCGCAAACAAGCTTCTAGTGTACCTTTCATATTTTGCTCATGTGTATTCCAAACGTATGGAGAGACTGTGAGACCCAACTAGCGGTTGTGCTAAGATGTTTGGAGGACCAGCAGCATTGGTCGGGAAAATGTGGTGTGGCTACACCCACCGGTCTTGCACCCACAGAAGTAAAGATTGAGCCTGGGCACAAGTGCTGGTGCGCCCTACTCCACTGGGTCCCCACACGTCACTCTGATACTAGCACCACCTACCCATTGAATGAGTGGTGCATGGGTTGTATGGCACATCACATGACATTCACCACTCGTAGCGTGCTGCGAAAACTGCATCGGCATGGCAAGAGTTCAGCATCAATTCCTTGTGCGACTACTCACCCTCATCATGCGCATCCTCGGGCAGCAGCAGGTTGAGGATGAAGGCGGTGATGGCGGCCAGGCAGAAGGAGGTGCTGAGGATGAGGGCGATGGCATCACGGATGCCACGAGTGCCTGAGCTCATGTCCGGGGTCACGGGCCACAGCCAGTAGTTGCCCCACTGAGGCACCTGCACCACCACAGGCCAGGGCGGCAGCGCAGGCAACAGCTGAGCGCCCAGGAGCAGCACAAAGAGCAAGTTGTGCTGCTGCTGCTGCTGCCTTGCTGCTGGTGGCAAGGCAATGGTGTGAGGGCAGCTGCTCACCAGCTCCACCCCCACGCCCAGTGCCAGGGAGCAGGCCATGATGAAGCGGGTGCGGCGGTCCAGGTTACCCTCACTCACAATGATCTGCACAGCAGCAGCAAGGCAGGCTGGCAGCTCAGCGGGTCAGTGCCTGGCAGTGTGGTCCAGGTGGCCATAGCTGCAGGCCATGCCCCCTGCAGCTAGGCTGTGCTTGTTGCCAGCCCAGTGGCGAGTGGAGGGCAAGGGAGGGCAGTGCAGGCAGCTGGTGGTGGCCCACCTTGATGCCTGAAGACATGACGTTGGCAAACAGGAAGGTGGTCATGCCGCCCAGCACGCAGTTGGGAATGCTGATCACAAAAGCACCGACCTGAGAGCAGCATAGGGCGGCGACACCAACTTATTCATTGGAGCAAGCTGACGTGCCCTGCTCAACTGACAGCTGTGTGGGCTGCGCTGTGTGCACCATAAGCACCCTCACCAGCTCATGGCAGCCAGACAGACCCTGGGCCACGCATGGACCAAGCTAGCATGCAACATCACAACAGCCTCCCTGCTGCTGCCATAGCGTCCCCTCCCCTGCAGCCACCCACCTTGCCCAGGATGCCCAGCAGGATGAGCCACAGACCACATGCCCAGCCTGACTGACGTGCTGCCACATTGGTGAGGGAGATGATGCCGTTGTTCTGGGCAAATGTGGTCAAGGGCAGGGAGGTGGCCAGGGCAGAGAACAGACCAGATATGCCATCATTGAACAGAGCGCCCTGCAGCAGCAGCAGCAGCAGGGGCACAGGGGCAGAAATAAAAATCCGAGTTTTCACAGCCCAAAGTCTGGCAGGGAAGGTGCGCAGGGACTGCCCTGCTGCTGCTCACCTTGATGCGCAGGGACGCCTCGTCATCAGTCACTGGCATGCGTGACGCCTCAATGGTGGCCGCAGTGTCGCCCACACTCTCAATGCCTGTGATGATAGCGCTGCAGTCACATATACAATGACGATGGTGTATCCAATTGTTCAATTATCCAAGTATAAGCACAGAGGAGGAATTGATCACATCACATCAACCCAGATCAGCCCAGCTAAACCCAGAGCAGCTCAGCCCAGATCCGTGGCATGCCAGCCTACTTATGTGCCACAAATGAATGCTTGATCTGTCCACACCCATATCCCGCCCCTTGCACACCAGCATCACACCCACTCACACAACAATGAGGGGGATGATGGCTGGGCCATAGAACTTGAGTGGGAAGGTCTTGGTCCAGTTGAACCTGCAAGCCACAGCCAGCACCACCCACCACTCGCTGCCACACTGCAGGCCAGCACACAGCTGTGGAGGGGCAAGGCGGCAGGGAGCAGCAGCCAGCCGCTGCAGAATCAAGGTCAGGGGGTATGATGAAGGGGTAGGGGAGTAAGGCCAAGCCTAAAGAAGCCGCTCACGTGATGGCGGGGGCAGACTCAAAGGAAGCGCTGGTCACGAAGCGCTTGCCATCCACATCAATGATGGCCTGCAGCACCAGGCAGGGCAGTACCAGAGGTGGTCAGGGCGGTGCCTGTGATGTAGCTGCAGACAGCCTGCAGCCTCTCATTGCTGCCACAGCACCCTGACCCAGACCTTACACGGCTGCAGGATGTGAGGCTGAGGAGCACTGTTGCCGTTGCTGCTGCTATGCTGCTGGCAATCGACGCCATGGGGCAAGCAGGCCACTTACAGCGATGAAGTATCCAAACAGCAGGCCAATGATGGCGGAGCAGTTGCGCATGAAGGGGCTGCCAAGGATCTGTGAAGGCGGCAACGGGCCAGATCAGGCTCAGGCCAGGCTGGGCCAGACAGGCAAAACGAAGGCTTTACTGGCAACTGGACTTTACTGCATCAAGTAGTCCATGGTCACACAAGGGGCCGGGTCTGGGTCTGTGAATGGTAGCAGCAGCCCACCTCAATGAAAATGATGGTGCTGAACACCAGGAAGCCCATGCCCACATAGTTGCCATTACCTGCACACAGCCAGGCAATGGGGCAACAACCCAGTTCAGGGGCTGCAGGACCATGCAGGGCAGCTGGAGGGTGGTGCACTGCAGCTTGGCCCTGGCCACCCACCAAATGGATACATAACCTGGCCGTTGCCAGTGCACAGCACAGGAGCAGGGACACCGTTGACTAGCTTGTTGTAGTTGCCTGTTTGGCTGCAGAACGAGCCACCGCCCCAGTTCTGTAGGGAGCAGGCATCACCAAGGGAGGTACTAAGCAGAACTGAGCAGCAGCAGCAGCAGCAAGGCTGATTGCAGCTGGGGCCGTGCATAGGGGCAGGGGCAGAGGCTGGGCCCTGCATCCACACACACTGCACAGCACTAGCTGCCACCACGCTGCATAGCCCTGTTGCGCTGCTCACCGCCAGGCCAGCGCCCGTCAGGTGGATGCCAATCAGCAGGATGGTCACGCCCGACACCACAGGGGGGAACACCTTGCGCAGCACCCTGCAGCCAGGGCCAGGCCAGCAGGCTCAGCAGCAGCACAGGGCGGCTGTAGCAGCTCCAGTGCCTGCTGGTCCGCCGCTGATACTGCACCTGGCCAGGATGGACTCACTTGATGGGCAGGAAGGAGAAGAGGATGGGTGTGAGGGTGGACACACACAGTGTGCCCAGCACATGGCCATACGCCTCGTCAAAGCTCATGCCCTCGCCCTTCATCAGCTTGGCCAGGGTGCTTTGCACAATGGGCTGCGCAAGCAAGGCAAGGCAAGGCAAGGCAGGGTCAGTGACATCATGGCCAGCAGCTGCACGGCAAGATTGCCATGGCAGGCTGAGCATGCTGGAGCGGTGGTGGAGGCTGTGTGGGAGGGCACTCACCACACTGGTGAAGGACACGCCCATGACGCTCAGCTGCAACCAGCCGGACAGCACACCACACAAAGCAGCAGTAAAGCCAGGGCAGCCAAAGGGGTGCACCAGTTGCTGGCTGTGCTGGCCAGCCACTCACCACGCCTGCGCCCCACATGAACTTGCCACCGACCCTGATACCAGTGACCTGCAGGGACAAGGGCGCGATAGTCAGATGTTGTGCAATGCTTCATCACTAGCATCAGGGTGCTGCATGTGATAGCTATTAACAGACATATCAAGCCAGGCCCTTACTGTAGAAACTCTCATCCATGTAATCGCAGGCTGGGCTCATCAAGGTGAGCCAATGCAGGAGCTAGGAGCAGATCAATCAAGCTCTCACCTGCACGAGGGTCATGACTCCAGTGACGATGAGGGCGGCTTGCACCAGGTACCGCTTGTACTCATCGCCATTGGGGGTGCCAAAGGGCACGATGAGGAGGGGCGGCACAATCAAACCGCCCACCATGGCCTGCAGCAGGCGGCAGGCGAAGGCTAAGCAGGCGTAGTGGAACAAACCGTGGATACACACCGTCGACCACGGCGTGGACCACGGCGCAGCACGTGCGCTCACCAGAGCGTGCTGCGCCCCAACCATTATCGCGGTCACAATGCCCAGCCAGTCGTTAACACCTGCAAGCGCCAGTAAACACCAGGGCAAGGCAATTGTATTGAATATCTGCAAGCTAACATTTGTGATAGACGCTGCCTCAGCTAGCTGCCGCCGCAGCCACCAGAGCTCGCGTGGCGCTGCCAGCCGGGTCCCACGTGACACAGCCCCAGGCAACAGTACTCCCTCGGATTCCCTGTAGCGCACCGAAGAAGTGAGGCGGCTGGCGCTGGCTGGTTTTGCTATACAGCTTCAGTGGGTTCGCGGGCCTGTGGGCGGCAAGCGCACAACCAGAGCACATTTGGAGCGCTGGCCTCACAAAGAACTTAGCAAGCAAGGTGGATCTCCAAACGAGGCTGACCCGCGTCAACAACCCTGAGCACACCCAGCTTACGTGCATAGGAACCCCCAGTGGAAACCAGTGCCAAAGAAGAACTCTCGCCAGCTTCGGCCTGGCACTCTCCATCCGATAGCGGCGCAATCGCAATCCACCAGGGATTTCTCAGGCTTGATTGGGTCCATTCCTACGAGCTGTACAACTGCGTCGTAATCTGCGCGGAGTGCGGTAGTGGAGTAGTATAATCTCATTCGGTTAGGTTTGGTAGTTGTCATGTGTATCATGTGTTGTCGGGGCTATTCGCGAAACTGTTGGTATTCTATTTTCCCTCTGAGGTGGTCTTTCCAATGCGGGGGAACGGGGTAGAGGGGAACGGGGGCATGTGCAAGAGCAAGGCTAGGTAGCTGCGCTGAATGGGCGCCGGGGGCACGCACGAGCGAGGGCATTGCAAGGGACTCACAAGTTACATGTGACATGTACTAGGCTGGTGAGAACCGACTGATTCTAGGAGTGTGCTCCGTTTCGATGTCAATCTGCTGATGCCAGGTCAAGTAGGACATGGAGACAGCGGCTGCATGCAAGCCACGGGGCTATGTTGGGTAACCTTGGGAAGTGTAGTGGACATGCGCAGCATGGACGGCTTGCATCTTTTAAACTGACTTGCATGTCTGATCTTTAGCGAACTGAGTAGTTGTTCTTTTCTTGCACTGGATGCTTCTGTTGTTCTCTGTGCAAGGTGCTCCGAACCTAGGCGGATGCACCGAGCACAGAAGTTCACAGTTTACGTACACCTTTTCCCTTTACACGTGGATGACTAAGAATGTGAATGGTTTTGAGTACTTAAGGCTCTGTGAGGGCAGAGACAGGTACCTTGGCTCAGAACTCTATCTGACCCCGGGTCCTGTCTCGTTCTCCCGCCCTCACAGGTAAGCCGTGCTCTGTTGGTCATCTCTGCTATGTTGTAACCTTGGCTCAGAACTCTATCTGACCCCGGGTCCTGTCTCGTTCTCCCGCCCTCACAGGCTCCCTAGTCTCAGCTCCGTTACATTTGGTGCCCTCAATCGGGAACCGCAGTGCTCTTCCCTCGTATCCACCGCTCCTCTCTCCCACTCCGTATTCTCACCGCTGAACCCGCGCCGCCATGAACGCAGAAGATATCGCTAATATGCAGCAAGTCTTTTTGGAGCAGCAAGCCACCATTCAGCGGCTGGAACAGCAACTCGCGCAACTCTCCCTGCAACCCCCTGCGGCGGCGCCGACTCCGGCTCCGGCTCCTGCTCCTGCTCCTCCTCCTACTCCCGCTCCTGCCCCTCAGCAGCGTATGCCCCGTGCCAATCCACCCGCCACTTTCTCAGGGAGCCGCACCACGGACGTGGCGGCTTGGCTATTCGCAGTGGATCTCTTTTTCACAATCTCCGAGCTGACGGACGCCCAACGGATCGTCTACGCCGCCACCCTCCTCTCCGGCCATGCTCTCCTGTGGTACCGCAGCAGCGTCAGCTCTTTCACCTCCTGGACGTGCTTTGTCGCTGCGTTCGAGCGGCAGTTCGCGCCTGTCAACCGGCTGCGCCATGCAAGGGACCGCTTGGCAGCTCTCACGCAAACGAGCTCCGTGCGGCGGTACCTTGGCGAGTTCACAGCGCTCTGCCTGGAGGTCACGGACCTCTCGCCCGCCGAACAGCTCGACCGGTTCATCCGGGGCCTCAAGCCCTCAGTGCGGCGTGAGCTGGAGCTGCGCGAGCCAACCTCCTTCTCCGAAGCCTCCACCATCGCGGATCGGGTGGACGCCATCTCCTATTCCACCTCAACCTCCCGCTCCTCCTATCGCCCTCCCTCCACTCCCTGCCCTCCCCGCCCTGAGACTGCCGCGGTGCCCATGGAGCTGGACGCCATGCTCCACACCAGCCCAAGCCGCAGCCGGGGCACTCGTCTCTCCGATGCTCAGCGTGCGGCTTTGCGGGACAGCAAGGCGTGCTTCTACTGCCGCAAGGCGGGGCACACCATGAAGGACTGCCCCGTCCGCCCTCCCCGCCCAAACGTCAGCAGCGGCCCACGGAAGGGGGACCGCCGCTAGACGTCGCCTTCCGGACCCTCCCACCACACCCTCCCACCACCCCCTCCCACCTCCCACCCCATCCCACCACCCCCTCCCAGCCTCTCTGTTTTTCCACCTCCTCTCCTTGTCCTCCCCGGTGCGCTCGTCCCCACCGCGCGCCTTACTTCCTCCTCCCTGCCCCTGCACCCTCCTACCCTGGTCTTCATTCCACCTGCCAGCCGTACACTGGTAAGGCGGACACTGCTGGCCGGCCCTCCCTGCAGGTTGGCAGACTCATGTCCTTACCCCTGCAGCATGTTAGACCTGCTGGCAGCATTCTGAAGCAGCCTTCTGTGGCTGGCTCCACGCCACCGGGACGACCTCGTAAGGTCGTGCGGTTCTCCCTGCCCCTACCTGCAGCTCTAGGTGGCAGCCCTCCTCGCCCTCCCCAGCCTGGCCGGACAGCCCGCCCAGCTGTGTTGCAGCGTGCCAATGCTGATGCACCTGCCTTCCTCCATGTCAACTCCTTTGCCGTGCTGGCTGTTCAGGACCAGCCGCCGGCCAACCCTCCCGCCTCCAGGTCCTTACCTCCTCCCCCTGCCCCTCCGTTTCCCCCTCCCGCTCCTTGTCCTTCCCACACCTCCCTGTCCACTCCCACCCCCACCCCCACCCCTGCCCCCGCTGCTGCGCCCTCCCCCATCGTGCTCACTTCCCTGTCTGCCAGTGGCAGCAGCCCATCTTCAGAGCTGATCATCCTCCATGGCACCTTTGCTGGTCACCCAGCCAGGTTCATGGTGGACAGCGGCGCCACCGGCAACACTCAGGCAAATTAGTAACAGCATTTTTGAGATTTAGAGCCTCGGACTTGGTACATAGTCTAATGAAGGCATTGTAAGATTGGGGGTTGAAACTAAAATTCGTGATTTTGCGCGGTTGGTGAGATACGGCCATGCTACAGTACTGTAGGTATCTACAGTACTGTCGGAGTACCTCGCCGCGTGCACAGACAGTACTGTAGACCCATACAGTACTGTAGACATCTACAGTACTGTAGACATCTACAGTACTCAAACTACCCTGGGGTACCAGGCGGGTGCACTTACAGTACTGTAGATGTCTACAGTACTGTAGACCCTTACAGTACTGTAGACACCAACAGTACTGTAGACACCTACAGTACTGTAGGGGTCTACAGTACTGTAGACATCTACAGTACTCGAGGTACCCCGGGGTACCACGCGGGTGCACTTACAGTACTGTAGATGTCTACAGTACTGTAGACCCTTACAGTACTGTAGACACCGACAGTACTGTAGACACCTACAGTACTGTAGGGTTCTACAGTACTGTAGACATCTACAGTACTCGAGGTACCCCGGGGTACCACGCGGGTGCACTTACAGTACTGTAGATGTCTACAGTACTGTAGAACCCTACAGTACTGTAGACACATACAGTACTGTATACATCTACAGTACTGTAGACATCTACAGTACTCAAGGTACCCCGGGGTACCACGCGGGTGCAATTACAGTACTGTAGAAGTCTACAGTACTGTAGATGTCTACAGTACTGTAGATGTCTACAGTACTGTAGATGTCTACAGTACTGTAGACACCGACAGTACTGTAGACACCTACAGTACTGTAGGGGTCTACAGTACTGTAGACATCTACAGTACTCGAGGTACCCCGGGGTACCACGCGGGTGCACTTACAGTACTGTAGATGTCTACAGTACTGTAGACACCGACAGTACTGTAGACACCTACAGTACTGTAGGGTTCTACAGTACTGTAGACATCTACAGTACTCGAGGTACCCCGGGGTACCACGCGGGTGCACTTACAGTACTGTAGATGTCTACAGTACTGTAGAACCCTACAGTACTGTAGACACATACAGTACTGTATACATCTACAGTACTGTAGACATCTACAGTACTCAAGGTACCCCGGGGTACCACGCGGGTGCAATTACAGTACTGTAGATGTCTACAGTACTGTAGATGTCTACAGTACTGTAGATGTCTACAGTACTGTAGGTGTATACAGTACTGTATGTGTCTACAGTACTGTAGACATCTACAGTACTCGAGGTACCCCGGGGTACCACGCGGGTGCACTTACAGTACTGTAGGTATCTACAGTACTGTCGGAGTACCTCGCCGCGTGCACAGACAGTACTGTAGACCCATACAGTACTGTAGACATCTACAGTACTGTAGACATCTACAGTACTCAAGGTACCCCGGGGTATCACGTGGGTGCACTTACAGTACTGTAGATGTCCACTGTACTGTAGACACCTACAGTACTGTAGACACCTACAGTACTGTTAACATCTACAGTACTGTAGGCACCTACATTATTGTAGATATCTGGACCTGGTGTTTTTTGAATCTAAATAGGCCGGAATCACGAACATGTTTAACACATTTGGATTTTCACACATTAAATAACGTCATTCGTGTTACACATCTACCTTTTTCTCACTTGCTTCTTCTTCCTCGCCTCCTCGGCCCCTGCCTCTTTGCCCCCTGCCTCATCTGTTTCCTGTGCCTCCTCCGTCACCTCTGCCACTACAACCTTTTTTCCCTTCTTCTTCTCCTTCTCTGCTTCCTCTGCTGCCTCTGCAGCCATGGCCTCATCCCAATGGACCAACAGACTGTTCAACTCTGCTTGTACGTCCTCATCACTCAAAGCCCAGTCTGAGGCCCATAATGTGTCCACCGGTGCTCGTGCAGGGCGCTCATAGGGCTGAGGCTGCACATAATCACCCCCATGCAATGGCCCTAACCCCGGTGGCCAGTGGATAAGTTGCTCACCACGCTGAGGAGGACTGGTGGGCTGGCATTTGTGCACGAACTCCACATCCAACATTGACAGAAAACAGGTGGCATTGTTGATGTAGCCCTCGCTGCCATACAAGTGCACCCTGGTGGAAGCTTTCTCTGGCAGGCCCCAATCCCCTGCATGGACCGTGTAACCGCGCATCCCAAGCACCTCACCCGGCTGTAGTGTCACCCTGTAGACCTGCATCTTGGGCATGGCCTTCATGGCCGTCTTCAGGACTTTCGCCGTTATCTCTCCCTTGTGCTTCTTCTCCACCTTCAACACCTGCACATGGCTGCCTGGGCTGACCAGCACCTGCGTCTCTCCAACAGCGATGATCATCACTAGACCATCTCGCCCCCAAATGATCCTTGGGGGGGCTGTGGGTGTTGCTGCTGAAGACGCAGCAGGGGCTGAGGTAGAGGGGACGTCATGTGAGGGAGGGCTTCTGGTCTGGGGTGCTGCTGCTGCTGCAGCTGCTGCTGCTGTGGGGGGGGGGATGGAGAGGGACGGGTCTGGGTTGACGTCCACATGCAACGCCTGGGCTGCCACCAAACCTGTGGCCTTGGTCAAAGCCATGTCCTCTGCATCGACGTCACGTCCATGCATAGTGTCATTGGTGAGCACTGTACCCCCCCTGAGGGTGACCTGCGAAAGCTGTGAGGCATGCTGCTGTAGCTGCCTGAGGTAAGGGCGGGCAAGGCGGACAGCTGTGGCATACTGCTTCAGCCTGGTGCATGCAGCTTCGCCTGCTGCATCCTGCTGGGCTGCCATGGCTTGGTCCTTTCTGATGATGCGCAAGGACCTGGCTGTCCAACACCCCGACATGGAGACATCATCAGGCAGGCTGCCATCCGCATTTGCCGTAGTGAAAGGCATCTGCAGGCGCTGGCCTGTGCTGTAGCGCACATCGAGATCCCCTTCGCTTATGACCGGCCAACCGCGACTCTCGGTGAGGGGGATGTCGTTGAAGATGGCGTAGCCAAACACCAGGCTGAGGAGCTGTAATGCCCACTCCAGCTGAGACGTTGGGATGAGGTGGCCTGGGAGGCTGATCATGGCAACACCCATCTCCAGCACTGCCTCACGCCACTGATCAGCCTGCTCAGGGGTGAACTTTTTCACCACAGCATTGCCATTGGCGTACACAGCCGGCCGCCAAACAGTAGCCTACAGTCACACGCCACGTACCTCATTGTTACAAGGGATGGTGTATGGTTAGGGCTAGGGTTAGGGCTAGGGCTAGGGCAAGGGATAGGGATAGGGATAGGGATAGGGATAGGGATAGGGATAGGGATAGGGATAGGGATAGGGATAGGGATAGGGATAGGGCTAGGGATAGCGATAGGGCTAGGGCTAGGGCTAGGGCTAGGGATAGGGATAGGGATAGGCATGGACGTGGGGATGAGGTTGGGTTAGGGTTAGGGCTAGGGCTAGGGCTAGGGCTAGGGTTAGGGCTAGGGCTAGGGCTAGGGCTAGGGCTAAGGCTAGGGCTAGGGCTAGGGCTAGGGCTAGGGCTAGGGCTAGGGCTAGGGCTAGGGCTAGGGCTAGGGCTAGGGCTAGGGATTGGACTAGTGGGCAGGATTGGGGTACGGTTAGGTTTCCGAGTTATGTGGTAAGGGATGTACTAGGGGTTGACTCCTATCACCTTCTTGCTGTTGTCCACTTGTTGGCCACTTCTGCCTCGCTTCTGTCCCATGCTTGTCGTTGCAGCTTCAGCAGTTGGTGGACTTGCCTTCTGCAATACAGTTCAAGTAACACATGTGGGTTTGTAATTGTTGTCTCTTCCGTCTCTTTGAGATAATATAGCCTACCTGCTGACGAGTGGCAGTGGTCCTGGCTTGTGCTTGGGCCTTCTTTGTGGCGGTAGCAGCTGGCTGTGGAGGCGGCGCTTGAGCAACAGCATGCTGCTGGTGCCCTGTTCCCTGCATGTGCCATGATGCTCATTGAATGTTATTGACAAATGTGGTCATGTTCTGCAAATGGTGTATTTAATGGTCACTTGGCGGTTGCCTAATTCGTGGCCGTTTATTTTCCCTAGTCTTACTGATGCATGATCATCTTACCTTTAACAAGGAAGCTACACTGGCTGACAGCTGCTCCATCTGCTGCTGACGCTTCGTCTCCTGCTGCTGCATCTCCTTCTGCATCTGGGCCCTTGCCTTCTCAGATGCCTGTAACTGCTGCTGCAGCCTGAGGACTGTCTCATTATGCTGCCTCAGCTGCCGCTCAAGATCCTGCTGCTGCTGCTGAAATGCCGCGCGCTGCCGTTGATGCAGTTCCACCATTGCATCGCTTACAGCCTTCTGCAACTGAGATACCGCCTGCCATGCAGCCTGACCGTACGCGACCTCCCGGTTCTGGCGCTCATCAATTTTCAGAACCGTGTTTATCAGCCGGTTCACGTCAACTGCATGCAAGACATTATACAATGTGAAAGTCGTGAAGTTATGCTTTGACTGGGTTATTTCAGAGCTTACTTAGGGCTGCTGTGAGATCATATGTGCGCATGAACATGACATGGTCTATTGGCATGTGTTTTTGTAATGTATACATAAATACATCCTTACCTCTGGCAGGGTCTGCTGGGGCAGGTTCTGTGGCTGCTGTGGCTGGGGTAGGGGCTGCTGAGTCTGGTGCTGCTGGGGCAGGGGCAGGGGCTGCTGGGTCAGGGTCTGAGGCTGGGGTAGGGGCTGCTGGGCGAAGGGCAGGGGCTGCTTGGGCAGGGGCTGCTGGGGCAGGGGCTGCTGATGCAGAGGCTGCTGGGTCCGGTGCTGCTGGGGCAGGTGCTGCTGGGGCAGGGGCCGCTGGGGCAGGGACAGGGGCTGCTGGGGTAGGGGCAGGGGCAGTGGCAGGGGCTGCTGGAGCAGGGGCTGCTGGGGCAGGGGCTGCTGGGGCAGTGGCAGGGGTTGCTGGGGTAGGGGCTGCTGGGCCAAGGGCAGGGGCTGCTGGGGCCAGTGCTGCTGGGGCTGGTGCTGCTGGGGCAGGGGCCGCTGGGGCAGGGACAGGGGCTGCTGGGGTAGGGGCTGCTGGGGCAGGGGCAGGGGCTTCTGGGGCAGGGGCTGCTGATGCAGAGGCTGCTGGGTCCGGTGCTGCTGGGGCAGGTGCTGCTGGGGCAGGGGCCGCTGGGGCAGGGACAGGGGCTGCTGGTGTAGGGGCAGGGGCAGTGGCAGGGGCTGCGGGAGCAGGGGCTGGTGGGGCAGGGGCTGCTGGGGCAGTGGCAGGGGTTGCTGGGGTAGGGGCTGCTGGGCCAAGGGCAGGGGCTGCTGGGGCCGGTGCTGCTGGGGCAGGGGCCGCTGTGGCAGGGATAGGGGCTGCCGGGGTAGGTGCTGCTGGGGCAGGGGCTGCTGGGGCAGGGGCTGCTGGGGCAGGGGCAGGGGCTGCTGGGGCAGGGGCAGGGGCAGGGGCAGGGGCAGGGGCAGGGGCAGGGGCAGGGGCAGGGCCAGGGGCTGCTGGGGCAGGGGCAGGGGCAGGGGCAGGGGCAGGGGCAGGGGCAGGGTCATGGCCTGGGGCCTGGCCAGGGGCAGGGCCAGGAGCAGGGCCAGGGGCAGGGGCAGGGGTTGCTGGGGTAGGGGCTGCTGGGCCAAGGGCAGGGGCTGCTGGGGCAGGGGTTGCTGGGGTAGGGGCTGCTGGGGCAAGGGCTTCTGGGGCAGGGGCAGGGGCTGCTGGGGCAGGGGCAGGGGCAGGGGCAGGGGCAGGGGCAGGGGCAGGGGCTGGCTCAGGGGCTGATGCTATTGCTGTGTCTGTTGCCGGCGCTGGGGAATGGGCTGGAGGTGCGCTGAATGGCTTGATGAGGGGATGGGGGGTAGCGGCTGGGATGGGGAGAGAAGGGAAAGACATCGAGCGCCCCGCGCTTGTTGACTCAGACAGTACAGCTTGGTGACCTGTGGTGTCATGTACAAAGAAGCATGATGGTCCGATCTGTGCAAATCTGTGATAACCCAATCTCACATGCTTCTACCTCGGTTCATATTTCCCCTCATTTCCCGTCATTAATTGACCACAGATGCTTATGTTGTGAAGTAACCATTTGACAATGCATGGTGAACTCCATTTCTATATATGGCCTAGGGTTCGGGGCTCACCGCTGGGAAGGGGAAGGGGCCCCGGTGATGGCTGAGATTCAGTATCATTGTCCAGCCCAGAGGATAGTGGGGGGGTGTGCCCAGGGTCGTGGAATGGTGGTGGTGACGGTGAGGGAGGAGACTCAGGTGACACGATGGACATGGGCGGAGATGGCACTGGTGATGGAACCTCACTCTCCTGCAGCGCGGACAATCGCCATGTGCCATGTGGTCCACCTGCCTGAACACCTTCTGCCTTACCATGCATTGGGTGTGGATAACTTACCGACAATGGGTCAGCCATGTCACTCGGTGCCCTGTTCTTCCACTTGGGGTGCACATCGATCTGCATGGTAACACAAGAGCGGTTAGTCTTATCATATCACATGTGGTAATGCAACCCATACATCTAATTTACTAGGGTTGAGGAACGTACCAAAGAGCACCACTCTCCCTCAGTCTCCAGGGTACATTGCAGTAATCGCTGCCGAGCTAACATCCGCTTGGCATCATAACGAATGCCGGTTTGCACACTGTTACGCCTACGTGCATCATGGTGTCTGTGGTCTTTTTTTTGCATGCTAGATTAGACTAACCCTAATGACGTTTGATAGCATGCAGACAGCGTTGAAGGCATGTCGTCCTAGTTGTTCACCTGAAGCTTCGGCGCCATAAGTATTCCGTGTGGATTAACAACCGCAGCTCATCACTCCAGTCATCCGTTTGCTGTGGGCACGTCCCATCAATGACCTTCCATTCTGTTTGTTTGACGTTCACATTCAAAAACTTTACCAGGTTAGACTCCTCCTCTGTTGTAAGACCCTGCGGCATCTCATCCAAGATAATTTGTGTGTTGATTCATGTACTGACCGTATACCTTAGATTGGTGACAGGATTGGAAGTCATTTACCTCTCCCCTGGGGCAGAAGATCACGAATATGTCATGCCTCGGGTACACAGCGATCAGGCGGCCCCCCATGGGTAAGAAAAACACCTCGTACTTCGTTAGGCGGCGTTTGAATACACCATCGGGATATACCGATCCTTTCATCACCTCATGGCCGACGTCTGGGGCTAGACAATGGCCATCACGTCTGTCCCGGCGGTTGAAGAAGGACTACATTGGCAAATAAATAAGAAGTCTACACTCAGGTTGTACCCCCATGCTGTGATTGTACGTATTAGCCCATACCTTCATGCGCCCAAAGGCCGTCCTCAGCACATTTATGTCAAGGGTTTTGGGTCGATTGTTCCCATCAGGTCCTTGCTGCCAGAACATGCCTCCACCGGGTGGCAACGCAGCCAATGAGGCCTTCACAATGGCACATGGCACGGAGGAAATGAAGTTACTTATCTTGGTAAGGGGTAAGGTGCTGTCGTTTTCATTGAGCTTAGCTTCATCAATTCATGCATGGTAAACTTACATTGAGAATGTTATTGAGTTGACGTGCTGGTTGCTGCTGATGCTTGTCTGGTCCGGTAGCGTCACTTGGAGATGGGTGGGGTGCTGCAAGACCTCCAGGCTGCGCCTGCATTGATGTTTAGAGTATTTGTCTATTAGGGTATAGGCTTTAGGTATTAGGTTATCAACCAAATTATGTCAAGATCATGTGTGGACATAGGTGACTAGCGCCGACCCATATGGCCTTACCTCAGCTTCTTTAGATGTAACATGGGTGACAGCTCCAGCAGTGTACGGTTGTGCGCATTCTGCAAGGCAGAAACAAAGCAAATCTACAGGTATGACCCATATCTCAATACATGCATTAGGATGTCACGTGCTAATTGCATTTTTCGGACACCGTGTATCCGGGTGATGTGATCCGGGTGATGTGAGGCCTCAATACCTACCAGCTGCGTCTCCTGCTGCTGCTGCTGCTGCTGCTGCTGCTATGCGCATGGGTGGGGCGGGGCGGCCTTGGTTGGGCTGGGCCTGTGAAGCCCGCTTCCCTAGCCGAGGTGGGGCGGGCGGGTTCAGGCCTGAGCCTTGGGTGCTGCTCGGGGTTCCAC
Organism: Haematococcus lacustris; assembly: GCA_030144725.1. Taxonomy (NCBI): domain Eukaryota; kingdom Viridiplantae; phylum Chlorophyta; class Chlorophyceae; order Chlamydomonadales; family Haematococcaceae; genus Haematococcus; species Haematococcus lacustris. The sequence continues at coordinate 1,428,229 of JASKMD010000018.1, read as the reverse complement.
CACCCCTGCTGCCACCTGCATTTGTAGGGCTACCTGCACCACCTGCTGTTGCTGCTGCTGCTCCTCCTGCTCCTGCTGCTGCTCCTGCCCTTGCTGCTGCTCCTGCATCTGCTGCTGCTGCTAGGCGCATGTGGGGGTCTGGGCGGCCCTGGCTGGGCCGGGCCTGTGAAGGCCGATTGCCTATACGAGGCGGGGGGGGCTGGCACAGATCTGTTGACGCTGCTGCTGTTGCTGCTGCTCTTGCTACTTCTGCTGCTGCAGGCCCTTCCCCTGCCCCTGCCCCTGACCCTGGCCCTACCCCTGCCCCTGCTGTCGCACCTCCCCCCGGGTGCATGGGGGGGGTTGTGATCATAGGGGGGGCTGGTCGGCCCTGGTTGGGCTTGGGCTGTGGAGGACGCCTCCCTGGACGAGGTGAAGGGGGCAGTGAGCTGTCTGACCCCTGGCTGTTGCTCGGGGAAACACCACCCTTGCTACCTCCTACACTTGCAGGGCTACCTGCACCACCTGCTGCTGCTGCTGCTGCGTTTCCTGCTGCTGCTCCTGCCTTTGCTGCTGCCCCTGCTTCTGCTCCTGCTGCTGCTAGGCGCATGTGGGGGGCTGGGCGGCTCTGGCTGGTTGGGGCCTGTGAAGGCCGCTTCCCTATACGAGCCGGGGGGGGCGGGCACAGGTCTGTTGCTGCTGCTGGTACTGTTGCTACTCTTACTCCTGCTGATCCTGCAGCTGCTCCAGACCCCGCTGCTGCTTTTGACCATGGCGCTGCCCTTGCGCCTGCTGTTGCAGCTGCTGCTCCTGACCCTGCTGCTGCTGCTGTTCCTGCTGCTGCTCCTGCCCCCGGGTGCATGGTGGTGGTTGGGCCCATGGGGAGGCTGCTGCTCGGGGTACCACCACTCCTGCTGCCACCCACACTTGCTGGGCTACCTCCACCTCCACCTGCTGCTCCTGCTGCCGCTCCTGCCCCTGGGTGCATGGGGGGGGTTGGGCCCATGGGGAGGGCTGGCCGGCCCTGGCCAGGCTTGGGCTGTGAAGGTCGCTTCCCTATGCGAGCTGGGGGTGACAGGTCAAGGCATGACCCCTGGCTGTTGCTCGGGGGACCACTGCCCTTGCTGCCTCCCGCACTCCCAGGGCTGCCTGCTCCACTTGCTGCTGCTGCTGCTGCTGATGTTGCTGCTCCTGCTGCTGCTCCTGCTGTCGCTCCTGCACCGGCAGTATCTGCTCCTGCTGCTGCTGCTGGCTTTGAGGACACTGGAGGTGGGGCCAGAGCGGCCCGTGACCCTCCGGGACGACGTTTGATCACATGCGTCCACTCTGAATCACTGTTACCCTCGTCACCAGCTACCATTGCCTTTGCTGCTGGTGCTGCTGCTGCTGGAGCTGCTGCTGCTGGTGCTGGGGCTGCTGGTCTTGTCGGTGCTGCTGCACCTGGTGCTGCTCTGGTCGCTGTTGCTGCGCCTGCAATTTGCACGGTGGATACCTTTCAGCAAGCATCGCATGTGCACGTGGTCGCCAACAGTACAAAGTGCATGGCTCACCGCTCAGGCCCAGACGCAAGCCCACTTCCACAGCCTGGGCCAATGCTGCCTTTGTTTGGTTTGCCATCTGTTTCTGGCGGTTGTTGACCTGCATAGATAATCAGCCCACCTACAACGTGTCCTACCATGTCATCTCATCTTCGCCGCCATTAGTCCTGCTCACCTGGACAGCGATGTCCTTGAGGTCCACCTCATTGGTGGCCAATCGCCTGCCGTCCTGACGCCCTAAAGCCAGGAAATGGTTGTCATCAACTCGCACCAAGTAACAAGTCTCACCTTCGTCCATGCATGGGAAGTTTGCTGGCATGACAGCTTTGCTCTCCTCACGGGTGAGCAAGCCTCGGGCATCCACGGGAGTAACATACCACTGCCCATTGCCCTCGTCTAGAACCTGCAGTTCGACTCCAAGGACTGCGGACATGAGCACCATGGAGGTGAAGCCACTCCATGCCCTGGGTTGCTGGATGTCTGTCTGCAGGTGCTCTTCCAGCGTGATGCTGACAATTGTTGACTGTCCAGTCACAGGGTCCACCTCGTATCTGTCAGTGTCTGCATTGGCCAGCATCATCGCTAGGGTGCTGCTCCGGGGGGCAGCCTGGTTCCCGAAATGCTTGACCATATTCATGCCAACATCAAAGCAGGCCTGGCGTAGGTCTTTGTGCCCCTGCACATAAAAGCATCAGTACCACATGTATACACTACATGCACTTTGCTTTCTTGCATACACATCAGCCTACAGCCATGTGATGTCATGTGACTGGGTATGGCATTCAGGGCAGTGCGCTGTGTGTGGGTATGACACCGTCAGGGCAGTACGCTCTGATGTGACGAGCCCCATTACCCTGGCCATGACACTCACTGTGATACTGCATAAACCAGCAATCATTGCCGCGGCTCGGTATGCGCAGTTGCCGTCCCCCAACACGTTGAAGGCGTACAAGCCCAGGAGCTCTAGCACGTCACGCAACGCACGCTTCCTACCCATGTTGTAGGCGGTACATAGGTCACCCAAGACTGGCCTGTTGCGATATGCCTGCATGGCACACATGATGTAGGTGTTGCATCGGGATGCAGATGTGCTTACCACCCTACCCTGGGCTACTTCAACCTGCATGGGTTGGGCCTCAGCCTCATGCGCTGGCAGTGATTGGGTGCCTGATGCCTGCACATGGCACATCGCACAACAGCTGCCTAAGCCTAGCATCACCATATGATGGAGTAGAGGTACCAATGCCACACAAACAATTGCTATGCCCTCACCAAGGCCGAAGCTGGCTGGGAATGCTGCAGCTGGGTATCCTGCAGGCGAGGGCTGGCGGTGGTTGGGCTGTGGTAGCCCGGCTTGATTGCTCTACTCTTGACAATGCGGGCATAGGTCGCCTGTATGCACCAGGCGACATTCATGGCAAGGTGGACATCAAGTACTGCTGACATGCATGACGCTCTTACAGCCCATTCGCACATGCATGTCGTTCATGACCTTACTTGGGAGTTTCCCACGTCATGGAAGGGGTGCACCAAGTTCATCAACCCTTGATGTACATTTGCTAGTTGCTTCTCGCCAACGTCCACGTTCTTCTTGTCGCCTGATGCATCACACAACACTCTGAGCATTAGGTAGGCTGAAGGCATGCTTCTAACAGCATGCGACATACAACATGCAACATCAAACATGCTGTCTGCTCAACCAATACGCAAGACGTGTTACTCACTGCGCCAGGCCCAGTACCATTCAGCCAGGGTGCGGAAGGGCTGTAACATCGGTGGTACCTCATCCGTGTACGTGCCCCGCAGGCGCTTTTCCATGTCTTTGTAACGCATGCGGGCGGTCTCCATCTGTTTCCCAGCTGTGGCTGAGCTGTCGGTGTTGTCGCTGTTGATGTTTCTGGCAATCCTGCAGGCCCAGCAGGTGCATGGTGCGTGATGCGCCCTGTGCATGGTGCGCTGTGTATGTCACATGGTGCATGAGTCACACCTGTCCTGCAAGGCTGTCAGCTCCTCCTGCGTTGGAAGGTAAGCCGAGACGTGGAAAAGGGCCATGCAGCCGATGGCCATGCCATTCACCACGTCCTTGAGCCAGTCTGGCACCCCTGGGCTGAGGTATGGCCCAGGCTCCTGTAGTACATATTGCCGATGCTGTCAATGCATGTCATGTCAATATCACTCCTGGCAAATAAGGGCTGGCTGGCTCGGCAAACTTGCGAGTTGAGGTCTGAGACTTGGCATGTAGGCTGCTGTGACCTAGTGGAGGAGAAGACTCCCTTGGGCCAAAGTGAAATTCTTGGTCATTGCGAAGCTGCTGGACCATGAGCTGGGCCCTCACCCCGAATTTGGCTAAGGGAGATGGTGCTAACTGACTGAAGTGACTTTTTAATATTTCTGAGTATGAGGAGTTGTCAGACGTCAGAATAGAAGCACAACCTACTAGGTAGCATGTGCAAAGTCAAAGCCAGTAAGAAATGGGGGCCAGTTTACTGAAACCCTGCACACGGTTTATTCTCTCTTTGAGGCACAATTAGCCTTTGAAACCTTGTGCAGGGTTTCACTTGACCTTGTGCAGGGTTTCGCAAACCTTGTGCAGGGTTTCAAGACCGTGTGCAGGGTTTTGCCGACCTTGTGCAGGGTTTCGATCCAAGCATTGATTTTTTCTAAGTCAACCCTGACCTTGTGCAGGGTTTCGCTAACCTAGTGCAGGGTTTCGTTGACCTTGTGCAGGGTCTCGCTCAAAGCATTGATTTTTTCTAAGTCAACTCAGACCTTGTGCAGGGTTTCGTTAACCTAGTGCAGGGTTTCGCTGGCCTTGTGCAGGGTCTCGATCAAAGCATTGATTTCGCCTAAGTCAACACAGACGTCGTGCAGGGTTTCGCTAACCCAGTGCGGGGTTTCGTTCCTTGTGTTGATTTCTCCTAAGTCATTCAAAGACGCTGTGCAGGGTTTCGCCAACCCCGCTTTGTGCATGTGACTTGCAGGGTGCATGTGACTTGAGGTCGCGAGGCGCCATGAGAGGAAACCATGTCGACCTCGCAAAGCCCACAGTAATGCAGCAACACGCAACACGCGACACGTCCATCCCAAACTCAGCAGCGGCGACATCGACAGCGCCCAAATGCGCAGCCTCGCAGCCGGCCATGAAATGCGGTCCAGCTAGCCTTCGCAGCCATCAGTCGTCAGCCAAGAGGCCAGCATGCAGCTCGGTTTCGCAGCCATTAGCGATCAGCGAAAGGAATAGGGTACTTGTGATCAAGCACAGAGTTGAGGGCGAACGGCACAAAGGTAGCTTGCAAAGGTGCGATGCATAGATGCGACTCTGAGGTGCGACCGCGGGGTTGGAGCGTGGCATGTGTCATGTGCTTGAGCAGGTTCGGTGCCAAGGCGCAGTGGCACCTTCCATCAGCCAGAAAGAGCAACCACAACGGCAACAAGTAGCGGCATCCAGGGCGGCAGACAAGAGCAAAAGCGTACCCTCCTCCCTCCTCCCTCTTCCCTCTTCCCTCCTCCTCCCTCTTCCCTCCCCATAAGGAATGATCAAGGGACCGCATGGAGCAAGCAGTGAGTGGCTAGCCCCACGCACATAAGTGACCCCTTGTACCCAGCCTAACCGCTAGCACGCCCCATGTTTACTGCAGGTGTGATGGTCAGCTCAGCAGCCAGAGCGGCAGCAAGGAGCAACATGCCTCTTCTCCCTCCTCCCCCTCACCTCCTCCCCCTCACCTCCTTCCCTCACACCCCCCTCCTCCTCCTCTCCCTCACCCTTACCCAGGCTTGGAGTGCACACCCTCACCCTCACCCTTGGTGGCACCACCTGCCAGACCCACCACTCCCCAGGAGGCGCAACCAAGAGGAGCAGCCAAGAGGAGCAGCCAGGAGCGGCAGCCAGGAGCAGCAGCTAGGAGCGGCAGCCAGGAGTGGCAGCCAGGAGGCATGGGCAAGGCAAGTGGTTGGCCAAGGCCAAGAGGCCCATGCCCTCCACAGCCAGGAGGCACAGCCAGGAGGGAGGAGCAGCAGCCAACAAGGAGGCAGCAAGGAGTCAGCAATGGCACATGGAGATAACAGTGAGTGGCCAGCCCCTTGCACATCAGTGGCCCCCATTGCGCAGCCTTACCGTGAGCACGCCCCTTGTTGCTTGCAGGTGTGACGGTCACACGCCCACCCCTTGCCCACCCCACCCCTCCCCTATCCCACCCCACCCCACCCCACCCCACCCCACCCCACCCCACCCCACCCCACCCCACCCCACCCCACCCCACCCCACCCCACCCCACCCCACCCCACCCCACCCCACCCCACCCCACCCCACCCCACCCCACCCCACCCCACCCCACCCCACCCCACCCCACCCCAGCAAACGGTGAGTGGCCAGCATGAAGCAGATTTGTGGCTCTTGGCACCGAGCCTGATGGCTAGCATGCCCCTTGTTTGCTGCAGGTCTAATGGTCACACCCTTCCCTTGTCCTTCCCCTCACCCACAGACTCACCCGTGTCGCTCCGCTTCCCCCCTCCTGCGCTACGCTGCAGCCCCTCCCCTACCTTACCCTCACCTTACCCGACTTCCACCACCACCTCCCAGGCCAGCAGCCCAGGGCAGCAGCCCGGAGCAGCAGCCTGGAGCGGCAGCTAGGAGTGGCAGCCATGAGGTGGTACATGACGTGTGTAGCCATGAGCCAGCTGCCATGTGGCAGGTGTGGCAAGGCATGAGCAACAAGGAGCCTTAAGAGAGCAACAAGGAGCCAGCTGCTATGGGGCAGGTGGTGCAAAGCATGATCAGCCAAGAGGCAGCTGCAGCCCTTCCCTTATCCCAAGCAATGAGACAGCTGCCATGTGGCAGGTGTGGCAAGGCATGTGTAGCCCTGAGTCAGCTGCCATGTGTCATGAGGTGCATGGCTTCGTTAGCCATGTGTTTGCTGCTGTTCGTCATGAGTATATAGTTTGAGTAGCCATTAGTCAACTGGTATGAGACGAGCAATGCATGGCGTGTGTAGCAGTGTGTCAGTTGCTATGAGATGCTATGAGGTGCATGAGGTTGCTATGAGGTGCATGGCGTGTGCAGCCCTGAGTCTAGTGGCTTGTGTCATGTGGTGCATGCCTGGCAGCACCAGTTTCAGTGTGTTGTTAGCCATGAGTCAGTTTGTGTGATAGGCATGACTCTAATGGTGATGCCGTGTGATGTTACATTGATGTAGGAGGCCACATGTGGCAGCAGATGTCAGCAGGCATGTAGGCTGTAAGCCAATGCTGACTATACACTCATGCTTTGATACCCTGTGCACGGTCTATGAAACCCTGCACTAGGTCTTTGAAACCCTGTGCAAGGTTAGCGAAACCCTGCACACGGTCAGCGAAACCCTGCACACGGTCAGCGAAACCGTGCACACGGTCAGAAACGCCTAGGAACTGAGCCACACCAAACCCTGTGCACGGTCTATGAAACCCTGCACTAGGTCTTTGAAACCCTGTGCACGGTCTATGAAACCCTGCACACGGTCAGCGAAACCGTGCACACGGTTAAAAGCGCCTAGGAACTGAGCCACACCAAACCTTGTGCACGGTCTATGAAACCCTGTGCACGGTCTTTAAAACCCTGTGCACGGTTTGTGAAACCCTGCACATGGTCTATGAAACGCTGCACAAGGTCTGGAACTGGCTTGACGGCCACCTAGGGGCTGAGCCAGTTGAAACCCTGTGCACGGTTTGGCGAAACCCTGCACAAGGTTTGACCGCTTCAGCTAAAGGCCGATTACAGCCCAACCACGTCGATTAAAATCATGAAACATATGGCGATGGGACGGCCTTTGAAAGGGCTATCTGCAGTCCCCCTTACCTAAAATCGCCGACTCGGCCTTATTCTCCACGAGTGTATGTATCAATGGTTGCAGTGTGCAGGGTCCGCACCACGTCTGGGCTGCGCGGGTACAGGGACTGCACCGCCCATGCCATCACCCGGTACACCAGTTCGCTTTCGGGTAACATGGCGGCATCAATGATGAGCTCGCCCAATGCGATTACCTCCGCGAACCTGGCTGCATCTTCGAAAATCGACATCATCGCGTGCATTCTATTGACTGCTGTTTGCCGCGTATGTGTTACAGCGTTGCGTGGCTAGGATGAACGTACACAATTGGTGCTGATTGCATGATTGTACAGCAGTAACGAACAAATATCCAATTCTGACCAATTTCAACAACTTGGTCTGTGAGCCATTGCGTGTCTTACAAGTCACCCAAGTTGACGCTATACCAGCCAACCTCCTGCAAGCTAAGACGCTGTAACCATCAGCCTCCCTCGAGACCCCTACAGTACTGTAGACTCCTACAGTACTGTAGACCCCTACAGTACTGTACAACCCTACAGTACTGTAAACCCCTATAGTACTGTAGACCCCTACAGTACTGTAGACCCCTACAGGTGACGAGGTGACTCATTTGGTGTTGGCATCCAAGGCTTGGCTTAAAGAAGGCTGTGCCGAGGTTTTGTTCATTCCACAACATGCTCATCCCGGTCCCTTGCTCCTCATAATGCAAACAAGGTGCTATCATGTCATCCCTTTACCTCCACAATAGCACCTTGGGCCATGCTCCCTTTCAATCGATTCATGCACCAGCTATCCAGCGGTTTTGTTAACCCTGTGAACACGACCCCACCACACCCTCGCAACAGTGGCACCATGTTGTGAATGACATCGTAGGCATTAGGTCCTATCGCCCCAAGCTCCACCTCCGCCCTCTTAAACCGGCCCACCAGTGGCTTCAGAGCCGCCAACGAAGCATGTCCTCCTCCTTCAAGGCTGGTGATTTCCAGGCCCACAAATCCAATGTCCAGCGTCTTGAATCGCCCTGAGCTGAGGTCTGCCACCCCGCTTGTCATGGCGAGCTGATCAGGCTCTGGCAGGCCCACATGGAGGTAAGTGATGTCGAGGATCTGGATGGTTTTGGGCAGCAAACTGATGGCTGTTATGTGCGTCTCTGTCAGGCTGAGCTTCATGAGTTTGCTGTGAGGCAGTAATGGCTGTAAGGGAGTGGGCACGGGACCCAGGTACACCGTGGACAAGACTGTGAGCCCCAAATAACCCTCCACCCATTCATAGTGACCATCATCCAGACTGCCATCCTGTATGTGGAACTCCTTGATGTCGAGGTTCTGTAGGCTGCCCAGAAAGGGGCTGTGGCTGAGGAGCTCCGCCAGCTGTGCATACTGGCATTGAAAATCCTGGAGACGTAGTGAGAGGCATTTGGGGAAGTTGGCCATCAGCCTCTCCGCCAACCAGGCCCCCACTGGCAGCTGCTCATAGGTTGGGTTCTCCTCCATGGCCGGCCGCTTGTCGAGGAATTTGATCTCCACGCTGTGAACAGCCTCACAGCGGCCAAGGAGTCCAATCACCCCTTCCACTCTGTACCTCATGGTGTGTGGCCCGAGCAGGGTCGTCACGAGCAGCTGGAGTGCCAGTGGATGCCGACGGTCGCGAAGCGCCGCAAGGATGCGAGGAGATAGGTGGCTGGTGATGGACTCTGAGTCGATGTTGATCACTAGGCACTCGCAAGTCGTGAGGGAGGACTCGTGGCACTGTTTACTGATCAAAGTGCTCTCATCATCGTCATGGAGCCAATAGAAGTCGCCGTTGCTTTCAATAGTCACCCAGTCCGACGGGTTAGGACGCCGCGACGTGAGGGCCATCGTGCTTGTACTGCAGGCTGCCCGCAAGGCTTGCACCATGCACTTGCACACACAATGAATATGGTGAACGTCATATCATGGCTTCAATGGACGTCATATCTTGGCTCCGTCGCAGAGCTAGGGCATGCAATCGTTGATTGGGAACCGTGGAGCCAAAGGTTCTCAATATATAACATCATTCAATGTTTCCGTCCATGACAACGCATCCTTGGAGTCCGTGTTGTTCATACACGCCCACAAACCCAGGACGTTGCATGTCAGTGCGCATAACGTATGCTGAACGACGCACCCGGAGCCATGGCATTCTTCACTGCCCACTCGTGCCATGAATACAGTGTGCACATGGCATTCCTGAACTGAACCCCAGCACACCCTTTCAACATTGGAATCACAGCATCAACCACAAGCGGCTGTATCAACTGCTTGCCATCAATGCCTGGCTCCCCCACCTCCACCAGGGCCTCCCTAAACCGTCCCACCAGGGGCTTCAGGGCTGCCACTTGTGCACATCCTGCATTCCTTGTGAATGCCATGCCCAGCATCCCAATATGCTGACACTCAAACCGGCCTGAGCTTAGGGCTGCCACACCTCTGCTCAAGGCCGCCATATCCGGCTCTGGCAGGACGACGCTGAGGTCAGATATCAGTAGGGTTGAGACGGACTGTGGTAAGTTGCCCACGTCTGTTAGGTTCATCTCTGTGACGCTCAGCTTGACAAGGTTGCAGGTGCGGTCACGAAGGGAGATGGGGAGGGGGCCCAGGTAGGTGGCTATCAAGGTTGTCAGCCTCAAAGCTGGCTCTACCCACTGATAAGGAACATCATTTGCCCTGTCTGTCAGGATGGCTGTTTGGATGTCCACATGCTTGATCCGCCCCACAACCATCTGGTGGCTGAGGAGTTCCAGCAGCTCTGAGTCCAGCATTATGAAAGGCTTGATACCCAACACCTGGCAATTGGGGAAGTTGGATATCAGCCTCTCTGCCAACCAGGCCCCCACTGGCAGCTGCTCATAGGTGGGCTCCTCATCCGTGTACTCGTCCATGACGAGTCTGATCTCCACGCTGTGAACAGCCTCACAGTAGCCCAGGAAACCAATCACCCCCTCCACTCTGCACCTCATGGCGTGTGGCCCAAGTCGCTGCTCCAGGGTCAGCATTAGCGATAGACGCTGTCGACGTCCATACAGAGCCGCCAAGTGGCGAGGTGATAGATGCGTGTAGATGGTTTCAGAGTCGATGCTAAGGGCTAGAAAGTCGCAAGTCGCCAGGCACGTCTCACGGCACTCTTCGGTGATTGGGTTGGACTCGCTACCCTGACCGGGCCGTATAAAATCACCGCCGCTTGTTACAACGACAGGCTCGACCCAGGTTTGCCCCATCACTGAGCGCTGCATTGTCAACATTGTGCTTGTACTGCAGGCCGGGCGCACGGCTTGCATCATGCACTTGCACGCCCAACAATGGTTCATGGCACGGGGCAACATAGCGCGTCCTTAGGCCCGTACGAGTCTCTTTCGCATTTGAGGAGTGTTGTCGTGGAAGTCAGGGCTCTCTTACATGTACGGCTGGTTGGGAGGTAATAGAGGAGGAGAGTATCGGCATGAACGCATGAGGAAACCCCCAACAGCAGCCCAGTGCACGGCACAACAAACCCCAAACAAAGCCCAAGAACCACCAAAGCTAGCAATGAGCTCTCAGGAACCAGTGGATCAACCCCCGAAGTCCACGCGTGTGCCGCGCGCGACGAACCGCCCTGCGCCTTCACTCAAGGAGGAGCCAAACTCTGGGCTTGTTCAGGCGAAGTACAGGTTGAATTGGCTGACCAAGTGGAGGCCCGGACAACCCTGCCGAGCCTTGCTGCATCTGATCCAGGCTGGGGAATGGAAGGAGGCGATGCGTGGCGTGGGTGTAGGACAGTCATTTGCTGACACCGGTCCTACCCCACCACAGCCTCCCAGTCAAGAGTCCCGAGGCTGATAGAGGTGTCACAGACAAGACATGGAATGAGCCATGATGACGCTGTTGTGAGATTGAAGACCATTATTGCTTGTAAGCTGAACGCTGTCCCTTTCAAACATCCTGGTCTCTTGCAAACCTCGGAATGGACATTGTAACATGAAGACATGTAACATTAGTAGGCACTGAACACCGGATGACAATGACGGGGGCACTACACTTACACCCATCATGCCTCCCACATGGAAACACCCCAGAAGCACTCCCACCCCAGCAACTCCTAACAACGAACAGAGTTCATGTTAACAACAACCCTGCAAAAACACACACACCCAGATAGCCGACGACTCCAAACATACAATACAATCAGCACATTGTGAGGCATGGGGCCAACCCCTTGCTCCACCCCTGTTGCTGTTACCGCCTACTGCAGCTCAGAGTTGTCCCCAGGGTTGGCCTCATGCCCCCCCCCCTGAGGAAGCTAAAGTACCTACTCCAGCCCACTTGCCTCCGGCTCCCCCTCCTCTTCCTCACCCCTCCCCTCTGCATCCTCCACCTCCCCCACCCCCGCCTTGCCCCGCTGCTGCTGATGCTGCCCCGGCTGCCCCGTCCCCTGCCCCAGCTGCCCTGCTGCCCCTGCTGCCTCCACATCCCCTGGCAAGACAGGTGCCACAAGGGAGGGGGTGAGCTCCTTCTCCACCTCAGCCTCAATGTCGGCAAAGGCTTTGTCCAGGATGGCCTACAGGAAACCACACATCACATGGGTTGGTGCGCGGCGCAAGCATGACACCAGCAGGTTACCATGATGTGAGCAGGGAGTAGAGCCCACCTCAATCTTCCTGTCAGACCAGCGCGTGACGTCCCGCACCACTTGGCTGACCTTTGTCTCCTACACGCACATAGCCAACGACCATCAACACTCATACAGGGGCATGGGAAATGTGCAAGGGAGGCTGCAACACTCACCTCCATGTCATGCTTGCTGGCCACCCGGGAGACCAGGTCCTCGCCTTTGCGGTGCATCATCTCCATCCAGGTGACAGGGGGGAAGGCGATACCCCAACCCGCCGGCAAGGGGAACGAAGGCACTGCGACGTACACATACACATGGCATCCAAGAGGGTTTCACGTAACGCACACCATCAACAACACACAACATGCACACAATCCACAACATGCACACGGTGCACAACATGTATACAGTGAACAACATGCACACGGTGCCCAATGCAATGCACAGGTACAGAGCCTTACCCCCATATTCCTTCAGATGCTGCACCTGGCGCAAGCCCTCTGTCCATGAGGTGAGCACCGTCCTCCTGTTGCCTTCCTTGCGGAACACCCCGACCACCTCGCCCCAGACCCGTGTTTGTTCCATGACGGCGTCGGAGATGGAACGGACGCGTTTCTGAGTTTGTTCTAGCATTCCGATGGCCCTGCAGTAGCACATCATGACAAGCCAGTGACCATGGGGCACAACCTTGGCCAGCAAGTCATGGGCCCCCTACAACACAACGGGCACCCACTCGTTAATCAAGGTCTTCAACCTCGAGTAGGCGTTGTAGGGGGCAGGCAGGCACCCAAACTGCTTGAACAAGCCTTGCATCACTTCCGCGATGCAGAACTCCTCGGGCGTATCCCACTTGAACTCGTCAGGGAGTTTTTCCGACTTGACAATGTCCCCATGGGACAAGCCGGGTACAACGAACATCCCTTCGCCCTACATGAAGCCAGACATGGACCTCCATGGTATTGGGTTACAACGCTGACAATCATGGAGCCGCTCATAACACATGCACCCACCTCCGGGAGCTTGTGGCACCGCATGCACCACTTCCTCGTTGCTGCAGCGGCCAATGCCTTGGCCTCTCTCTCAACCGACACCTACACATCACAAGCGCAGCGGTGGAGGGTGAGACACTACCAAGCAATACATCCGCATGTCTTCATTCACCACACCCACTTCAAAATAGGTAGCGTCTTTGGTGAGCTGCACAGCAAATACAAGGGTAGACCGGTAAGCGGAATGAGGCAAGACAAGCAGGCCAGGGGGAGTTTGCATAGATACTACCCAATTTATCTTACCATGCTCCTAGTAGACTTCCTGATCGCTAGCGAGACCCTTTTGGACGGGGAGATCTCCAATCTGAACTCCTGGCCCTGCATGAGGCACCACATTCAGCATGCAGGCGGATTTGCTGCATACCATGCAAATGACGGGCTCAGTGAAGAATAACAACCACACACACAGAACCACACTAACCATTGAGCCACCTCCGACTTCCACCTGTCCCATACTGCGGGTGGATGTGGAGGCCGGGGAGGAAAGGAGGGGGCCAGCTGCCGGTGCCTACATCAGCAACCATACAAGGACATATTCAACATGTGGTTCAACATGTGGTAACATGTGGTTCATAACAACATGCATAACCGTACCACACACACACAAGCACACCTTACTGACACCACGGCTGCCGGTTACACCACGAGCATGGGGTCCAGCTGGTGACTCCACGCCACGCCGGCTCCCAGCCATCCTCTTCAGCACAGGCTGGGTCTCAACCATGTCTTCGCCACTGTCCCCCGCCGGCTGCAGCCACACACAACCACCAAAATGGTGCAGCATGGCCAACGGGACACAAGGGCCGTGGAGTGTTGGGCAGCTGGCAGATGGAACATAAGCACATGTATAGACACTGGCATGCACCCTGTGATTCACACACCTGCCTCACTGCCTGGGCTGAGCCACGCTTAGTCCTTCCCACATGCACCGCTGCTGCAGGACCAGGTTTACGTCCTGCTGCTGCAGGTGCTGCGCTGGGCGGCTGGGGCTGGGCTGCCTCTTTCGAAAGGCCAGCGGCATCCTTCTGTCTCCGCTGGCCTGCAGGGGGGGCCGAGGCCTGGTCGGCACCAGGACGTGTGTTGACAGGTTGAGCGCTGGCTGCCTCCTGCGACACACCGTGCAGTAGGGGCTCAGCTGCATGCTCCTCACCAGGGCCCTGCACAATCATGCACATCACATCACATGCACAACCACATGCAAAGTCAACGCACACCTACCACATCAGGCCTTGAATGCATGTAGGGGGGATGAGGCAAGCACCAAGGAGCCACCTCACCTGCTGAGACGGTGACAAGGGGTACAGGTATACCTCGATGACGTGGCCACCGGTCTCAGTCCTCCATGTCGCGAATGCTAGGCCAGTATCGTCAAGGAGTCCTCGCCAGGTAGCAAGGCTGGTCTCCAGGTCAAGCATGTAACCTGCCATAGTGGTGTAGTCCTCTGAGGTATAGGGCACATGAAGAACCGGCTCACGATCTTCATCGAGGTACACACGATACAAGGTACCCCGTTCCTTCAGCAACTCCTCCAAGGCTTCAGCAGTGAATGGCGGTCGACGGCGATGAATGCTCATCGGCCCGCTTTCGCTTCCGCCAACATTGAAGATGACCTCAACATCAATGATGGTTGGGGCTGCCATTGGTGATTGTACGCTGAGCGACGAAGGAAGGATAGTGCACACAGCAATGCGTGCGGGTCCGTTTTTTGCGCTTGAGTATTGCATCAAACACCACACCCAACCCAACAGTCGCGACCCGCATCAGCCACCGCCAACAGCGCAAGGGGCGAACCACACTACCACATACAAGCTGGAAGCCTTGTCTAGCACGGCCCATCACAAGTGAATGCCACGGCCACGGCCAGGTGGGGCAACCACGCACTCCTGGCAAATAAGGGCTGGCTGGCTCGGCAAACTTGCGAGTTGAGGTCTGAGACTTGGCATGTAGGCTGCTGTGACCTAGTGGAGGAGAAGACTCCCTTGGGCCAAAGTGAAATTCTTGGTCATTGCGAAGCTGCTGGACCATGAGCTGGGCCCTCACCCCGAATTTGGCTAAGGGAGATGGTGCTAACTGACTGAAGTGACTTTTTAATATTTCTGAGTATGAGGAGTTGTCAGACGTCAGAATAGAAGCACAACCTACTAGGTAGCATGTGCAAAGTCAAAGCCAGTAAGAAATGGGGGCCAGTTTACTGAAACCCTGCACACGGTTTATTCTCTCTTTGAGGCACAATTAGCCTTTGAAACCTTGTGCAGGGTTTCACTTGACCTTGTGCAGGGTTTCGCAAACCTTGTGCAGGGTTTCAAGACCGTGTGCAGGGTTTTGCCGACCTTGTGCAGGGTTTCGATCCAAGCATTGATTTTTTCTAAGTCAACCCTGACCTTGTGCAGGGTTTCGCTAACCTAGTGCAGGGTTTCGTTGACCTTGTGCAGGGTCTCGCTCAAAGCATTGATTTTTTCTAAGTCAACTCAGACCTTGTGCAGGGTTTCGTTAACCTAGTGCAGGGTTTCGCTGGCCTTGTGCAGGGTCTCGATCAAAGCATTGATTTCGCCTAAGTCAACACAGACGTCGTGCAGGGTTTCGCTAACCCAGTGCGGGGTTTCGTTCCTTGTGTTGATTTCTCCTAAGTCATTCAAAGACGCTGTGCAGGGTTTCGCCAACCCCGCTTTGTGCATGTGACTTGCAGGGTGCATGTGACTTGAGGTCGCGAGGCGCCATGAGAGGAAACCATGTCGACCTCGCAAAGCCCACAGTAATGCAGCAACACGCAACACGCGACACGTCCATCCCAAACTCAGCAGCGGCGACATCGACAGCGCCCAAATGCGCAGCCTCGCAGCCGGCCATGAAATGCGGTCCAGCTAGCCTTCGCAGCCATCAGTCGTCAGCCAAGAGGCCAGCATGCAGCTCGGTTTCGCAGCCATTAGCGATCAGCGAAAGGAATAGGGTACTTGTGATCAAGCACAGAGTTGAGGGCGAACGGCACAAAGGTAGCTTGCAAAGGTGCGATGCATAGATGCGACTCTGAGGTGCGACCGCGGGGTTGGAGCGTGGCATGTGTCATGTGCTTGAGCAGGTTCGGTGCCAAGGCGCAGTGGCACCTTCCATCAGCCAGAAAGAGCAACCACAACGGCAACAAGTAGCGGCATCCAGGGCGGCAGACAAGAGCAAAAGCGTACCCTCCTCCCTCCTCCCTCTTCCCTCTTCCCTCCTCCTCCCTCTTCCCTCCCCATAAGGAATGATCAAGGGACCGCATGGAGCAAGCAGTGAGTGGCTAGCCCCACGCACATAAGTGACCCCTTGTACCCAGCCTAACCGCTAGCACGCCCCATGTTTACTGCAGGTGTGATGGTCAGCTCAGCAGCCAGAGCGGCAGCAAGGAGCAACATGCCTCTTCTCCCTCCTCCCCCTCACCTCCTCCCCCTCACCTCCTTCCCTCACACCCCCCTCCTCCTCCTCTCCCTCACCCTTACCCAGGCTTGGAGTGCACACCCTCACCCTCACCCTTGGTGGCACCACCTGCCAGACCCACCACTCCCCAGGAGGCGCAACCAAGAGGAGCAGCCAAGAGGAGCAGCCAGGAGCGGCAGCCAGGAGCAGCAGCTAGGAGCGGCAGCCAGGAGTGGCAGCCAGGAGGCATGGGCAAGGCAAGTGGTTGGCCAAGGCCAAGAGGCCCATGCCCTCCACAGCCAGGAGGCACAGCCAGGAGGGAGGAGCAGCAGCCAACAAGGAGGCAGCAAGGAGTCAGCAATGGCACATGGAGATAACAGTGAGTGGCCAGCCCCTTGCACATCAGTGGCCCCCATTGCGCAGCCTTACCGTGAGCACGCCCCTTGTTGCTTGCAGGTGTGACGGTCACACGCCCACCCCTTGCCCACCCCACCCCTCCCCTATCCCACCCCACCCCACCCCACCCCACCCCACCCCACCCCACCCCACCCCACCCCACCCCACCCCACCCCACCCCACCCCACCCCACCCCACCCCACCCCACCCCACCCCACCCCACCCCACCCCACCCCACCCCACCCCACCCCACCCCACCCCACCCCACCCCACCCCACCCCACCCCACCCCACCCCACCCCACCCCACCCCAGCAAACGGTGAGTGGCCAGCATGAAGCAGATTTGTGGCTCTTGGCACCGAGCCTGATGGCTAGCATGCCCCTTGTTTGCTGCAGGTCTAATGGTCACACCCTTCCCTTGTCCTTCCCCTCACCCACAGACTCACCCGTGTCGCTCCGCTTCCCCCCTCCTGCGCTACGCTGCAGCCCCTCCCCTACCTTACCCTCACCTTACCCGACTTCCACCACCACCTCCCAGGCCAGCAGCCCAGGGCAGCAGCCCGGAGCAGCAGCCTGGAGCGGCAGCTAGGAGTGGCAGCCATGAGGTGGTACATGACGTGTGTAGCCATGAGCCAGCTGCCATGTGGCAGGTGTGGCAAGGCATGAGCAACAAGGAGCCTTAAGAGAGCAACAAGGAGCCAGCTGCTATGGGGCAGGTGGTGCAAAGCATGATCAGCCAAGAGGCAGCTGCAGCCCTTCCCTTATCCCAAGCAATGAGACAGCTGCCATGTGGCAGGTGTGGCAAGGCATGTGTAGCCCTGAGTCAGCTGCCATGTGTCATGAGGTGCATGGCTTCGTTAGCCATGTGTTTGCTGCTGTTCGTCATGAGTATATAGTTTGAGTAGCCATTAGTCAACTGGTATGAGACGAGCAATGCATGGCGTGTGTAGCAGTGTGTCAGTTGCTATGAGATGCTATGAGGTGCATGAGGTTGCTATGAGGTGCATGGCGTGTGCAGCCCTGAGTCTAGTGGCTTGTGTCATGTGGTGCATGCCTGGCAGCACCAGTTTCAGTGTGTTGTTAGCCATGAGTCAGTTTGTGTGATAGGCATGACTCTAATGGTGATGCCGTGTGATGTTACATTGATGTAGGAGGCCACATGTGGCAGCAGATGTCAGCAGGCATGTAGGCTGTAAGCCAATGCTGACTATACACTCATGCTTTGATACCCTGTGCACGGTCTATGAAACCCTGCACTAGGTCTTTGAAACCCTGTGCAAGGTTAGCGAAACCCTGCACACGGTCAGCGAAACCCTGCACACGGTCAGCGAAACCGTGCACACGGTCAGAAACGCCTAGGAACTGAGCCACACCAAACCCTGTGCACGGTCTATGAAACCCTGCACTAGGTCTTTGAAACCCTGTGCACGGTCTATGAAACCCTGCACACGGTCAGCGAAACCGTGCACACGGTTAAAAGCGCCTAGGAACTGAGCCACACCAAACCTTGTGCACGGTCTATGAAACCCTGTGCACGGTCTTTAAAACCCTGTGCACGGTTTGTGAAACCCTGCACATGGTCTATGAAACGCTGCACAAGGTCTGGAACTGGCTTGACGGCCACCTAGGGGCTGAGCCAGTTGAAACCCTGTGCACGGTTTGGCGAAACCCTGCACAAGGTTTGACCGCTTCAGCTAAAGGCCGATTACAGCCCAACCACGTCGATTAAAATCATGAAACATATGGCGATGGGACGGCCTTTGAAAGGGCTATCTGCAGTCCCCCTTACCTAAAATCGCCGACTCGGCCTTATTCTCCACGAGTGCGCAGGACCCATAGTGACAGCTAGCGGCTAGGCCAAAGCCTAAAACAGTGGTGACTCGTGATTGGTCTGATGCAGACCCAACCCGGTCTTCACGCCGTCCCAACATCGATGTGCCATCACGGGAACCACCGGATACGCGCTCCGAGCCCTCGTATGTGGCCGACATGGCGATGCTGAAAGTAGACGACGTTTACTTACGGCGGTCGACGTTGGTTGCAGGAATCGCGCTTGGTCACATTGGACTGACTTATTGCCGACGAGGGCCAATTTCCCCTTTGTACTTCAGCGATTGCAGCATGCTCGACAACAATCCCAAGCGGGGATCTCACACCCACCCCGTTCCCCACCCCGTCCCAAACCAGTGTGGCCTCCTCCCTCGCCTAGTCCCCTGACACGGCCCCCCACACCCCCCGAGCCAGCTCGTTCCCCACCAGCTTGGCCCCCTCCCTCACCCTCACCGCTCACAGGCCTCCCGCCCACACCGCTAAGGCCAGCGCGTCCTCCAAAAGATTGGCCACCTCCCTTCCAGGTGTGGCCGCCACGGTCACCCACCACCACCTTCCTAGGCCGCCCGGTACCAACACTACCACCTAATTCATCCCACCCAACTCCCCGCTCCCCAACGCCGCCACAACGTCCCGGTAGGACACCAAGACAACCTAACCCCCCCACACCTCCCCCAACAGCTCCTGAACCTCCACATCCCACACCCACGCCTCTATCAGCCGTCCTTCGCCGTCTGTCACATGGAGAGCCGCTGCGCCCAGGAGATGCAAGGCTCCTGCTGACCCGTCCATGCAAGGACGACCATGTTCATCGGCCAGAGGAGGTGCCACTGGGCCCAGGAGATGCAGGGCGACTGCTGGCCCGCCACTATGAGGACGACCTTGTTCTCCGGCCAGAGGAGGCGCCACTGGGCCCAGGAGATGCAGGGCGGCTGCTGGCCCGCCACTATGAGGACGACCTTGTTCTCCGGCCAGAGGAGGCGCCACTGGGCCCAGGAGATGCAGGGCGACTGCTGGCCCGCCACTATGAGGACGACCTTGTTCTCCGGCCAGAGGAGGCGCCACTGGGCCCAGGAGATGCAGGGCGGCTGCTGGCCCGCCACTATGAGGACGACCTTGTTCTCCGGCCAGGGGTAGAGTCAAGGAGCAAGCGGGAAGAGGGTTGGTTGGGTGACGATGACGCCATGGAGACGGATGAGGCGGAGCAGTCAGAGAGAGCCGGAGTCAGTGTACCCACGGCAGATCGCGGCATGTCATCACATGGAGTGAGCCCTGTACATCCCCCCTCCCCTCCCTCCCCTCCCCCGCCCCTTCCCTTCTCCCCCCATGCAACAGGCAGCCCACCCAGTGGCAATGCAACAGGCAGCCCACCCAGCGGCAATGCGAGGGGTGGTTGTGTTGGTGCCAGATGCTCCATGGGCTGCCCGCATGCATCCTCCACCACCTCCCAAACCTCCACCACCACCTCCCAGTCAGAGTCCGAGGTGGTATCTGAGCAGTCGATGGACACAGGCGGCAGCTCTGACGACAGTGGTGACTGCAACAACAGAGGCATCAGGGGAAGACACGCCCAACATGCACAGCGAGGTGAAGGTGTTGCCAGGGGTGGACGAGGCAGCAGAGGCGGCAGTGTGAGCAGAGGTCGAGGCCGTGGCCGTAGTGTTGGCCGCCCTCGTAACAGTAGGAGGAGGGGGGACAGCAGAGACAGGGGCCCCCGTCTGGAGAGAGGGAGGAGGCGTTGCAGGACAACAGACATCCAGCGGCGCTTGAGTGAGCCTGTGTCTGCATGGCACCCTATGACCACTACGTATGACAACTTGGAGAGGATCCACAACTGGATGACAGCCATCACTCCTGACGCCAAGGTGCTGAAGGCGCACCTGTTGGAGCTAGGCTACATGTTCGGACAAGGGGAGCTACGTACGCCTCACAACCACCCCAGCACTCCGTACTTGTACCGACAGACATTGGAGACCTTTGACCAGCCAGAGAGTCGGCTCCATGTCTGCAACGGCACGGCTGAGCGTCCCTGTGGGCACACCTTTGGCTACCTGCCCCGGTGGGTGCTAAGTTTAACCAAGTACCCATGACCGACGACCCATGTCCTTTGCCACAGGTTGAATATGTTGCCATGACAAAAGATGCGTAGGGTTAGGGGTAAACCCATGACTTTGTGACATGTGTTGCAGAGATCAGTGGAAAGAGCACGAGAAGGAGGTGTGCCCCAAGTGCAAGCTCAGACGCTTTGAGGGTGAGATAAGGGTCAGGGTTAACAAGGGTTAGGGTCAAGGGTGAACACCACAGAGGGCAAGGATGTGGTGTGACAAGCGGTGCACATGCATGATGTTATAGGTGACCGCGATAACCTGCAGCCCCGAGCAGAATTTTTCTACCTGGAACTGGAGGAGACCTTGAATACCATCCTCCTCAGCCCCGGGATGCAAATGTGGTTCAACAGGGACGTGGACAAGGGCCCAGGATCTTTCTATGCCAGTGAGTGAACGTTGATCAGATGCAACGTGGTTGAATAGAACACACTGAACGTATTGCTGGATGGGCACAGGTGAGGCTGGCAAGTTCATGAGAGACAGCGTGGGAGCTGACCAGTTCGACAACCCGTACGCAGTGCGCCTGAGCCTGGGCATCGATTGGGTAAAGATCACTGAGACACAGTCCGTCGGGATTATTGTTCTGCAGGTATTTGCATAAGGAGCAAACACGCCAGACACAGATAGCCCTATCCCTATCCCTAGCCCTATCCCTATCCCTATCCCTATCCCTATCCCTATCCCTATCCCTGTCCCTAGCCCTATCCCTAGCCCTAGCCCTAGCCCTAGCCCTAGCCCTATCCCTATCCCTATCCCTATCCCTAGCCCTATCCCTACCCCTAGCCCTACCCCTAGCCCTATCCCTATCCCTATCCCTATCCCTGTCCCTATCCATATCCCTATCCCTAGCCCTGTCCCTATCCCTAGCCCTAGCCCTAGCCCTAGCCCTAGCCCTAGCCATATCCCTATCCATACCCCTATCCCTATCCCTATCCCTAGCCCTATCCCTATCCCTATCCCTATCCCTATCCCTATCCCTAGCCCTAGCCCTAGCCCTAGCCCTAGCCCTAGCCCTAGCCCTATCCCTATCCCTATCCCTATCCCTATCCCTAGCCCTAGCTCTAGCCCATACATATGAAGCGTGTCCACCCCAGGTCATGGATGTGCCCACCAAGTACATGAGCAAGGACGAGACCTGGGCTATTGTGGGTGTGATCTTGGGTGCTGACAAGTCCAAGTTTGTGGAGGGCTACGTGAACCAGGTGAACCAGCAGGGGCACATGTTCCAAAACCACGTCAGCATGATACCTGACTAACAGGCTGCTTATGTGTTTGGCAGTTGCTGGTGGACCTGCGTGACTCCCTGGATGAGAGCATGCGAGACAGCTGGGTCTATCTGCACGCCCCCAAAGGCTACCGTGGTGCCAATGTGGCCCACGAGATCCGGCTGTACCCCATGCTGGCCAGCGTGGTGGCGGACACTCCGGCTCGGTGAGTAGGGGGACCATATACACCACCAACAACTTGGATGTAAGGCCAATGATGCACGGTGCTTTGCAGGATGTGTTTGATGAAGAGTCTTGGCCATGGTGCTTGCATGAACTGTGCCTGGTGCTGGCTGCGGACCCCTGGTGACGGTGGTGTGCACCCCAAGGGTTACTGGCTGCCGGTGGAGGTGTTGGTACCAGACCTGAGCCGCTACCCTCCGCCCCCTCCTGAAGAAGATGCTGGTGTAGGCGCTGGGGTGGGGAGAGGTGGTCGCTATACGGTCAGGGCGGCTAGTGTGGTTGGTGGCTCTGGGCGAGCAGGATTGAGAAGCCAGGGTGCAGGCCAGGGTGGAGGTCAGGGCGCTGGCCAGGGTGCAGGCCAGGGTGCTGCACCGGTAGGCCAACAACGTGATCAGGGTGGGCATGCTGATCGGGTTGGAGGGCAAGATGGAGAGGCAGAGGGTGATGGTGGCGAGGTTGGTGGAGGAGCTGCTGGTGGCCAGGGGCAAGAAGGTGAACCCGTGGTGGGCAGGGGTGTGGTGGGCGAGTGGTTTGAGGCTTGGATGTGGGAACGTCGGAATCGTTTGTCTGAGGAGGACATGCAGACTCGTGGCGCAGCCGTAGAGGGTGGCTGGGTGAAGGGCACCGACATCGGGTGTTGGGGCCGGCCTATAGTGACCAAGTACCTCAAGTACGTGCAGGCCAAGTGGTTGCACGTGGTGCCCATCGCGCACGCCTTTCTGTTTGGTGTTGTGAAGCACCATATGCAGTGGCTGTTCTCCAAGAGCGGGCCTTTCAGCAAGCGCCAAGGCAACGACAAGGAGAGTCCACGTGAGACAATGATCACGCGCTTCAAGGACATGCACTTCCCTGTGACATTTGGACGACAGCTGAAGCACACAGAGGATTTCACGTGAGTGAGCTGATCTGAGTAGGGCATGGGTTGTACATTAGGTGTCTACAGTACTGTAGGGGTCTACAGTACTGTAGGGGTCTTCGAGGTACTCATTAGGGTCTACAGTACTGTAGGGGTCTACAGTACTGTAGGGGTCTACAGTACTGTAGGGGTCTACAGTACTGTAGGGGTCTACAGTACTGTAGGGGTCTACAGTACTGTAGGGGTCTACAGTACTCATAGATTCTACAGTACTGTAGGGGTCTACAGTACTGTAGGGGTCTACAGTACTGTAGGGGTCTACAGTACTGTAGGGGTCTACAGTACTGTAGGGGTCTACAGTACTGTAGGGGTCTACAGTACTGTAGGGGTCTACAGTACTGTAGGGGTCTACAGTACTGTAGGGGTCTACAGTACTGTAGGGGTCTACAGTACTGTAGGGGTCTACAGTACTGTAGGGGTCTACAGTACCGTAGGGGTCTACAGTACTGTAGGGGTCTACAGTACCGTAGGGGTCTACAGTACTGTAGGGGTCTACAGTACCGTAGGGGTCTACAGTACTGTAGGGGTCTACAGTACCGTAGGGGTCTACAGTACTGTAGGGGTCTACAGTACTGTAGGGGTCTACAGTACTGTAGGGGTCTACAGTACTGTAGGGGTCTACAGTACTGTAGGGGTCTACAGTACTGTAGGGGTCTACAGTACTGTAGGGGTCTACAGTACTCATAGATTCTACAGTACCGTAGGGGTCTACAGTACTGTAGGGGTCTACAGTACTGTAGGGGTCTACAGTACTGTAGGGGTCTACAGTACTGTAGGGGTCTACAGTACTGTAGGGGTCTACAGTACTGTAGGGGTCTACAGTACTCATAGATTCTACAGTACTGTAGGGGTCTACAGTACTGTAGGGGTCTACAGTACTGTAGGGGTCTACAGTACTGTAGGGGTCTACAGTACTGTAGGGGTCTACAGTACTGTAGGGGTCTACAGTACTGTAGGGGTCTACAGTACTGTAGGGGTCTACAGTACTGTAGGGGTCTACAGTACTGTAGGGGTCTACAGTACTGTAGGGGTCTACAGTACTGTAGGGGTCTACAGTACTGTAGGGGTCTACAGTACTGTAGGGGTCTACAGTACTGTAGGGGTCTACAGTACTGTAGGGGTCTACAGTACTGTAGGGGTCTACAGTACTGTAGGGGTCTACAGTACTGTAGGGGTCTACAGTACTCATAGATTCTACAGTACTGTAGGGGTCTACAGTACTGTAGGGGTCTACAGTACTCATAGATTCTACAGTACTGTAGGGGTCTACAGTACTGTAGGGGTCTACAGTACTGTAGGGGTCTACAGTACTGTAGGGGTCTACAGTACTGTAGGGGTCTACAGTACCGTAGGGGTCTACAGTACTGTAGGGGTCTACAGTACTGTAGGGGTCTACAGTACTGTAGGGGTCTACAGTACTGTAGGGGTCTACAGTACTGTAGGGGTCTACAGTACTGTAGGGGTCTACAGTACTGTAGGGGTCTACAGTACTGTAGGGGTCTACAGTACTGTAGGGGTCTACAGTACTCATAGATTCTACAGTACTGTAGGGGTCTACAGTACTGTAGGGGTCTACAGTACTGTAGGGGTCTACAGTACTGTAGGGGTCTACAGTACTGTAGGGGTCTACAGTACTGTAGGGGTCGACAGTACTGTAGGGGTCTACAGTACTGTAGAGGTCTACAGTACTGTAGACCCCTACAGTACTGTAGATGTCTACAGTACTGTAGGGGTCTACAGTACTGTAGGGGTCTACAGTACTGTAGGGGTCTACAGTACTGTAGGGGTCTACAGTACTCATTGGGGTCTACAGTACTGTAGGGGTCTACAGTACTGTAGGGGTCTACAGTACTGTAGGGTTCTACAGTACTGTAGGGGTCTACAGTACTGTAGGGGTCTACAGTACTGTAGGGTTCTACAGTACTGTAGGGTTCTACAGTACTGTCAGGGTCAAATGACACATGTATACAACTCCCCCTTCACAACACTGATGGAGTCATCTTGCTGCAGGGGGTGGATCATGGATGACTTCATGCACTTCGTCCGTTATGGCTGGCAGTACGTGTTTCGTGACATCGTGACAGTGGAGAACGGGCACCTGCCCATTTGGAAGGCGTTGGTGAAGGCTGTGCTGCACTACTTGACATCAGGTAAGCAAGGTTGCCGCGACAGCTGCACCATGGGTGTACAACATGATGTATTACATGGTCCTGTGTTGCATGCCCTACAGAGGGAGATCCGCAGCGGAGCCCGGACATGACACCTGAGGCTGAGGCACTGTATGAGGCCCGGCTGAAGGCGGGTATGGACGAGGGCGCTGACGCCATTCACACCTATGCCTACCTACTGGCTGAGAAGGACTGGCTGGGAGAGGGCGTGCCGACCTCCTTGTTCTCCAGCAACCTCCATATGTTGTGCTGCCGGTGCGTGCCACCATGCTCCACCAACCATTTGCCATTGCTTATAACAGGTCACAAATACACTGATGCATTCGATATGGTGTGCATGTGCTGCTCATGCAGGTTGCCTGATCAAGAGCGTGAGCGGGGTCGAGCTTGCTGGGTGACTGAGTTCTTCGTGGAGCGCGCTATGCAGCGTGCCAAGCACTTCAGTGGCTCCCATGCTGCCGGGCTGCAGGTGACCTTGGCCATGTGTTTGCGGGAGCGGTTGAGCCGTCAGATGCAGCAGTGGTTCAACAAACACAGGCATAAGCATGGGAAGGATGCATGGGCTGAAGACCAGGAGGGTGAGGGAGTGGATGAGGAGGGTGAGGAGGATAAGGAGGACAGCAAGGCAGCTGGCCAGCAAAGGCGGAAGAGCAGCAAGGGTGTCAGGGATGCGAAGCCTATGCCTGCGGAGGAGATGTGCCAGCTCTTGGGGTGTGGTTACAATGAGTGCCCGAATGGTGGGGAGGAGTGGGTGCGCCAGGCATGCATCAAGTTCAGGGAGGAGTTCTTGTCCGAGAGCACAGTGTGGAGCGATGCAGACTTCAATGCAGTGTTTGCAGATCCTGTCAGTGGTGTCAGCCCAGCTGTGCCCCAGCGTGTCAAGTACTTCAAGCGTGCAGACTGCAACGGGCAGGTCATGCACAGTGTGGACTACACCAAGGTCCATGTGCGTAACAGCAACTGGGTAATGAACCAGTACCATCAGATCATACCTGGACAATACACAGGGGAGCATGAGTTGGTTGCTGTGTGGGGTGAGGTACCATATGCATCACATATCCAGTTCTGGGTGCGGGTGGAGCACCCACACAAGCAGGGTGTTTTCCTGCGCCTGGCCATTGCACGCCTGTACCGCACCACCCCTGTTCCACAGCTAGACACATTAGCGGTAGCACGAGGCACACCCCTTGCTGAGGACGACTCAGCAACAGCAAAGAAGCGAGAGCCAGCAAAAAGGAAGCAGCCTTCACGACCTACACAGCGCAGCAAGAAGCAGAAAGCAGATCAGCAGCCGGCTACAGTCCCTGCAGCTGCACCCCCAGGCACACAAGGTGATGGCCATGGGTCAGACAGCCAGGAGGACGAGGCCCCAACGCAGGTCAGACGTTCAGGGCGCAAGCCAAGCCAGAGGCAGCTTTACCAGGCTCCCCTTCCCACACCGGTGCGCCAGCAGCGCTCACTTGTTGGCCGGCAGCCAACCACTCTTTACTCAGCAGCTGGCCCTCACGACTGGTTTGCGGTAGATGGGGCTAAGCTCACACACCTGCTGGTGCCCTTCTTCCCGCACAAGGAGGGTGGGGGGGACATGTACTTTGTACCATTCAGCAACAAATCCATGGACAAGTAGGCAACAGGGGCTACATGAGTGACAGAGATGTTAAATGACCTTGTATGACTGTCAACCATGGTGTAATTATGAATAGGCTCTTACAAGCTCCTTTGTCTATTACTTTGCGCCCCAGCACACAACATGATTCATTCAAACATCTCATGACCACATCTCATAACCACAACTATCAGCCGCCGAATCCGATGTGCTTGTACTAGTCGCGAAGACAAGCAAAGTCACCATGAAAATCACAGGAACGATTTAAAACATATGAGCTCTGTAAATAGTTAAGAATTGTCTACAGTACTGTAGACATCTACAGTACTGTAGACATCTACAGTACTGTAGATGTCGACAGTACTGTAGATATCTACAGTACTGTAGATGCCTACAGTACTGTAGACGTCTACAGTACTGTCGGTCCCTACACTCCAACTGCTCACACACTCAGAATTTCAACACGCGCCAAGTGGCGTTGGAGTCGCAAGGACAATCCGAGGCGAACCGCATCATAAAACTACCCCCCTAGGATGTCGAATATTCGCGCTAATTTGCCTGTGTGAACATCGTCAGCCAGCAGTACCTCATGCGCAATGGGCTGCACTTGGCTACCACCCTCTCCCCCCGTCGCCTCCTCCTCCCAGGCCCCAAACACACTACCCTACCCACCTACACCCTCCCACCGTGCTCCATCCGCATGGGTACCTACCGCGATCGCTTACAGCTCTCCATGGCAAACATCCCCAACCCCTCTTCCTCACCCTCTTCCTCCACCCCTGCCCCTGATCCACCCCCTCTCCACCCCAAGGCGGCAGCACTGGTGCAGCAGTACCCTCTGTCTTTCCCAAGGAGCTGCCTGCAGTCCAGGACATGCCCCGCCGCTCCGTGGACCACACCATCCATCTCACCGGCCCTGCCCCCTCCCCCCGGCCCATCTACCGCATGTCGCAGCCAGAGCTGGACCAGCTGAAGAAGCAGTTGGACGACCTCCAGGCCAAGGGTTTCATCCGGCCATCCACCTCCCCCTTTGCTGCCCCTGTGTTGTTTGTGCGCAAGAAGGACGGCAGCCTGCGCCTCTGTGTGGACTTCCGTGCCCTCAACCAGCAGACCCTCAAGAACCGTTACCCCCTCCCCCGCATCGATGATCTGCTGGACCAGCTATCAGGTGCCCAGGGACAATTCTGGTTTGAAAAAACAAGACGAAATTCTGCATCGCCGCGTCGCGCTCTACGCTCCCTGATAGCAGGACGTTAAAGAGCACGCCCGGAGCAGCCGAATGAGCCTTGAAACGCAAAAACCGACTTGTGAGGAGCGCTCAACGCAGGCTATGGAGGTAGACGGTAAGCCAAAGAGAGGGCTTGCCGCTATCCTAACCTGTGTTTTGCTGCTGTGCGCGTGTTGGGGATGGGGTGCGGCAAGTGGCCACCTAGCCCCGCACTTGTCAGACCAACACGGCGCCGTTGAGGGTTCGCCCCACGGTAGCTACGCAAGCAGTTCTGGCCCATGGCCAGCGTTCACCAACTATATCTCCCAGACTCTCAACTCCACGGATACCAACAACTTCTTGGACAAGCAGTGCTATGCCCTCCATCGTCAGAATGCAACCACTAATCTTTTGCTGCCAACATGCAACCCCTTCCCAGATGCTATTTTCAACATCATCTATTTGACGGACACACAACCAGGGCAAATGAACACACACCCTTGTCTGCAGGCCTGTATAAGACATGGCGCTCAGCCTTACCACCATCTGCCAGCCCTGCTTGCCACAGCCTTGCATGACCAGCCAGCCACTACAGTGATGCCGACTACTCATGTTGACATGCAGGCATGTATAAGACATAGCGCTCAGCCTTACTACCACCCGCCAGCCCTAACTGATACAGCCTTGCATGACCAGCCAGGCGCTACAGTGATGCCAACTACTCATGTTGACATGCAGGCCGGCATAAGACATGGCGCTCAGCCTTACCACCACCTGCCAGACCTGCTTGCTACAGCTATGCATGTCCAGCCAGCCGCTACAGAGATGCCGACCACCCATGTTGACATGCAGGCCGGCATGAGACATGGCGCTCAGCCTTACCACCACCTGCCAGACCTGCTTGCTACAGCTATGCATGACCAGCCAGCCGCTACAGAGATGCCGACCACCCATGTTGACATGCAGGCCGGCATGAGACATGGCGCTCAGCCTTACCACCACCTGCCAGACCTGCTTGCTACAGCCATGCATGACCAGCCAGCCGCTACAGAGATGCCGACTACCCATGTTGACATGCAGGCCGGCATGAGACATGGCGCTCAGCCTTACCACCACCTGCCAGACCTGCTTGCTACAGCCATGCATGACCAGCCAGCCGCTACAGAGATGCCGACTACCCATGTTGACATGCAGGCCGGCATGAGACATGGCGCTCAGCCTTACCACCACCTGCCAGACCTGCTTGCTACAGCCATGCATGACCAGGCAGCCACAACAGAGATGCCAACTACCCATGTTGAC
This sequence comes from Haematococcus lacustris, assembly GCA_030144725.1. Lineage (NCBI taxonomy): Eukaryota > Viridiplantae > Chlorophyta > Chlorophyceae > Chlamydomonadales > Haematococcaceae > Haematococcus > Haematococcus lacustris. The sequence goes on along the minus strand of JASKMD010000018.1, from coordinate 1,398,863 downwards.
ATGCAGGCCGGCATAAGACATGGCGCTCAGCCTTACCACCACCTGCCAGCCCTGCTTGCCACAGCCTTGCATGACCAGCCAACCACTACAGTGATGCCGACTACTCATGTTGACATGCAGGCATGTATAAGACATAGCGCTCAGCCTTACTACCACCCGCCAGCCCTAACTGATACAGCCTTGCATGACCAGCCAGGCGCTACAGTGATGCCAACTACTCATGTTGACATGCAGGCCGGCATAAGACATGGCGCTCAGCCTTACCACCACCTGCCAGACCTGCTTGCTACAGCTATGCATGTCCAGCCAGCCGCTACAGAGATGCCGACCACCCATGTTGACATGCAGGCCGGCATGAGACATGGCGCTCAGCCTTACCACCACCTGCCAGACCTGCTTGCTACAGCCATGCATGACCAGCCAGCCGCTACAGAGATGCCGACTACCCATGTTGACATGCAGGCCGGCATGAGACATGGCGCTCAGCCTTACCACCACCTGCCAGACCTGCTTGCTACAGCCATGCATGACCAGGCAGCCACAACAGAGATGCCAACTACCCATGTTGACATGCAGGCCGGCATAAGACATGGCGCTCAGCCTTACCACCACCTGCCAGACCTGCTTGCCACAGCCTTGCATGACCAGCCAGCCACTACAGTGATGCCGACTACTCATGTTGACATGCAGGCATGTATAAGACATAGCGCTCAGCCTTACTACCACCCGCCAGCCCTAACTGATACAGCCTTGCATGACCAGCCAGGCGCTACAGTGATGCCAACTACTCATGTTGACATGCAGGCCGGCATAAGACATGGCGCTCAGCCTTACCACCACCTGCCAGACCTGCTTGCTACAGCTATGCATGTCCAGCCAGCCGCTACAGAGATGCCGACCACCCATGTTGACATGCAGGCCGGCATGAGACATGGCGCTCAGCCTTACCACCACCTGCCAGACCTGCTTGCTACAGCCATGCATGACCAGGCAGCCACAACAGAGATGCCAACTACCCATGTTGACATGCAGGCCGGCATGAGACATGGCGCTCAGCCTTACCACCACCTGCCAGACCTGCTTGCTACAGCCATGCATGACCAGGCAGCCACAATAGAGATGCCAACTACCCATGTTGACATGCAGGCCGGCATAAGACATGGCGCTCAGCCTTACCACCACCTGCCAGACCTGCTTGCTACAGCTATGCATGTCCAGCCAGCCGCTACAGAGATGCCGACCACCCATGTTGACATGCAGGCCGGCATGAGACATGGCGCTCAGCCTTACCACCACCTGCCAGACCTGCTTGCTACAGCCATGCATGACCAGGCAGCCACAACAGAGATGCCAACTACCCATGTTGACATGCAGGCCGGCATGAGACATGGCGCTCAGCCTTACCACCACCTGCCAGACCTGCTTGCTACAGCCATGCATGACCAGGCAGCCACAATAGAGATGCCAACTACCCATGTTGACATGCAGGCCGGCATAAGACATGGCGCTCAGCCTTACCACCACCTGCCAGACCTGCTTGCTACAGCCATGCATGACCAGCCAGCCACAACAGAGATGCCAACTACCCATGTTGACATGCAGGCCGGCATGAGACATGGCGCTCAGCCTTACCACCACCTGCCAGACCTGCTTGCTACAGCCATGCATGACCAGGCAGCCACAATAGAGATGCCAACTACCCATGTTGACATGCAGGCCGGCATAAGACATGGCGCTCAGCCTTACCACCACCTGCCAGACCTGCTTGCTACAGCCATGCATGACCAGGCAGCCACAACAGAGATGCCAACTACCCATGTTGACATGCAGGCCGGCATGAGACATGGCGCTCAGCCTTACCACCACCTGCCAGACCTGCTTGCTACAGCCATGCATGACCAGGCAGCCACAATAGAGATGCCAACTACCCATGTTGACATGCAGGCCGGCATAAGACATGGCGCTCAGCCTTACCACCACCTGCCAGACCTGCTTGCTACAGCCATGCATGACCAGCCAGCCACAACAGAGATGCCAACTACCCATGTTGACATGCAGGCCGGCATGAGACATGGCGCTCAGCCTTACCACCACCTGCCAGACCTGCTTGCTACAGCCATGCATGACCAGGCAGCCACAATAGAGATGCCAACTACCCATGTTGACATGCAGGCCGGCATAAGACATGGCGCTCAGCCTTACCACCACCTGCCAGACCTGCTTGCTACAGCCATGCATGACCAGGCAGCCACAACAGAGATGCCAACTACCCATGTTGACATGCAGGCCGGCATGAGACATGGCGCTCAGCCTTACCACCACCTGCCAGACCTGCTTGCTACAGCCATGCATGACCAGGCAGCCACAATAGAGATGCCAACTACCCATGTTGACATGCAGGCCGGCATAAGACATGGCGCTCAGCCTTACCACCACCTGCCAGACCTGCTTGCTACAGCCATGCATGACCAGCCAGCCGCTACAGAGATGCCGACTACCCATGTTGACATGCAGGCCGGCATGAGACATGGCGCTCAGCCTTACCACCACCTGCCAGACCTGCTTGCCACAGCCTTGCATGACCAGCCAACCACTACAGTGATGCCGACTACTCATGTTGACATGCAGGCATGTATAAGACATAGCGCTCAGCCTTACTACCACCCGCCAGCCCTAACTGATACAGCCTTGCATGACCAGCCAGGCGCTACAGTGATGCCAACTACTCATGTTGACATGCAGGCCGGCATAAGACATGGCGCTCAGCCTTACCACCACCTGCCAGACCTGCTTGCTACAGCTATGCATGACCAGCCAGCCGCTACAGAGATGCCGACCACCCATGTTGACATGCAGGCCGGCATGAGACATGGCGCTCAGCCTTACCACCACCTGCCAGACCTGCTTGCTACAGCCATGCATGACCAGCCAGCCGCTACAGAGATGCCGACTACCCATGTTGACATGCAGGCCGGCATGAGACATGGCGCTCAGCCTTACCACCACCTGCCAGACCTGCTTGCTACAGCCATGCATGACCAGGCAGCCACAACAGAGATGCCAACTACCCATGTTGACATGCAGGCCGGCATAAGACATGGCGCTCAGCCTTACCACCACCTGCCAGACCTGCTTGCCACAGCCTTGCATGACCAGCCAGCCACTACAGTGATGCCGACTACTCATGTTGACATGCAGGCATGTATAAGACATAGCGCTCAGCCTTACTACCACCCGCCAGCCCTAACTGATACAGCCTTGCATGACCAGCCAGGCGCTACAGTGATGCCAACTACTCATGTTGACATGCAGGCCGGCATAAGACATGGCGCTCAGCCTTACCACCACCTGCCAGACCTGCTTGCTACAGCTATGCATGTCCAGCCAGCCGCTACAGAGATGCCGACCACCCATGTTGACATGCAGGCCGGCATGAGACATGGCGCTCAGCCTTACCACCACCTGCCAGACCTGCTTGCTACAGCCATGCATGACCAGGCAGCCACAACAGAGATGCCAACTACCCATGTTGACATGCAGGCCGGCATGAGACATGGCGCTCAGCCTTACCACCACCTGCCAGACCTGCTTGCTACAGCCATGCATGACCAGGCAGCCACAACAGAGATGCCAACTACCCATGTTGACATGCAGGCCGGCATGAGACATGGCGCTCAGCCTTACCACCACCTGCCAGACCTGCTTGCTACAGCCATGCATGACCAGGCAGCCACAATAGAGATGCCAACTACCCATGTTGACATGCAGGCCGGCATAAGACATGGCGCTCAGCCTTACCACCACCTGCCAGACCTGCTTGCTACAGCTATGCATGTCCAGCCAGCCGCTACAGAGATGCCGACCACCCATGTTGACATGCAGGCCGGCATGAGACATGGCGCTCAGCCTTACCACCACCTGCCAGACCTGCTTGCTACAGCCATGCATGACCAGGCAGCCACAACAGAGATGCCAACTACCCATGTTGACATGCAGGCCGGCATGAGACATGGCGCTCAGCCTTACCACCACCTGCCAGACCTGCTTGCTACAGCCATGCATGACCAGGCAGCCACAATAGAGATGCCAACTACTCATGTTGACATGCAGGCCGGCATAAGACATGGCGCTCAGCCTTACCACCACCTGCCAGACCTGCTTGCTACAGCCATGCATGACCAGCCAGCCGCTACAGAGATGCCGACTACCCATGTTGACATGCAGGCCGGCATGAGACATGGCGCTCAGCCTTACCACCACCTGCCAGACCTGCTTGCTACAGCCATGCATGACCAGCCAGCCACTACAGAGATGCAAACCACTTTTGCATTACTTATCATCCCTTTACCCCGGTCCAGCACTATGTCACATGTAACTTGCACTGCCGCCCATGTAACCAGATCAAGTGGGTGCATTCCACAACATTACCGAGTAGCGACGGCCTGCTCCGCTCCCCAACGTACCTCCACCCACATTGGCAGAGTCATCACACAACAAAGGAACTTGGAGACCCAACTCCTACTCTTTGGGATGGGTATTTACATCATTACCACAGCCCCCCAACATGGCAACAAACCCACAGCTAAAGAATCGAAACAGTGCCTAAGGCGGCACAAGAAACGCTTAAGTTCATATAGATCCACGGTACGAACCATTGGGTACAATGTAATGACAGGGATGGATGGCACCCTAGCCGCCTCTAGCTCCCTATGTAAGCTTTCTAACACTTTCCACCTCTCCACACATGGAGCCAAGAACGGCCGCCCATACACAGTCTACCAATACAACAACACCCTCCATGTCTATTGCTGCTATCAAACAACAATAGGTGAAACTAGCTGGACCACATGCACCTTTAACCCCATAGCCGCCGCACGGGCAGTCTACGTGGCCTGGCTCCTACTAGCCGCTGGGGATGTGGAAGCCAATCCAGGCCCAGCTATCAAACATTTCAAACAAGATAAAGATAGCTCCGCGTGCCAGGTTTACTCCCTGAACAATGCTGCGGGACATGAATGGGTCACCATGCAAGACATAGACAACTTTTACGAGAACAGGCTCCCTCAGCTAACTGATCACTTTGAGCGTGGCGCATGGCTAATGGCAAGGGGAGTGGACGGCTACTCCGACGAAGTCATTGAGATGTACTTACGTACCCACTACGGCCTTGCTGTGCAGAGCATTGCCCAACTCACCCAACCCAGCGACTGGGCTGCTGATAAACTAGGGAACCTTGCTGGCCAGTATGGTACAAACACCTTTTTGTGCAAAAAGCCAGGCCACAGCATGGCCATGAAATGCATTAATGGCGCATGGCACCTACTGGACTCCTTGAAAACGACAGCCACACCTCTCTTGCACGTTCCTGCTGCAACCAAGCGGATTATGCACCAACTCTTTGTCATCACGCCTAATACCCGCTCACGGGAGCAGATACGCCGGTGTGAGGAAAAGGGCATTCAAAACATCATCAGCCATGCGGAACAAACATGCGACCATGATCGCAACACTACAGGATCCGGCCCCACATATACACAGACCCACAACCCTGCACAACCCTACATGGAAAGGCAACACGAAGAATGCTGCCTGGTACATGCATTCAACATGGCCATGGGAAAGAAATGCATAGATTACCACGCAGTCATCAGACACTGCAAGCAACTAGCCGAGCACCTACAACATCTAGCACAAGCAGCACGAGAAGCAGGGCATACAATTCGATCCTTCAATACTGATCACATCTATCACGAGAAAGGCAAGTTCTCGTCTGACACACTGAACCACTACCTACACCGCCAGCACCATGAGATGCGCACATACCTGCACCCAGCAACAAACTACCTATCAACCCACAGTATCACACCTGAGGTGATCACTACAGCTATTGCAAGCACGGGGGCGACACACACTGATGTTGTTATCTTGCTATCACACCACCATGCAACTGTCATTAAACACACACAACAAGGCTGGTACCAGCTGGACTCACTCAACCGTGTGCCCAAACCACTCTCCACACCTAACGACTGGGGACGCCTCCAAGGGAACATGCTCGCCATCTGCACAGGCAACGTGAGACACACAAGGTTCGTTAGGAGAGAGATCTGGATAGCGGACCCGTTGGAGGCCACCACCGCATCAGCACTAGCAGCACATTTTCAAGATCACACTGACCCGATTGATCTCACCAACATAGAGGTAGGAGAGATACTCGCCCCACCGCCCGGGACCACCATTGACGCCGACAAGAACCCTACACTAGACACCAAGCGCAACACTACAGTAGAGGACACTCCATCACACGAGGAACCTGCCCGGTCGCGACAGCGCCGGGACATTCCCACTGTTACCCTCCGCCCGCCAGCCCCCTCAGGTACGCCGCGTACCAATCGACCGCGTACCAATCGACATTGGCCCGTCCGCTAAGCGGGTACGAGCCACCAAGGCACAACGCAACGACACGCACACACAAACCCTCATGTCCCAATACCTCCGCAAACCCACTACCGGAGCCCACACCACAAGGCTAAACCCCACCATAGCCGAGACACCACAAACCACGCCGGACAATGACTCTTGCACGAGCCAACACAATAACCCCCCAACCGAACTGCCCCAAGCAACCCACAACAGGCAACACATCACCCTCACAACCTTCAATGTCAGAGGCCTATGCAGATCTAGAAACGAGGTCCTAAACCTGGTGCACAAACATAGCCCGGACATCTTGATCCTCACTGAGACTATGACTCAACCCAAGAGCAACAAACCTAGCTCTGGCTGGCTGAAGAGGGTTATGCCCAATTACACCGTCCACCGTCACGAAGGCCATAGTGAGGTCCTCATTGGCATCAGACACGATCTAGCTATCCAAATGCAAGCCACCATGCTGCCGCCGTGTACAGATGCGGATGTAAACACCCGATGCGTCATCCTAAGCCTCCTCCAACGGCAAAGCGAGGAACTCACACTCGTTGCCACGTACTGGCCGTCAGGGAACAACGACGACGCGATCCCATTAAGGAGAAAGATGCAAGAACACATACGAACAGCCACTGGACGCCTGCCCGGCTCACTCATCCTGGCGGGAGACATTAACGCCACGATGAGGGCGGAGGACCGCTCCGAACACACTGAATACCCACAAGACCGCATGATGAGGGAGTTCGCCACGGAGCTGCGCCTATCCGAAGCTGACCCCGGCGACCGGGCCTGGACCTACCAGCAACCACACTGCAACAGCCGCATCGACGCCATCCTCACGCGCGACGCGAGACAAGGCCCTGGGCATCGCACGCACGTCGACACAAACGCGTACCTCAGCGACCACAGACCGCTCACCGCCACACTCACCACTACCAGACTGGGCATAGATCTAGCAGCCACACATCAACCCTTAAAACACAGCCACACCATTCTTACCACCCCAATCACCAACAAGGATAGGGAAGCATACCGGCTTGGAGTGCAACAACCCAGCTCAGGCGCTCCACAACTGCATGCACAACTGACAGCATACCTAGCTCCCATGTACACAGATGCTACCCACTTCCTGACCACACTAGACAAGGCCAACCCACAACAACCACAACGCTTGACACTAGTGGCAGGCCTCCCGGCTAGAGAAGCTGTCGACACCGCAGCCACCATGCTCACAACGCTCCTGGAAACCTGCAGGGGAACTGCCATGCAGACATGCAACACCAAGACGTTGACTAGAGGAGGCCAGCATTACCAACGCAGGAGCATGTGCAAGATCAGACAGGCACTAGGGAAAAAGCTCAAAACCACCAGAGAACTCAGCCGGAAGGCTAGAATGTTATACAAACAAAACAGCGTCCACCCGTCTATCGACGACCTACTCCCAGAGACAGACGCGATCAACGCGGAGGTAAGGGAGGCGGTACAAGCACGCCAGGGCGATGGTACAACCGAAAACTACGTGCAAGCCGCGCTCGCCCAACTGACCAACTCCTACCGCGACCAAATCCACAAGCTAGATGACGACGACTCCGCACTTGCCATTGCACAGGCGCGTCTCAGAATGCAACACCTCATCAGCACCCAACCCAAAAAAGCCAACAAATACATACTACGCCCTTCTCGCACCGACCACAAAGGCCTGCAGGCGCTAGCTGACCCTGATACCAAAACCATATGCACCGCCCCGGCCGACCTCAACCGGATTATCACCGCCGCTTACAGACAAAAGCTCACGCCGCCGACCCCCAAAACAGGCCATTACACAAACACACAAACCAGAAACTATCCCTGGACCCGCCCCAAAGCCGTGGACCCCTTCACGTTGCACACCTGCCAAAATGTACACTGGATGCACACAGCCATCATGGACAAAGCGGGATTTCAAGAATGCATCAGCAGACTATCAGGGGGCAAAGCGCCTGGCCCAGACGGCATTGAAAACGAGATCATCAAGATGCTGCCATGGGAGATGAGGGACACCATACACCATCTGTTCATCATCATGTGGGCCACTGGCTGCACACCCACAACATGGAAAACCAGTGACACCTGCCTGCTCTACAAGGACAAGGGCCAAGAAACAGACCTCAACGCCTACAGACCTGTTGGGCTGGCCAATACCATCTACAAACTCTGGACCAGCCTCATAACCAAGGCGTTGTACGAGTATGCTGAGGCTAACGGGATGTTAAGTAACTGCCAAGCAGGCTTCCGCTCCCATAGGGACACCACACAACAGCTCCAAATGTTGGTCATGGCCCTTGAAGACGCCAAGCTAGCCAAAGTAGACATCTATGCGCTACTGGTCGACTTCACTAGCGCCTTCAACACCACCTGCCAAGACAAACTGCTATGGATCATGCATGACCTTGGCTTTCCCACCGACGCCACAGACGCGGTGAAGGACCTGTACACGGGCGCTACAACGCGCTTCAGAACTCCCTACGGCCCCACCGACCCGGTACCTGTAGACCGGGGCACCATCCAGGGCGACTCACTCTCACCCTTCCTGCTCCTCATCTACATCGAACCCTTACTGCGCTGGCTCCAAGTAGGAGCGAGGGGGTACAAATTTACATCCGACACAACCGACAGCGCCGGGCGATTTACAATCGGGAGCATCGACTACGCAGATGACATCGCTATCCTATGCAACTCGATCAGCAACCTACGCTGTCAGGCAGATAAGCTCTCCGCCTACTCGGATTGGGGCCACCTAATCGTATCCCACAGCAAAACCCTCGCCCAATCAGGTCTCCCATGAGGACCTCCCCCTGTGGGGGGGAGGCCACTATACTGTTACAGGGGGACCTTCCAACCGCCCAACCGCATCCCGCCCGCTGTACTGCGCGACCTCTCTGGGCACCTTTGCGTACCTGTGCGCTCGCACTGCACGCGTGCTAAGAATGCTTACAGTGCTATTGCTAGGTTGTGCAGCGTGGGCCGCAGCGCTGGCAGCATCCATTGCCACCACGCTGGATGCAACAAGCCCAGCCACCACAGCAGAAACATCAGCAGGAACAGCAGCTGGCGAGCAGCCCGTAACCGCTGATGGAATTCAGCCCGCTGCGGCGATGGCTCATCTGGGTCTGAAAATGAAGGGCGGACAGCATTTGAAAGCATCCCATCCACCGTCAGCACAAGAGCAGCCCCGACCTGCCAAGAAGCGTGCTGGGCGTGTTGGGCAACGGGTCGCGGGATGGGGGCAGCGGGCACCTGGAGCAGCTGAGCTAGACATGCCTGATATGCATGCATTCGATGACCAGCCCCAGCCCCAACAGAAGCCTGGGCCGTCTTGGGTCAAGTGGGCTATCCGCAAGGAGCGTTCTGACGCTGCAGCCCGTCAGAATGAGACACAGCGTCAGTTTGACTATGTCGCCTCAGCTCCTGCACATGAGCAGCTTCTCACAAGCAAGAGAGCAGCCCTACAGGCTGCCATGCAGGAGCAACTTGACTTAGCTTGGGAGCAGCATGCAGCACGGCATGCAGCAAGCTGGAGACAGCATGCAGCATGCAGCAAGCTGGGACCGTCACCATTGCAGCAAGTGGAGAGACATTTGGACTGGCTGCAAGGAGTGTAGCAGTGTTGGCCTAGCAGTCGAATCCAGGTTCATACTTGGTATGACGTCGGTCTCATGCGGCACTTCTCCTCCTTGTTTGGTGGAGGTGTCTCCATGGCAGGTAACGCTGCCCTCCGACATGTGCTAATGTTCATGGTTCAATACCCAGCCCTGCCCTACCCCTCCCAGCCTTGCATTGCCCCTCCCCTCCCTGCCCGGCCCTGCCCCACCCCACCCCCTTTCAGCCCTGCCCCACCCCACCCCACCCCAGCCCTGCCCCATCCCATCCTTACGTTGCCCCTCGCCGCCTCGGCCCAGCCCTGCCCAACCCCCTCCCAGCCTTGCGTTGCCCCTTCCCTCCCTGCATAACCCTGCCCCACCCCCTCCCAGCCTTGCGTTGCCCCTCCCCTCCCTGCCCAGCCCTGTCCCACCCCCTCCCAGCCCTTCCCCACCCCCTCCCAGCCTTGCGTTGCCCCTCCCCTCCCTGCCCAGCCCTGCCCCACCTCCTCCCAGCCCTGCCCCACCCCCTCCCAGCCCTGCCCCACCCCCTCCCAGCCTTGCTTTGCCCCTCCCCTCCCCTCCCTGCCCAGCCCTACCCCACCCCCTCCCAGTCCTGCCCAACCCCTTCCCAGTCTTGCGATGCCCCTCCCTGCCCTGCCCAGCCCTGCCCCACCCCCTCCCAGTCCTGTCTTGCCCTGTTCTGCCCTGCCGGCTGCAGTGCATGTGTTACAGTGCATGAGCAGCAGCAGCAGCAGCAGCAGGCTGTAGTGTATGAGCAGCAGTGCAAGGACAGCAGCAGCAGCAGGCTGTAGGTGTGTAGCAGTGCAGATAGCAGCAGGCTGCAGGTAGCAGCAGGCTGCAGGTGTGCTGCAGTGCATGAGCAGCAGCAGCAGGCAGCAGTGCATGTGCTGTAGTGCACGAGCAGCAGCAGCAGCAGCAGGTTGTAGTGCATGAGCAGCAATGCAAGGACAGCAGCAGCAGTGGATGGGCAGCAGCAGCAGGCTGTAGGTGTGTAGCAGTGCAGGCTGCAGGTAGCAACAACAGGCAGCAACAACATGAGCAGCAACAACAGGCTGCAATGCATGTGTTGCAGTGCATGAGCAGCAGCAGCAGGATGTAGGTGTGTTGCGGTGCATGAGCAGCAGCAAGAGCAGCAGGCTGTAGGTGTGTTGCGGCGCATGAGCAGCAGCAAGAGCAGCAGGCTGTAGTGCATGGACAGCAGCAGCAGGCTGTAGGTGTGTGGCAGTGCAGTCTTGTATCAGCAGTCAAGCAATCAGCATCAACTTTGAGCCCATCTGAGAAGTATGTTGCATGGTACAAAAGCTTTCAAAAAGCTGTCCTGAGCTTCCGTTCAGTTCCATGCCACACAACTTGATTTGTAAGCTGTGAATGGTCAAGATGTAATGAAGAAAACGGTGGTGGTCATTAGCCGTGTATCCTCTTCTCAAACGATTCCTACGCCCCTTGTATGGACAACACCACCACGCGGTGATGCGCTAAGGCCGCAAATGTGATAGCCACCTGCTACAAACCCCCTTTGCATGTATGCATCACGGTCATGCTAAGCAAGTGCAAGCCTGGCAGTGATCCACACCCAATGTGTCACAGCTAGCTGGACAACGGATGGTACCTTAAGTGGAGGCTCACCAGATCCAACCACATGCTAGGGTGTGGTGCGCCACATGCCCCTTGTATGGACAACACCACCACGCGGTGATGCGCTAATGCTGCAAACATGGTAGCCACCTGCTACATACCCCCTTTGCATGTATGCATCACGGTCATGCTTAGCAAGTGCAGGCCTGGCAGTGATCCACGCCCAATGTGCCACAGCCAGTTGGACTACGGACAGTACCTATAGTGGAGGCTCACCACATCCAGCCATATGGTAGGGTGTGGTGCGCCACATGCCCCTTGTATGGACAACACCACCACACGGTGATGCGCTAATGCTGCAAACATGGTAACCACCTGCTACATACCCCCTTTGCATGTATGCATCACGGTCATGCTTAGCAAGTGCAGGCCTGGCAGTGATCCACGCCCAATGTGCCACAGCCAGTTGGACTACGGACAGTACCTATAGTGGAGGCTCACCACATCCAGCCATATGGTAGGGTGTGGTGCGCCACATGCCCCTTGTATGGACAACACCACCACGCGGTGATGCGCTAATGCTGCAAACGTGGTAGCCACCTGCTACATACCCTGTGACACATTGGGTGTGGATCACTGCCAGGCCTGCCTTATGGCTGCATGGAGTGATAGCCGAGGTATGTAGGTGCGCAATGAGCTAGTGGTATGGCGGGGTGGTGTCACAGTGTGCCACAGTCACTACGGTAGTTGTGTTGGCTGACATCACAGTGTACTACACCAACTGTGTTGGCTTACATCAGAGTGTACCACAGCTGTTGTGTTGGCTAGGAGGCAGGGCGGTGCTAGCAGTGTTTAGGCTGGAAAGTCTAGGCTTAGGCGCGGCCCTTCCTATTTGGCTTGGCTATTTGGCCTGGGCTTTAACAAAGAGCTACTATTCCAACCGCGGCTGGTGACATGCATGGTATGCATAGGTTGGGACCAGGTGGCTCTGGTAGTCTAGTTATGTCAGCTCTCAACGGCTAGGAATTACATAAGCGGTTGGTTGGATAGCATTACATGACCACCATGTTAGCAGGGATTACAAGGGTGTTACAAGTGGTAAGTTGTGCACATGCCCATGCCCTCCTAGCTCATGTGCATGCCCTCAGCCTTGATTAACATGTCTTGGTACTGCTGCATGTGTTGTTTGATATTGAACAACCGCCCTAATTGCAATGACTGCTGCAGCTGCCCTGACTCAGCCTCACCATGCGGCTCAGGCTCATCGCATGCCTCCTTGCACACAACAATCATGCAGCCAGACAAGCAGCCGGCCATGCTCCATCAGCAGCAGAGCTTGCTGCTAGGTGCACCTATCCCTGTTGCTCCAAGCTGGTACGCCAAGGGCTGCTGGGTGGGGTAGGGGAAGGGGCTGCAGCGTGTGCTGTGGGGTGAGGGTGAGGGGAGGGGGGGAAGTAGGTGACTTGCTCCCCCTGCCCCATGTCCCCAAACTGGGTTGGTTGATACTAGGCTGCTAGGCAGCTCAAGCAGCAGCAGCAACAACAACAACAACAACAACAGCAGCAGCACTAGCAGCAGCACCATTACCACTGGCAGCACCACCCACTCCATGCTGCCCGCTCCATGCTGTCTGCTCTATGCTACTAGCTCAGGCTGCTACTCCATAGGCTGCTAGGTGCGTGGTGGGGGAGAGGAGAGGGGAGGAGGGTAGGTGGGTGGCAGACTCGGAAGTGGTGGTGGTGGGATGGGGGAGGGTACGGGGTACGGGGAGGGTACGGTCCTTGCTGGCTCCTTGTTGCTTGCTGCTCTATGCCGGTACCGCATTGCTTGCAATCACCAAGCCATGCTACTCTTGTCGTGCCCCAGCTATCGACAACTGCAAGCAGTCATCAGCCAGCAAGCAAATGAATAAGGACATGCATGACATGCTTGCAACCACCAAGCCCATGGCAGGACATGCATGACCAGAGTTTGGCAGGCTGGGCTAACACCCTAACAGCATGTGCACTCACCGAAAGTCCTGGCTGCCACTCCAAGCGCCTCCTACTTGCTGCTTTTGCATCTGCTCTTAGTTGCTGCTCATGGAGATGGCTCAGGGCTGCGGGGGGAGGGAGGCTGCTGTGGTGCACACTTGCTCAACGCAAGTGCTCAAGAGGGGAGGGGAGGGGAGGGGAGGGGAGGGGAGGGGAGGGGAGGGGAGGGGAGGGGAGGGGAGGGCAGGGGAGGGGAGGGGAGGGGAGGGGAGGGGAGGGGAGGGGAGGGGAGGGGAGGGGAGGGGAGGGGAGGGGAGGGGAGGGGAGGGGAGGGGAGGGGAGGGGAGGGGAGGGGAGGGGAGGGGAGGGGAGGGTCTGGGGAGGGGAGGGTCTGGGGAGGGGAGGGTCTGGGGTGGGGAGGGTCTGGGGAGGGGAGGGTCTGGGGAGGGGAGGGGCTTGGGAGGTGGTGGTGGTGGTGAGTGTGGTGGTTGTGGGAAAGAGGATGGTTGTGACCATGAAACCCTGCAGCAAAGAAGTTCATGCATGTGGTCAGGCTAGGCAATCTTAACCACACAACTGCAAAAGCGATCCACTCACTATCTGCAGGGTGGGGTGTGTGCGGGGGATATTGGGGTGGATGTGGGTTGAGGGTGGTGGTGGAGTGGTTGGGAAGGGTGCCGGCTCATTGGTGCCGCTCATTGATGCCTCTTCCAACTGCTCCTGGCTGCTCCTTGCTGCTCTTTGCTGCTCCTTGCTGTGCTGCCTAGCTGCTTCCCTTGGCTGCACTACTGTCCTGCAGAGCACCAGGTGCGAGATGCCATGCGAAGTGCCATGCGAGGGCCGAGATGCGAGGTGCGGGGTGCGAGGCTTGATGTTCGAAGTCCTGGGGCTCAGGGTCAGGGTCTGCGCATATCTGCACTCCATCTGCGGTTACGGGCTGCTCACCAGCTGCTGTTCCTGCTGATGTTTCTGCTGTGGTGGCTGGGCTTGTCGCATCCAGCGCGGTGGCAATGGATGCTGCCAGCGCTGCGGCCCACGCTGCACAACCTAGCAATAGCACTGTAAGCATTCTTAGCACGCGTGCAGTGCGAGCGCACAGGTACGCAAAGGTGCCCAGAGAGGTCGCGCAGTACAGCGGGCGGGGTGCGGTTGGGCGGTTGGAAGGTCCCCCTGTAACAGTATAGTGGCCTCCCCCCCACAGGGGGAGGTCCTCATGGGAGACCTGATTGATTGAGCATCGACTACGCAGATGACATCGCTATCCTATGCAACTCGATCAGCAACCTACGCTGTCAGGCAGATAAGCTCTCCGCCTACTCGGATTGGGGCCACCTAATCGTATCCCACAGCAAAACCCTCGCCACAGCGGCGCTCCACAAAGCGCACCAATCCGGCAGATGCAGCACCATGGCAGAAGCGGAAAAGCAAGCCCGTAGAGAACTGCAAGCCGTAACGCTACAAGGGAAACCTGTCACCTACCTCAAACCGACCTCCCCCTTCACTTACCTTGGTGTCTTACTTACCATGACGCTCAACTGGAAACCACAACACATAGCCATGATGACACAACTCAGACAGAAGCTAGAAAGACTACGACGCTCATTCGCCAGCGCCAGACAAGCCATCCACATCATCAAGACAGCCATCATCCCCAGTCTGGCCTATAGCTTCTGCGTAGCCCCATGCACACCGGGAGACCTAGACCTCTACGACAGAGCAATTAATCAATGTATTAAGAAAAAACTCAGACTCCCACTAGGCACACCCAATGCCGTTGTTAGGGAGGACATCGACAAACTCGGCCTTGGCATCAGCTCAACCGCCAAAGAGTACCATACCAGAAACACTACAGCCCTCCTACACAGCCTCCAGTCCACAGACACCACACATGCCCACATAACCAGATGCATGCTACACAAACAGATCACTTGGCTCTACGCTCAAGCTGCCAAGCATGGACACCGCATTCTCATTATGCTACAACACACCCTACGCGCCAGACAACTCCTGCATGCTACCACGGCGCAACTCACTGCCACTCAGGAAGGACAAGACCTCTACCCTAAGGAAACCAAACTACTTGGACAACTCATCACACAGAATACTAGCGCCCTTCCACTTGACATAGTTAGTGCCTGCATGACGTGCCTCAAATGCCTGGGCATCCGACATGCCACAGAGCTCCAACACACCATCGCTGGCAGCACCTACATGATCTCAGGAAAGATGCTTAAAGAACGCTTGCACAACAAGGTCAAACAAAAACACTATATCGCCCTCAACAGACTAACGACCATGGCGACCCAGGACAGATGCCCAACCACAACAGAAGCGAAAGACATCGCAGCCAAACGAGACACCACCTCCGACCTGCCCGCTGCGCAAAGACTAATTAAACCATGGGCCGCGGGCTTGACGGAGCTTGCACCAACCGACGTCGAAGAAGACACAAAGCACCGCTACGCTGATATCAGGGCGTATGTGATTGCCAAGAAGCCCACATCGGGAACACAACCGCCCAACCCGACGCACGTGACCGAACACAACCGCCCGCAGCCCAGGAGACCATCAAGAGTAGCTCCCGGCTGCTAAGGCGAGAGAACAAAGAAAGCCAATCGCCCCCAACGAAAGCAGCCCGACCCAAGGCGGGCACGAAACGGAACACTGAGGGCAGACAGATCCAGACTATCCCGAAGGATGTAGTGCACACCGTTGGCCTTGACCTCCCAGGGCTCTCCAGCTGGAAGGTGGATAAAGCCTGCCGTTGTAAACCCAAGGACCTAGGCAGCATACTAGGGGCCATGTACGGCCACCAAGAGGCCATCACCAGCATAGATGGATGGCAATGGGACGGCATCAACAACATAGATAAATGGGCATTAGCACTATGTGCAGAAGAAGGCTATACACCCACACACATAGAACCCATCAGCAGGGAAGAGGCTAAAGACGTTTGCACATGTGAGCTATGCTGGCTACCAAGAGGAGACAGCCCAATGTGCCACAACTGCAAGAGGGCCTACCACCCAGCCTGCCTTGAGGAAGCCCTCCTGTCGGGACACAAAGAACCAGGCCACTGGCTGTGCCCAATATGCAAGTTTGGCAGCAACGAGTTCAAAACGACTATGCGTCTGTCAGCGCACTCGGACCTTATACGAGTTCACTGGCGCCCCACCCTCGAACCGGCACCTCTCATCACGGCACACCTGGACTACCTGGCGCGACGCAGTGACTATGAAGAGGAGAATAAGAGGATACAAGAAGCTAGATACGCGCGGCCCGATACGAAGCTACCAAGCCACACCCGGCAGGGACTGCCGGACCCGCACACCTGGCTACCCCGGTGCACCAACCTACACTCGAAGGCCACCTTCCACACATACCCCATTAACCCGCAGACGGACATCGTCGGGACGGGCAAATGCGAAACCTTCCTCCAACTGCACCCCGACATGACCACCCCAGCGATGAGCTTCAGCACGGGGGAGCCCATCATGCCCAAACACGACCTAGTGCAACACGTAACGGTCCACGACGAGTCGGGCCGCACAGTAGGCCTCCTGACCAAACAACAACACCAACACCTACATGCTTGGTTACAACACACACCACACACACGAAACCTGGCCACAGAACTAGTGGCCCTCCTAAGGAGACAGGACACACAGAGCAGCCGCCACCCCATGAGACTGGCACAAGACAAAGCCCTCACCACCCTACACACCACACGATCCTTCACTAGCACCGTCCAAAGGTGGGCTGATCCACTTACAGTTAGACCAGAAACTACTACCTACTGGAGCCCTGACATCAATGACACGGCCTTTGGGGCACACCACAACTGCCTATTAGTACGCCACACTGGGCTATCCACATGGAACGTACCAGCCGATGATGCGGTGGCCCTGAAATGCGTCAACCATGCTATACACTCAGCACACCAGGAAGAGGCCATGGCCACCATTATGCTGATCCCTGGTAAGAAGGGCATCTCTTACCCCAAACACATTGACACCCTGAGACGCTACCCAGAGTACTGTCAGCACTTGGCCAGCATACCCCTCAACAATACCAACTGCTCCAAACTTGGCAAACACGCCACCCTCCTCGTTTACGTCATATGGAATGAAGCAGGGCAACTACTCACCACCAAAGGCAACCCACAAGGATGGATGGCTAGCACAGCCACTGCCCTACACCCGGATAGGGAGACACACCCTCTCCTTCGCAGACCTCACAATCAAAAACAGCCAGCCGCCCTCCCCAGTGGCCACAAACAACACCTCCGCCTCCCGCTGGACAGGGCTCTACCCACGCTGGGGCACACACGCAGCCAACACCAGCTCACGCACCACTCCACCACGCTACCGCGGATGGCCATCACCGAATGGACCACGATAGCGTACACTGACGGCAGCTGCATTAAGACATCCGAGCCAGACCCGGCGCGCATCGGGGCGGGGGTCTATATTCCGGAAAGCAACGCCCTACTTACCATTGCGATGAACGACCCAGAGAACAACACCATCAACAAGGCAGAACTCACAGCGATACACGCGGCACTGAAAGCGGGGGCCAGACGCATCGCCACCGACAGCCTATGCTCTCTCTATCAGATCCGCCGAGCCCTGGCTAACCCGATGTCCCTCATTAATCATAGACACAATGACATCCTGACGGACATCGCCACCCTCATCATCGCTAGCCCCGTCACGACCCAATTCTACAAGGTCCGGGCCCACTCGGGCATCATCGGCAACGAAGGCGCTGATGCCCTCGCTAAACACGCAGCGCTACACCCGGAGCAGGCAAACACACTAGAGTACCACCCGACCACACCCAAGGAGAGAGGTATCTGGCTCAACCACGGGACCGATAGCGAAACCCTCGCCCCGCTGCCGGACTGCCGACAAAGCGTGCGAGCACACATGCACAGCAAGCACAAGTTAGGTCTCGCCAACCAAGACAGCATCTACTACCAGATGACCCAAGATATCACCAAAGCCGCGGCAAAAGGAGCGGGCGAAAGAGTGATGACCGATGCGACCATCTCCATCCCCGCGCAAAGGACCGCCCTACTCTACCGTACCGGAGGACTATACAACCAGAAACTAGCTATGCGCTGGAAGCAGGCGACAGACGACCGCTGCCCCCTCTGTGGGGAGGCCGACAGTGCCACACACCTGCTCTCGGGCTGCAACGAGACCCTGCCACTCGTGCAAGAGAGGCACAACGGAGCTGGCCGCCTCATCGCCAAAGCCATCAGCAAAGGAACCCTGGGCGGATGCATCAGGTTTGCGGACACCGGCAGCTGGGAGAAGGGCGCTAGAGAAAACCTTGACCTCCCTAACGACACACTACACACCACGCTACGGGCACTCGGCATGAAACCAACAGCGACCAAAAACACTACCAGACCGGACATAATCATGGTGACGCCTCAAAAGAAGACGGGCAAACGCGGCAAAGCCACTAAACAGATCACCATCATAGAAATCAAATACTGTGCGGACTCGAGGTGGATGGAGCAACTGGACAAGGCCCTAAACCAACACACAATACTGGCACACACCATGCGCAAGATAGGCCACATGGTTGAGATCAGACCAATCCTACTGGGTATAGGCGGTATTACCTATGAAACACACACACGTCAACACCTCATAGCCCTTGGGGTCACTCAAACCAACGCTACAAAGCTACTAAACAAGCTCACGAGACATGCGGTAGAAACAGCCCACACCATTGCCAAAACAAGTTACAGACTTAGAGCTACTAGAAAGGGGGGGGGGTAGGGGGTCGGCTGCAACAGTCCAGACACTCAGCTAGGATGAATGGTATGTTACTGTTTCTTTTCTCAATGCAGGATCCCATGAGGTGTGACTTGCTTTTTACTTATGATGAGATCCTGCAGTGTTCGAGGCTTAGGGAGGCTTGGTTACGAGACCTCTGTGGACTGCTGATTGAATGACTGGCTCAGTGACTTAAGACTGGGAAGCGAGCTGTTTTGAGGATGAGCTGATTCTCGACGATGTAAGTACATTGCACTACCACAGCGCGAGTCGGAGGCTGTCGAACAGTATGTAGACAGTCGCAGCGGCAACAATAGCCGCATAACTCAGCATGCCTGGCGGCTGCAGCCGACATTTATCTCTCAGCCGACCATGCATCCTGACCGCACAAACACTACTGTTACACTTGGTTTCCGCAATTGTTCGATCGTATGGACCTGTGCGCAGTGACACCCGAGCCAACTGATTCGGAGGTGCCAACGGAGTCGGAGCTGATGAACCCAGCTCCAGCGGCCTACTGCTGCAGAGTTACCTGCTGATTCTGCAGAGGTGTTGTACAGCCGTACCTGCTGTGCTTGCACTGCTATTTCGCAGGCTTGCTTTACCCGCTTACACGGAGAGCTTAGCTAGTCCTTGCTTTGTCCCGCTGACGCGGAGGGTTGCTTAGCTTGCCTTGCACATTTACACGTGCGCTGCTTGCCACCATCATCCCCGCCACCACCCCATCTAACGGGAGCTTAGCGAACTAGTTATCACTAAACCTGTGAATCTGCAGCCAAACTGCAGGTCTAAGCAGAGTTACACCACAGCCTGCACTAGGCAGAGAGCATAGCCTTGCAGAGCACCAGCTTGCAAGAGTCGTGTTGCAAACCTGTAACATTGCAGCCAACCCTACACATACAACCTGCTCCTAGCAGAGTCTCAACATAGCCTGCCCCACGCAGAGCATCATCACTATCAACCATACATCCAGCACCTTGCTGAGACCCAATTAGTCAGGCCTACCAGAGTTTCATTAACACAATCAACCTGTCCAAGCAGAGAACACAACTCCCACAAGTCCCAGCCCAGAAGCATGGAACAAACTCAGGTGCACTCCTGCTCTAGATGCATTGCACCGCCAACAAACGTACCTGGCCACTTACAGGCACAGAGCACACCATCACCACCAACATCAGCCTGCACCTTGCAGTACCTTGCAGTGCACCAGCCTGCAGAGAGTCATAACTTGCAGTTGGCAAAGCACCCAGCCTACCAGGCATAGTCTCAAGCTGATAGACACGACAAGCAGGGCACAGTGGCATGGGGGCCAGTCCAGTAGTCATATCTTGGCGTCTTTAGGCATGCACTCTCAGCTCAGCCCAGCACCAATCACGCCACACATAGCTGCTTCTCTAGCGCACGTTCTTCTTATCGCTACATCGCTCTTGTTAGACTCGGTCGACGCATTTGCAGCCCAACCCACAGCACAAGTGGAGCCCCACAGCGGAGAGCTCGGATGCTTTTTCTAGGAGGCGAAGACGCAGTAAGCTGTCCTCGCACCGCACCTGCAGCACAGTCGCATCGTTGCACATCCCGCATCAGGCGAGACCTCACAGCACAGTCGCAGTCCCATTACACACCCTGTTGGCATCAGCCACAGAGACGGCACATAGCACAGCTCTAGCTTCATGCATCCTGCTGGCTTCAGCCACATAGACATCACCTACAGCCTACACTCCTGTATTCCTTGCAGAGATTAGGGCACCTTCTTACACCATGGCAGCTCACCCTGCAGCCTGCCATCACACTCAAGCCGCATAGTTGCACGACATGCGCACACAATCAAGCAGCCCAGGTGTCCCCTGAGGTAGCGCACAATCAAGCAGCCCAGGCATCCCCTGAGGTAGCATCCACACATCATGGCAGCAAAGCTCCCTAGCCAGCAGCCTACCATTACAAACAAGTCGTTAGCCGCACAGCCGACGCACAATCAAGCAGCCCAGGCATCCCCTGAGGTAGCATCCACACATCATGGCAGCAAAGCTCCCTAGCCAGCAGCCTACCATTACAAACAAGTCGTTAGCCGCACAGCCGACGCACAATCAAGCAGCCCAGGTGTCCCCTGAGGTAGCGCACAATCGAGCAGCCCAGGTGTCCCCTGAGGTAGCGCACAATCAAGCAGCCCAGGTGTCCCCTGAGGTAGCGCACAATCAAGCAGCCCAGGTGTCCCCTGAGGTAGCGCACAATCGAGCAGCCCAGGTGTCCCCTGAGGTAGCGCACAACGGCACGGGGCAAAGCGATCATGCATTTGCCTAGGGTTGCAGTTGCCGTACTGCTTCTCTCATGTTCACACATGCATGGGCCACACACTATGCAGTCAGGCACACACACCTCTGCATCCAATCGATCGGGCACATACGCCTAGGCTCTTGAGCTTCGCAGCCTTGCACCTCAAGGGACCTCAAAGTGCACAGTACCAGCGTCTCCTTACGGCTGCACTGGCTGGCTAACATGCCAGTTACTACAGCAGAGCCGGGGGAGCCATGTAACTCCCATGCGCACCGACCTGCAACACATGGGCATGACTGCTACCAAGCACATAACCCTGCAACCATCCACTCTGGTTAGGGACAAAGCATATGTCTGCTTACATCCCACCAACTCTGTTCTAGCATTATGCAGCCGGCATGGACCGATCACCCATTGCAACCTGCGCTGAACACAGCTACCACATCTTCAGTTTCTGTCACGATGGTTTCTTTGGTCGGCTTTGGAGGAGGAGGAGAACGCGACGACGGTCAGCTCGAGACTCTGATTTCATAGTTCTAGCATGGTTTGCATGGAGCTCATGCATTTGCTTGTCTGTTGCATGAAGCCTGAAGCATGTTTCTGCCTGCCTGTCCGTGCATGCCTGTTTTGCCTGTTGTCGCAAGATTCTGACTGATATCAGCAAGCTCCGGGACGTAGCTTTTCGGAGTGGGGGAGAGTGCAACAGTCCAGACACTCAGCTAGGATGAATGGTATGTTACTGTTTCTTTTCTCAATGCAGGATCCCATGAGGTGTGACTTGCTTTTTACTTATGATGAGATCCTGCAGTGTTCGAGGCTTAGGGAGGCTTGGTTACGAGACCTCTGTGGACTGCTGATTGAATGACTGGCTCAGTGACTTAAGACTGGGAAGCGAGCTGTTTTGAGGATGAGCTGATTCTCGACGATGTAAGTACATTGCACTACCACAGCGCGAGTCGGAGGCTGTCGAACAGTATGTAGACAGTCGCAGCGGCAACAATAGCCGCATAACTCAGCATGCCTGGCGGCTGCAGCCGACATTTATCTCTCAGCCGACCATGCATCCTGACCGCA
The DNA here is from genome assembly GCA_030144725.1 of Haematococcus lacustris. Lineage (NCBI taxonomy): Eukaryota > Viridiplantae > Chlorophyta > Chlorophyceae > Chlamydomonadales > Haematococcaceae > Haematococcus > Haematococcus lacustris. The sequence continues at coordinate 1,376,111 of JASKMD010000018.1, read as the reverse complement.
CAAACACTACTGTTACATCGGCTGCTTCTCGAGCTTGATGGTGGGAGCAGGCCGCGCCCCAGGCGGCTGCTCCTCCCTTAATGCACGCCGGTGAATACCGGCGTAGTCTTCTTCTTCTTCTTCTTCAGGTGCCCAGGTCTTTTCCAAGATCGACCTCCGGTCTGGGTACCACCAAATCAGGGTGGCTGAGGACGACATCCCCAAGACCGCCTTCCGCACCCGGTACGGGCACTATGAGTTCACTGTCCTCCCCTTTGGCCTCTGCAATGCCCCAGCCACCTTCCAGCAGCTGATGAACGATGTCTTCAAGCCCCACCTAGATGACTTCGTGCTTGTCTACCTAGATGACATCCTTGTCTTCTCCAAGTCAGCTGCTGACCACGAGCGCCACCTCCACCTTACCCTCTCCCTCTTGCGGCAACACCAACTGTGCGCTAACCTGGCCAAGTGCGCATTCTGGCTGGACACCGTGGACTTCCTAGGCCACGTCGTCTCCGCCGCCGGCATCCAGCCAGACCCCACCAAGGTCAAGGCTGTGCTGGACTGGCCTGCCCCACAGGACAAGCACCAGCTACGGTCGTTCCTCGGCACCGCCAACTACTACCGGCGTCTCCTGCACCACCATGCCCACCGTGTTCTCCCTCTCACCGACCTGCTGCGTGATGAGCAGCCATGGCGTTGGGGCGAGGCTGAGCAGCGTGCCTTTGCCGACATCAAGGCACACACAGGCAAATTAGTGCGGATATTCGTCATCCTAGGGGGGTAGTTTTTTGATGCGGTTCGCCTCGGATTGTCCTTGCGACTCCAACGCCACTTGACGCTTGTTGAAATTCTGAGTATGTGAGCAGTTGGAGTGTAGGTACCTACAGTACTGTAGACATCTACAGTACTGTAGGTCAGATTTGACAAGGTCTCTTGTAAATAGGGTACCATGCTGTTCTCCACATTCAAACCACCAATTGCTACCGCGATTGCACCGTCAGCTTCTGCGTGCTATAAATAGTGAGAGGCGTCGAAGCGTAGGCCCGCAAGCTCGATATGGATATTTGTGCCGAAAGTTGTGTCCGCGCAATAAGGTCGCCATAGGGAGCTACATACATACGTGTAAGGTCTAAGGCCGGGGCCCGTCTCTATCGCAAGCTAGGTCCGTTCTGTCGGTTGTACTGGGTAGCTCGGCTTGCAAGCTCCCGCAAAGCTGTGGATGTTGATGATGCCCCGCAATCACAACAACCTCCTGCACCGCACCCTCCCGTGTAATATCGAGTGCGGCAGAGATTGCCCCAAAAGTTGCGGTTGGCCCTCAACCATCCATCATTACATCTAACCTCACATCATTACATCATGACTCTTAGCCTACATCATTACATCACCACTTGTGGTCCTGCCAATCACTGCATGCATGGTATGGGCAAGGGATCTGACTCTTGCAAGGGCTGGTCTCAGGGTCGATACCTAAACCCTAGAGGCTGAATAATGCTGGGCTCGGCAACATAGGCACGCTTTGTTGTCAGCGCATTTGCATAGCACTGTCGGGATAGGAAACGAGCTTGGGCTACATTGAGTTGTTCCTGCATGGGGGTGAAGGGGGCATGGGGGTTAAGGATGCATGGGGGGAAGGCAGCTACAGTACTGTAGGGGTCTACAGTACTGTAGACACCTACAGTACTGTAGACACCCTACAGTACTGTAGACACCTACAGTACTGTAGACACCTACAGTACTGTAGACATCCTACAGTACTGTAGACACCTACAGTACTGTAGACATCCTACAGTACTATAGACACCTACAGTACTGTAGACACCTACAGTACTGTAGACATCCTACAGTACTGTAGACACCTACAGTACTGTAGACACCTACAGTACTGTAGACATCCTACAGTACTGTAGACACCTACAGTACTGTAGACACCTACAGTACTGTAGGCAGCAGCAGCATGGGTGGCAGCAGCAGCAGGGGGGGGGGCAGCAGCAGCAGTAGGGGGGCAGCAGCAGCAGCAGGGGCGCAGCAGCAGCAGCAGGGGCGCAGCAGCAGCAGCAGGGGCGCAGCAGCAGCAGCAGTAGGGGGGCAGCAGCAGCAGCAGCAGGGGGGCAGCAGCAGCAGCAGGGGGGCAGCAGCAGCAGTAGGGGGGCAGCAGCAGCAGCAGGGGCGCAGCAGCAGCAGCAGGGGGGCAGCAGCAGCAGCAGCAGCAGGGGGGCAGTAGCAGCAGTAGGGGGGCAGCAGCAGCAGCAGGGGCGCAGCAGCAGCAGCAGAGGGCAGCAGCAGCAGCAGCAGCAGCAGCAGGGGGGCAGTAGCAGCAGTAGGGGGGCAGCAGCAGCAGCAGGGGCGCAGCAGCAGCAGCAGTAGGGGGGCAGCAGCAGCAGCAGCAGGGGGGCAGCAGCAGCAGTAGGGGCGCAGCAGCAGCAGCAGCAGGGGCGCAGCAGCAGCAGCAGGGGGGCAGCAGCAGCAGCAGCAGGGGCGCAGCAGCAGCAGCAGTAGGGGGGCAGCAGCAGCAGCAGCAGGGGGGCAGCAGCAGCAGCAGGGGGGCAGCAGCAGCAGCAGAGGGCAGCAGCAGCAGCAGCAGCAGAGGGGCAGCAGCAGCAGTAGGGGGGCAGCAGCAGCAGCAGGGGCGCAGCAGCAGCAGGAATAGGGGGGCAGCAGCAGCAGCAGCAGGGGGGCAGCAGCAGCAGCAGCAGGGGGGCAGTAGCAGCAGTAGGGGGGCAGCAGCAGCAGCAGGGGCGCAGCAGCAGCAGCAGTAGGGGGGCAGCAGCAGCAGCAGCAGGGGGGCAGCAGCAGCAGCAGCAGGGGGGCAGCAGCAGCAGCAGCAGGGGGGCAGCAGCAGCAGCAGTAGGGGGGCAGCAGCAGCAGCATCAGGGGGGCAGCAGCAGCAGTAGGGGCGCAGCAGCAGCAGCAGGGGCGCAGCAGCAGCAGCAGCAGTGGCAGCAGCAGCAGATATAGTACGGGCACTGTAGCACCTACCTTCCTTTTGGCTGCTTGATGACTGCTGCTAGGAAAGGGGGGGAGTGGAAGAGTGAAGGCGGGGAGGGGGGGTAGATGTGGAAGGCGGGAGGTGGGAGGCAGGGAGGCGGGAGACAGGGAGGCGGGAGGCAGGGAGGCGGGAGGTGGGGAGGCGGGAGGCTCAACCGGGTTGGGCTGGGCGGGGGTGGGTTGGGTTGGGGGCATGGGTTGGGGTGGGTGGGGGCATGGGTTGGGGGCATGGGTTGGGGTGGGTGGGGGCATGGGTGGGGGTGGGGGCAGGGGAGGGAGCGGGGGCGGGGGCGGGGGCGGGGGCTGGGGCTGGGGCTGGGGCTGGGGCTGGGGCTGGGGCTGGGGCTGGGGCTGGGGCTGGGGCTGGGGCTGGGGCTGGGGCTGGGGCTGGGGCTGGGGCTGGGGCTGGGGCTGGGGCGGGGGCGGGGGCTGGGGCTGGGGCGGGGGCGGGGGCGGGGGCGGGGGCGGGGGCGGGGGCGGGGGCGGGGGCGGGGGCGGGGGCGGGGGCGGGGGCGGGGGCGGGGGCGGGTAATCAGGGGGGTACTAGGCGTGATTGTAAGACCTGCAGCAACCATGTGTGGTAGCGGTTAGGCTGGATACTAAGGGCTATGCTGCGCAATGCTAGCTCCTTCTAAGCTCTTACCTTGGTCCTAAGCTCTTACCATAGTCCGTCTGGCCTCTTCGCTGCTCACAACACGTTGCACCTGCCTTGCGTTGGTGCATCAATGCTTGCGATTCATTGCGGAGAATCGTTGCGAGGAAACTGGCCGCGAGGCTAGCTGCGATGCTGGCTGCGATGCTGGCTGCGAGGCTGGCTGCGAAAGTGGCTGCGAGGCTGGCTGCGAGGAAAATGGCTGCGAGGCTGGCTGCGAGGTGAGATCCTCGCACCGAGCTGCCTCACAGGTATGCTTCTGCGCTGCTGGACCAGCTGTGTGGCCGCGAGGTTGATTGCCGAGTATGTGGCTGCGAGTATGGGCTAGATGTGGCTGCGAGTATGGGTAACCTCGTGCGATGCCATCTGTGGACCAGCTGTGTGGCCGCGAGGTTGATTGCCGAGTATGTGGCTGCGAGTATGGGCTAGATGCGGCTGCGAGTATGGGTAACCTCGTGCGATGCCATCGCTGCAATACCGGCTACACGATGCTGCGACTAAGTGTTGGACGGATGCCTTGAATGCAAGTGAGATTTTCAGAAATTTTCTAAGTGCTTAAAGGCTACAGTACTGTAAGTGGTCTCTCGAGGTACCTCGAGGTACCTCGAGGTACTGTAGATGTCTACAGTACTGTAGATGTCTACAGTACTGTAGGTACCTACAGTACTGTAAATGGTCTCTCGAGGTACCTCGAGGTACCTCGAGGTACTGTAGATGTCTACAGTACTGTAGATGTCTACAGTACTGTAGGTGTCTACAGTACTGTAGATGTCTACAGTACTGTAGATGTCTACAGTACTGTAGGTACCTACAGTACTGTAAGTGGTCTCTCGAGGTACCTCGAGGTACCTCGAGGTACTGTAGATGTCTACAGTACTGTAGATGTCTACAGTACTGTAGGTGTCTACAGTACTGTAAATGGTCTCTCGAGGTACCCCGACAGTACTGTAGACACCTACAGTACTGTAGGTGCCTACAGTACTGTAGGTGTCTACAGTACTGTTCGTGTACTCGCGAGGTCCCCCGACAGTACTGTAGATACCTACAGTACTGTAGCATGGCCGTATCTCACCAACCGCGCAAAATCACGAATTTTAGTTTCAACCCCCAATCTTACAATGCCTTCATTTGACTATGTACCAAGTCCGAGGCTCCGAATCTCAAAAATGCTGTTACTAATTTGCCTGAGTGCAGCCATGGCCAGCTCCCCCGTTGTGCGCCCCCCTGACTTCTCCCTCCCCTTCACCGTCAAGACTGACGCATCCCTCTTTGCCATTGGTGCCGTGCTTACCCAACAGGACTCCTCCGGCGCCGAGTACGTGGTGGCCTACGAGAGCCGCAAGCTCAACCCGGCTCAGGTCAACTACCCAGCCCATGAGCGTGAGCTCCTGGCTGTGCTCCATGCCCTCACCACCTGGCGCCACTACCTACTGGGTCGTCCCTTCATTGTGGAGACTGACAACAGCGCCACCACCCATGTGCTCACCCAGTCCAACCTCACCGGGCGCCAGATGCGGTGGACCCAGCGCCTTGCGGAGTTTGACATCACCTTTGTGCACAAGGCTGGCAAGCACCACACCGTGTTGGACGCCATCTCCCGTCGCCCTGACCACCAACTCACCGCCCTCTCCATCGTTGACCCTGACCCCTCCTTCTTCTCCACCTTTGACCGCCATGCGCCCGACGACCCGGTCTACCAAGCAGCCCTGTCCCAGGCCCTCTCCCCTCCTTCACCCTCCAGCCCTACCCACCTGCAGGTCATTGAAGGCCGCCTCTACACCACCTCCACCCCTCCCCGCCTCTACATCCCCTCCTCCCCTCTCCGCGCCCAGCTGTTGCATGAAGCTCATGACGCCCACACCGCTGCCCACCTAGGGCGTGCCAAGACTCTGGAGCGGCTGCAGCGTCACTTCTATTGGCCGCAGATGCACAAGACCGTCCAGGAGTACGTGCGCACGTGCGACAAGTGCCAGCGCAACAAAGCCACCAACCAGCTGCCCCCTGGCCTGCTACAGCCCCTCCCCATCCCCTCCCGCAATTGGCAGCAGGTCAGCATGGACTTCATTGGGCCCCTTCCAGCCACTCCCCCCTCGGATGGAGAGTGCCAAAGGGCACGATGAGGAGGGGCGGCACAATCAAACCGCCCACCATGGCCTGCAGCAGGCGGCAGGCGAAGGCTAAGCAGGCGTAGTGGAACAAACCGTGGATACACACCGTCGACCACGGCGTGGACCACGGCGCAGCACGTGCGCTCACCAGAGCGTGCTGCGCCCCAACCATTATCGCGGTCACAATGCCCAGCCAGTCGTTAACACCTGCAAGCGCCAGTAAACACCAGGGCAAGGCAATTGTATTGAATATCTGCAAGCTAACATTTGTGATAGACGCTGCCTCAGCTAGCTGCCGCCGCAGCCACCAGAGCTCGCGTGGCGCTGCCAGCCGGGTCCCACGTGACACAGCCCCAGGCAACAGTACTCCCTCGGATTCCCTGTAGCGCACCGAAGAAGTGAGGCGGCTGGCGCTGGCTGGTTTTGCTATACAGCTTCAGTGGGTTCGCGGGCCTGTGGGCGGCAAGCGCACAACCAGAGCACATTTGGAGCGCTGGCCTCACAAAGAACTTAGCAAGCAAGGTGGATCTCCAAACGAGGCTGACCCGCGTCAACAACCCTGAGCACACCCAGCTTACGTGCATAGGAACCCCCAGTGGAAACCAGTGCCAAAGAAGAACTCTCGCCAGCTTCGGCCTGGCACTCTCCATCCGATAGCGGCGCAATCGCAATCCACCAGGGATTTCTCAGGCTTGATTGGGTCCATTCCTACGAGCTGTACAACTGCGTCGTAATCTGCGCGGAGTGCGGTAGTGGAGTAGTATAATCTCATTCGGTTAGGTTTGGTAGTTGTCATGTGTATCATGTGTTGTCGGGGCTATTCGCGAAACTGTTGGTATTCTATTTTCCCTCTGAGGTGGTCTTTCCAATGCGGGGGAACGGGGTAGAGGGGAACGGGGGCATGTGCAAGAGCAAGGCTAGGTAGCTGCGCTGAATGGGCGCCGGGGGCACGCACGAGCGAGGGCATTGCAAGGGACTCACAAGTTACATGTGACATGTACTAGGCTGGTGAGAACCGACTGATTCTAGGAGTGTGCTCCGTTTCGATGTCAATCTGCTGATGCCAGGTCAAGTAGGACATGGAGACAGCGGCTGCATGCAAGCCACGGGGCTATGTTGGGTAACCTTGGGAAGTGTAGTGGACATGCGCAGCATGGACGGCTTGCATCTTTTAAACTGACTTGCATGTCTGATCTTTAGCGAACTGAGTAGTTGTTCTTTTCTTGCACTGGATGCTTCTGTTGTTCTCTGTGCAAGGTGCTCCGAACCTAGGCGGATGCACCGAGCACAAAAGTTCACAGTTTACGTACACCTTTTCCCTTTACACGTGGATGACTAAGAATGTGAATGGTTTTGAGTACTTAAGGCTCTGTGAGGGCAGAGACAGGTACCTTGGCTCAGAACTCTATCTGACCCCGGGTCCTGTCTCGTTCTCCCGCCCTCACAGGCTCCCTAGTCTCAGCTCCGTTACACCGCAGTCGTTGTCTTTTCATGCATGCTGGCCTAGTTGGAAGCAAGGGGGGCGGTGTGTTGCACTGTCCATCCAAGGTCTTGGCCTGCCCACATGGGCACGACCTCGCCATCTCCAAATTCGTACGCCTCCGGGATGCGTTGTGTTTGCCGTACAAGTGTGACCTTCCCCTGAAAGCATTTGAACGCAAAGACTATGCACGTGACAAGTCTGGACAACTAGAGGTGTTGAGGTGACGGACATGGCGGTTGAGGCTGGTCAGGCATCGCAGGGCCAGCGGCGGCTGAACAACCTCGTGTGTGACACCAAATGGCTGTGTACAGGAGTGCGTCAAGTGCTTGCTCTACTTCTGCCCTGTTATGAGAAACATGAGTGCCTCACATGCACATTTCAGGAGCAGATGTGCCTCACGTGCCCCTACAGGCTGGTGGCATGCTTCACGAGATGGGGCACCCCTATACCTCAGATATATATGTCCCTATACCTCAGATATCAAGCAGTTATGTTGAAGCAGCCATATCAGGCTGACATCCGATAAGTGTCAAACCATCTTCATCGGTGGCCCTAATGGCTACAATGCCACCCCAACCCCCACCTTCGTGTTGGTCAACCTGGCGTAGCAGATTTTCGGCTGCGTCGTCGGCACTGATGCCACGGACCACGAAGCGGTCCATCGCAGCACCATTCACGCAGGTCAAATAATTGTTTGACCACTTCGCGATTCGGCCAAAAATCACATTGTTTACTCGTTCGCGATTTCGCGAGGCCAAAAAAACGATTCGCGGACGCGAATCAAAAGGGAGAGTACGGTATGATGAATTATAACGATGACGATGGCTTCACCCCTGATGCAACAACAGCTGTTCAGGCTGGAATCAGGGTGGCAGGTTATTTAAATGCGTGGAGAAAGAGAGCGTTTGGGTCGCACCTTGTTCCGCGGCAGGCCGTAGAAGTCAGGACCCCAGAAAGCCGCAAACCCCTCAAAGTGCTGCAGCGCCCCCGCCTGCTCAAATGCTTGTGCGTACAAGGCCAGCGCTATGGGGGCTGTGAACATGCCTGCACACCCGCAAGCCGACTCCTGCACGGCAGCCAGGCAGGCCGAGTCAAAGCACGCGCGACATCAAGTGCACAGCTGGGCACTAGGAAGGAGGGCCACAAGACACCCTGAAGCTATGTCCTGGAGGCAGTGAGAGCCCCTCTCCCAGGACTGCCCCGGGTGCAGTGACGGCCACTCCCTTCGGCCTGACCTGGAAGCAGAGAGGAATGTGCTCAAGGCCATGAGGGCATCATGGGCCTGCCCTGAAGGCCCGTGTCTATGGCAGGTGGGGTGAGGTTGGGGCAAGGGGTCGACCACATGGCTACCACATGGGTGAAGCAATGATGGCTGGCATAGACCCAGGCAGCAGTGTGGAGTTCACCTTGGCATGCTTGGGGTGCGGAGCGCTGTCGGTGCCCAGGAAAAACTTGGGGCTGCCGCTGGTCGCGGCTGCAGCCACAGCTTCGCCTGCGAGAAGCAGCGCGTTCGTCATCACCAGGCTTGAACTTGCGATGTGCATTCGGCGGCGGCGTCGAAGCGTTACATGCACCATGCGAAGTGCTACCCCCCGCGCAGTCCCGGGGCGCGCCAGCGCGACTCACGGTGCCTCTCGCGCTTCAAGATGGGTAGGCAATAGTTGTGTGGCCGCAGGCCCTTGACAAACAGCGCGTTGCGGTTCAGCAACATGTGTTGCGGCGTCACGGTGGCCGCGATAGTGGCGGGCGCGTTCGCCACGAATTCCGCTGCATTCTGTCCACGCCACAGCAGGGCATGCAGCGAGAGCACCACACAGCACACGATGAGCGCGCAGCACCGACATGAGTGCGCCAAACACAAATAGGCAGGAAACCAGTTTGCGGCCTGGCCGCTTGTTTGTTACTTTGACTGCCTGAGTGTCTGCTGGCTGACTGCGGTCTAACGTCTGTCACTATGACCGGTGACTTCTTATGTGCCGGTGCTCCCCCGTGCACGTGTCCCAGTCACACTAAGCAAGCAATGACCTGTAAATATCATGTGACTGCAGGGTTGAGGCAGGGGGGATGGCCTGGGGTGCTAGGGGTTGAGGCAGGCTGCAGGTTGGCCAGCTGAACCGCAGGAGAGCAGGCTGCACCGCCAGGGACCCACCTGTGTGGTGATGTGCTCCAAGACCACCTTCAGGCCCGACACCTTGGACAGCAGTGGCACCTGCTTAGCAACAGCATAGCCACAGAAGCATGCAGGGGTTTGAGCTGGGGTGGGGGAGGGTGGAAGGGTGGGAGGGGGCGGGCGGGAGGGTGAGAGGGGGCGGGCGGGAGGGTGAGAGGGGGCGGGCGGGAGGGTGAGAGGGGGAGGGGAGGAATGAAGGAGTGTAGGAGGGGGAGGGAGGGGAGGCAAGCACGGACTGGCATACCAGGATTTTCGTGATGAAAAGTGCTTCCCGGTCAAACATGTCCACCTCTGCGTCTGTCACCTGCATGGGCACCACAGCACCACCACACTGCACGCCTGTCATCACCTGGAAGTCACACCAGCTTGCACAGCTTCTTCTTGTTTCCACAGCGTTACCTTGCCCGATGCTCCCTGCCCTGCCCTACACAGGGCACCCTGGCGCTACCCTCCCCTGGCCCTCCCTTCCCCTGCCCCTCCCCAGCCCCTCCCCTCCCCTGCCCCTCCGCTGGCCCTCACCTCACCTCCCCAGCCCCTCCCCTCCCCTGCCCCTCCGCTGGCCCTCACCTCACCTCCCCAGCCCCTCCCCTCCCCTGCCCCTCCGCTGGCCCTCCCCTCACCTCCCCAGCCCCTCCCCTCCCCTGCCCCTCCGCTGGCCCTCACCTCACCTCCCCAGCCCCTCCCCTCCCCTCCCCTGCCCCTCCGCTGGCCCTCACCTCACCTCCCCAGCCCCTCCCCTCCCCTGCCCCTCCGCTGGCCCTCACCTCACCTCCCCAGCCCCTCCCCTCCCCTGCCCCTCCGCTGGCCCTCACCTCACCTCCCCAGCCCCTCCCCTCCCCTGCCCCTCCGCTGGCCCTCACCTCACCTCCCCAGCCCCTCCCCTCCCCTGCCCCTCCGCTGGCCCTCACCTCACCTCCCCAGCCCCTCCCCTCCCCTGCCCCTCCGCTGGCCCTCACCTCACCTCCCCAGCCCCTCCCCTCCCCTGCCCCTCCGCTGGCCCTCACCTCCCCATGGACCAGCAGCGGCATGCCGAGCTCAGCCATAGCCTGCAGGGTTGGGGTGAGCCGCATGATGTCCGTGACGCCACTGTCACTATTGGTGGTGGCGCCTGCAAAGACACACGCCACCCCACAACCACCCTCACTGCTGTGCCACATATGAGGCGGCGGCACACTGTTGTGACCGTCAGCCTGGTGTGGCTGCTTGGCCTGGCCTTGTATGTAAGCACTGGTCAACCACATGTTAGCAGCGGCCCAAACGTGCCAGGGTGGGTGTCGACCCTTGAAAGCTCCGTGGGAAAAGGTTACTCCAATCTGCCAGATGATGAGGTTGTGATGTTGAGGTTTGCAAGCCAAAATTGTGCAAATCATGGCTAACATGGTGATGTCATGCGTGCCTGAGGTTGATGTTGAGTGTGCCGTGTAGAGCAGTGCGCCCACAATGGGCCTGCTGCCATCAGGACATTCCCTGCAAGGTCCACCCCGCCCTTCCCGTGGAGGACAATGCTGATCTGTGGCGCCTTGGTGCCCAGGACCAGGCTGCTCACGTGGCAGCAGATGTAAGACCAGGCATCATGGTTGAGCCTCCACCTTCACCCCTGCTCCTGTCCCTGCCCCCACCTCTGCCCCTGCCCTGCCCCTCGCCCCGCCCCTGCCCTTGCTCCTCCTTCCTCCCCTTCCCCTTTCCCTCCCCCTTCTCCTTCCCCTGTCCCTGCCCGTGCCCTAACTACACGCAGACCTGCAGGGTACAGCTTGTACGCCACCACGCCGGCAGCCTGCGCCTGTGCCACGTCCTCTGGCTTGGTGCGGTCCGTGAGGTAGCAGGTCATTAAGGGTGTGAAGCCGGGCCGCAGCTCTGGTGGCACGGCAGCCATGATGCGCTCCCTATACGCCACCGCCTGCGCTCACTCCCACCCAACACTTGTGATGCATCGCATGGGGCAGTGCATGGTGAGTCTGCCTGGCTACCGTGCGGGGAAGCAGTGAGGGGCTGCCTGGCTACCATGCATTGAAGCAGTGAGGTGCTGCCTGGCTGCTTTGCGGGAAAGCAGTGAGGGGTTGCCTGGCTTACGAGCTTCTCAATGCAATGGGGAAAGGATGACTACATGCAGAGGTTTAAGAAGCACAAAGCGTGCTCTTGTGACTCACCAGGCTTGCCGTTGTGACTGGCTGAGGAAGGTTAGGCATGATTATGGCACGACTGAAATGGCGGGCGGTGTGATGTATGACGCTGTGCAAGCCAGGCCCATCCCTGACATGCAAGTGCCAGTCATCCGGCTGGGTGATGGTGAGTGAGTCAACTGTGGTAGCTGTTGTGGATGACGCTCTGGTGTGTCCACGCCGTGCTAGGAGCGACACGCATGGGGCGACATGGCAATGGACCTGCGCTGAGACAGAGCCGCAGCGGTACAGAACCATCTGCAGGGAGCGTTGCTGCATCCTTGCACCTGCCGCCAGCCTGAACTGGGCAGCTTGAATTTGCAAGTCAGGAGGAGTGATAGTCAACTTCAACAGGCAGCACTGACTGAACGGACAGGCCAAGCGTATCCTGCAGAGGGTGTGGCAAATCAAAACCAACAACTCGGGATTGAGCGCGGATGGGAGCTGATGCGGATCGGCGCTTGCTGCTGAACCACATACTCCAAGTAATAAGCAGGCCGACCCACGCTTTGGATCCCGCATGTCACAGATGCCACATTGCTGCCATGCAGGAGTACAAGAGGACGGGAGGCCGCATCAATGTGCCTCGAGGCTGCACCTACAACGACCCAACTGTGCTGGACCAGCTGGATGTCAGGCTGCTGTTGAGGGCGCTGAGCAGCGATGGTGACCCCCCTAGCACCTGCCTGCCCAAGCACCCTGCTGTTAGGTGTTGCTGCTGCCCCGTGCCTCATCAATGCACCTGGGCTATAACGACCCACCATGCATTGCACGCAGAGCATCAGGCAGTGTTGTCTACCGGCTCCCCTCCCCCCCATTGCTTGCTACATACCGCTCGCCATGCTGACAGCCCTGCAATCACCTCTGCCTCCCTCCCCCCACCCTCACCCCTCCTCCCCTTTCCTGACCTTTCATGCCCTACCCTGGCCTTTCACCCCCTACCCTCGCCCCTGACACTTCGCCCTAGTTGCTCACCTAGACCTGCCTGGCGTGCTTACTCTCACAGAGGCCCTGCTGGACCTCAACCAGTGCTTGGCTTCCCCCTCCACCTCTGCCACCTCCCTCCTCAAGCGAATGGGCGCAGCTAACCCCTTCGCCTCCCCCACACCTGACCTCCCCCATGGTGCATCAGGGGGTGGGGCAGCAGCTGCTAACCCCTTCATGTCAGAGGGGGGTGACAGCTCAGGGCGAGGGGACCCAGCCAACCCTGACCTGGCCAACCCGTTTGAAAAGAGGAGTCGTCACACTAGCGATGCGGGGAACCCATTCCACACATCAGGTGAGACGTTGGGCAGGGCAGCCTGGTTGGCACACCGGTGTTTCTGTTGTACCACTATATAGAGCGTCCGCCATGAAATGCCACCCCTTGGGGGTCTTGCTGCACAGCCGCTCAGCTTGAGTGGTTCCCCATCACCGCCATTGTTAACAGAGACGGTGGCTCGATGGTGGGGTTGGCGATGCTGTGTAGTAGGGGCATGCAGGCCCCAGCTGCCCCAGCCCCTGCCAACGCTCTGCAGGGAAGGCCAGTAAGGAGTTGGGGAGAAGTCAGGGAGGAAGGTCCACCGGCGAGCCGCCCGCCAAAGCTACCGCTGTGCACCTCAGCTATGCACCCGGCGCTTCAACTTCCACAAACACGGACACTGCCACCAACCCTGCTACCGGGCCAGCCGCCCCGCTCGCCCTGGACCTTCCAGTCCTTGACGCAGGCAGGTGGCCAGGTCCATTGGCACACAGTGCAGCGCAGTGCCTTTGAGGCTGGCTGATCAATGCTTGTTGCCCCGCCCTCCCGCTCTCCCTCCCGCCCCCCCTCCCTGCAGCCTTCCCGCCTGCCCTTTCATTGCACTAAGTGTGACAGTGCAAGACTGCTTGCCCCCTTCTTCATGCCCCCTCGACCCCCAGCCTGCCCTCCTTGCCCTTGTTGCCAGCAGGCCTTGGAGAGGACCAGGTGCGTGACCTGGCCTACCAGCTGTTTGCATCCTGCTGCCCCCGCCGGCCCCGGCACCAGCAGCGCTTCAGCTACCAGCTCGACCGCCACGCTGCTGGTCGCCATGCGGGGGCAGCTGGAGCTGGATGAGGCCAGAGCCAAGGACGTGGAGAGTGTGCTGCGCCATGTGGCCACCGGTGAGGCATTGCACATTCACCACCCTCACCATGACTCCATGTGCCCCATGACTGCTGCATGCATGCAACAGCCGGCCTATGCGGGTTAGGCACCTTGCTGTGTAAGGATGCACAGGCAAAACTGGAGGAGCATACAGCACAGCACTGCTGACATTGCTGCTGCATATGGGGAGGGGCAGGAGGCAGGCTCAGCCAGCTGGTGTGCGAGCTTTATAAATGCTTTGGCTTGTTGCTTGAAACAGCCTGTGGCGCACCCTGCCCAGTCCTGCCCAATCCTGCCCAGTCCCTGCCCTGACCTGGCAACAGGCCTGCTGTGCAATGCCATCATGACATGTGTGTGCCGGGATGGGCCTGGTTGACACCTGGCGCCCTGACAGTGCCACCAGCGGGCATTATCCTTACCCATTGTCGCTCATCTTTGTCTTGACAGGCCTTCTGCACCCAATGGCTGCCACCGTTGCTAGTTATCCGCACTGTCCACCTCATTACCTGCCTGCCTGCCTGCCTGCCTGCCTGCCTGCCTGCCTGCCTGCCTGCCTGCCTGCCTGCCTGCCCTGCCTGGCCTGCCTGCCTGCCTGCCTGCCTGCCTGCCCTGCCTGCCTGCCTGCCTGCCCTGCCTGCCTGCCTGCCTGCCTGCCTGCCTGCCTGCCTGCCTGCCTGCCTGCCTGCCTGCCTGCCTGCCTGCCTGCCTGCCTGCCGCCTGCCCGCCTGCCCGCCTCCCTGCCTGCCTGCCTGCCTGCCTGCCTGCCTGCCTGCCTGCCTGCCTGCCTGCCTGCCTGCCTGCCTGCCTGCCTGCCTGCCTGCCTGCCTGCCTGCCTGCCTGCCTGCCTGCCTGCCTGCCTGCCTGCCTGCCTGCCTGCCTGCCTTCTTGCCCACCTGCCTGCCTGCCCACCTGCCTGCCCACCTGCCTGCCTGCCCACCGGTTTGCTCACCTACCTGATGCCTCCCAGTCCTTGGCTGGCTGCTGGTTGACCTCAGGTTCATGGTCAGCCCCGCGGCGCTGTAGCCTTGAAGGGCTGGCCACGTGCCTGGCGCTGGCCCGGCCTCATGACTTCAGCCCCCTGGCCGGTAGCAGCCGCAGCTTCAAGGCTTACGTGCGCTGGAGGTGTGTGGTCATGGCTCCTGGTAGCTGGCCACCCTGCACTGCCCTCCATACCCACACCCATACCCATACCCATACCCACACCCATGCCCTCATGGCTTGTTAAGCTGCAGGCAACGGCTGGGGCGGGGTCAGGAGCTGGGGGAAGAGCAGGGTCGAGGGGCAAAGGAAAGAGCAGGGCCAAGGGGCAGGGGCAAGAGCAGGGCCAGGGGGCCGAGATGTGCGAGGATGGGGTGGGGCAGGGGCAGCGTCTTGGTAGCATTGCTGTCTGGGGGATGGCATGGGTCTACCCCTACCCCTACCCCTACCCCTACCCCTACCCCTACCCCTACCCCTACCCCTACCCCTACCCCTACCCCTACCCCTACCCCTACCCCTACCCCTACCCCTACCCCTACCCCTACCCCTACCCCTACCCCTACCCTTAGTGTGAGGTGTGAGCGCTGTGCTGCTGTGTGGCGCGCAGGGATGGCACCCTGGCTGTCATCAGAGCAGCAGCGGACCGGTGGCCCTGCCCCTCTGGCTGCGCCCCCGCTCGTCCCGCCCTGCTTGCAAGGTCAGGGCCAGCCAACGAGCATCAGCCAGGGGCGGTGTGCTGCCCAGGGCAGGCAGGCGAGGGCCTCAGCCTGGGCCCAGCCAGCCTTGCTCCTTGTGTTTAGGGTACACTGCCTGGCCAGGGAGTGGGCAGGGTGTGCGCGACAGGCCAGGGTGCAGCAGGCTTCTGTCCAGCGTCGGCCTGTGTGCCGCTGTGGGTGCTTACCCTGCGCCAGGGGGGCCCAGTGTAAGGGACCCAGTCAGCCCACGCTTGCCCTCAGCCTGTGCCCCGCCAGCCTTACCCTTGGTGTTTTTTTTCGGATGTGTGCAGCTGTGGGTCTCTGTCGTTTGCCAGGTGGGCCTGCAGTGCCGTGGGCTGCTGCTGGCACTGCAAAACCGTGTGGCAGTCCTGTGGCTGCTGCTGCTGCTGCCGCTGCCATGGCCGTGGCAGCTGGGCAAGCTGTGGGGTGGGCTGCTGCTGCCCCTGCAGCACCGTGAAAGATCTGGCAGTGCTGCTGTGATGTGCTGCTGTGATGTGCAGGGTGGGGTGGGGTGTGCAGCCTTGCTTTACCCCAGATGCGTGTGCGCCTGCAGGCTGAAGGGCAGCCTGCGCCGCTTGGCTGTCAGTGAGGCAGGAGAGCTGGAGGAGGGGGAGATGCGGGAGGCGGCGGCGGGCTGTCATGGTGCGGGGCACTGGGCCAGGGAGCTTTGAAACCACTGACCCACAAAGCTGAGGCCCATCGCCAGTAAAGGGGTAGTGAGCTGGGCACTGGCCCTGGGGGGGTGGACGTAGTATGTCGTTGGTGTCATATGCATATGGTTGGTGTCGTATGCATATTCGTTTTGTTTTGTTTATTATTCAGGTATTTGTATCGTGTGCGGGGCGC
Organism: Haematococcus lacustris; assembly: GCA_030144725.1. Lineage (NCBI taxonomy): Eukaryota > Viridiplantae > Chlorophyta > Chlorophyceae > Chlamydomonadales > Haematococcaceae > Haematococcus > Haematococcus lacustris. Next base: position 1,359,925 of record JASKMD010000018.1, on the reverse strand, counting down.
TGGGCCAGGGGGGGTCTGACCACCCTGAGCCCCCACAGCCCTGGGGCCTGAGGGGCAGTGAGCTGGGCAGCTGGCATCAATATCTCTTTTTTATTGCCTGTATGTATCCACTGATGTACTGGGTAGCGTGCTGGTACTCTGACGGGCTTGTTGCAGCGGCGGCTGTCATGGGGTGGTGCGCAGGGCTTGGGGGTGGCTGTGGTGTGTAGTTGGTGTACTAGACTTACCATGCAAGCGACAGAATACTCATGTTGTATTGTAATCAATATTAAGATACGTATAGCTTTATGTATCACTGACATATGTACACTGTATCCACCTGTGTCTACCTAGCCCCCACAGCCAGGGCCCAGGGCTCTGACCCCCTGACCCCCTCCTTCACCCCGCACATCTCCTTACCGCCCCTCACCTGACGCCACCAGCCACATAGCCCCCTCCTCTCCATCACCCCTCACCCTCACCCTCTCCCCCGCTCCCCTCTACCCCTTCTCCTTTCCCTTATCCTCTTCAACTCATGCCCCCATGACAGCCAATCGCTGGAGATGAAACAGGCAAACGCAAACGCAAATGAAACAAGTCTGTGGTTCAGCCCTCGGCGCAATGTAAGAGGAGGATTCCCTCAATCACGGCCTTCCCTCCCAGTCGCAGCATGGCCCGCCAAACATCCACCACATCCCTACCCAGTCCCTACCCAGTCAAAGCATTTGTCTCAGTAGCTTTGGTGCCGCAGTCTTGACACCGCTGGGTGTGTGGGGGCGGCCTGCTCTTCCCCGATGCTTTCAACCAATTAGCCGTTACATACCCAACAGAACACCACCTCCCTACCCAGTTACAGCATTTGGCACCAGTCTTGACACCACTGGGTATGGGGGGATGGCCCGCTCCTCCCTTAGAACCAGAGCTGGGTGCTGCCTAACCCCACAGGACTAGGCAGGCAAGTCTGTGTGTCTGCCAGGTGGGCCCGCTCCTCCCCTACAACCAGAGCTGTGTGCTGTGTGCTGCTTAACCCGCTCCTCCCTACAACCAGGGCTGTGTGCTGTGTGCTGCTTAACCCGCTCCTCCCCTACAACCAGGGCTGTGTGCTGTGTGCTGCTTGCACCACAGGACGCCCTACGCAGCCTGGTGTTCCAGGGCATGCACGGCAGTGGGGCCAGCATCAGCCCCCGGGCCAGCAATGGCACAGTACCCCCCTCCCCCTCCCCCCACTCCCACCCTCAACCGCACACCTTCCCCTCCCCAGCCTCACACGCCCACTGGCAGCAAGGGGGGCCCACCTTCTACCCACCTTCCTTCCAACCGAACAACCACCTGCCGAGTGACCCAGGCGCTGGCTGGGCAACATTCGACACCCCTGCCCAGCCCAGCCACCCCCCTCCCCCCGCCCCTGCCTTTGACACAGGCTGGGGGGATGCGACCGGGCTGGGTGGGGGAGGGGGAGGGCTGCAAGGAGGAGGGGGATGGGGTGGGGCTGGGCCTGGGTTGGGGGCTGCTTCAGGGGCTGCACCGCTGTCCTGGCGCCTGCCCTTTGCCCTCCGCGCCCGTGTGGCTGAGCAGCTGCTGGGTGCCCTGTTCGACAGCCTGGAGCCTGCCAGCTACATTGATGAGGCCAGCGGCGTGCAGCTGGTGCTGGAGGGCAGTGTGTGGCCAGCCCTGGGCATCAGCCCCGCCCTGGCCCTCAGCCTCAACGCCTGGGTGCACTTCAGGTGAGCGGGGGGAGGGGGAGGGGGAGGGGGAGGGGGAGGGGGAGGGGGAGGGGGAGGGGGAGGGGGAGGGGGAGGGGGAGGGGGAGGGGGAGGGGGAGGGGGAGGGGGAGGGGGAGGGGGAGGGGGAGGGGGAGGGGGAGGGGGAGGGGGAGGGGGAGGGGGAGGGGGAACATCAGGGTCAGCACACGGATTGGCAGCCGGTGGCAGGTTGAAGTACTCGGCCACCCTAGAAATTGAGGGGTAGATGCTGCTGGAAGACATCCTGAGCGCCAGCAGCCCCAGAGCCAGAGGCAGGCAGTTTCCTGAGCTGGCCCAGCCCTGTGGCGCCTGCCCCCCTGCCTGGCCACCAGGCAGTACATGGTCACCAAGGATGCCCGCATCGCCCGGCAGCTCAAGGCCCTGATCACCAAGCTAGCCGCACTGGTCAAGGCCATGCAGCCAAGGTGGGTGCAGAGCACAGCCCAGGCCTCCCCATCATGGACAGGCCAAGCAGAGGTGGAGGGTGGAGGGTGGAGGGTGGAGGCAGCAGGCCCAGCCTCCCCTGGCGACCAGATGAACGAGGCAGGCAGGGAGGCGGACCCAAGCATGGCCCAGGCCTCTGCCATTGTTGACGGGGCCACTGCCACTGCGGCTGCGGCTGCCACCACTGCTGCTGCGGCTGCCACCGCTGCTGCTGCAACTGCTACCGCTGCTGCTCGTGATTGTCATGCTGACTACGCCAAAGAAGACACTGCTTGTTGCTACCTGTTGTCTGCTGTCATGTTGCTTGTGAGGCAACCTTGCCATGGGTCAGTAAACGACCCTGCCATGAGAGTCAGAGTGCATTGACACCAGGGTCCTCCCTGGGCTTAAGCCCAAGGCTGATGCTGCCCCTGCTGGCCCCCCTGCTGGCCCCCCTGCTGCCGCCCCTGCTGGCCCCCTGCTGCCCCTCTGCTGCCCCCTTGCATGCCTGCGGCGCTGCTGGTGGGCCGCATGCTCTCAGGCCAGCCGGCCATGCTGGCTCACAAGCTGGGGAGGGGGAGCCGGGGGAGGGGGACGTTGCAGCAGCAGTGAGTGGGGTGGGGGGGTGAGAGGAAGGCGGGTGGGGGGATGGGTGAGAGGGGGGTGGATAAGGAGGGTGGGTGAGAGGGGGGGGTCATCGTCCCTGCTATGAAATCTACATCCTCATACTCCTTCAGCTTGAAGGCCGCTGTGTGCTGGCAACCAAAGACGAGATGGAGCACATCATCTAGATAGAGCACATCAGTCTGCCCTACCTCAACTCATGAATGCCTGCTGCCACCGCCTCCTGCATGTCATCGATTCCTCAGCCACCTGCCGCCCCGGCATTTCATTTGTCGATTCGTCATCTACCTGCCCCCCCTGCATTTCATGCATCGATTCGTCATCTACCTGCCTTCCTGCTCAACACCCAAACGGTGATGGTGGTGTGCCATGGGGCCAAGTGGCTGTGCTGTGAGCACTCGATGTACTTGATGTACCTGATGTACAGGCTGCGCGCACAAGGGGCACCTAGGTGCTAGGTGCAGGTCTAGGGCACCTAGTACCCTGTGCCGCCATCCACCCTTGGTCCAGCACTGGCAACAAGAGAGCTATGGCCTGCAGCCCGCATGCTTGCATCCACCCACACTCCCCTTGTGGACATCTGTCACCTTACTTAGGCCACATGCTGATTGCCCCTGTTAAGTGCATGATGGGGCTCCCTCCTGCTGCTGCTCCCTCCTGTTGTGACCTCCTCAGGCCATATGGTGTGTGCCAATGTATGGGGTGTGTGCAGGTGGCAGGCATGATGGTGCAGCACGCCCAGACACTGCTGCAGGACTATCACGCAAACTACCCGCAGGGCAAGGAGCAGCAGCTGCAGGCAAGTTTGCACTGCCACCTACTGCGCGTTTTTGCGTTTCATGATGTTGCTGCTGTTGTCACTCCTACTGCGCCACCATGCTGCTCCTGTTGCTGCCGCTAATGCTGCTGTGGTTGTTGCTGCTGCTGTGGTTGTTGCTGCTGTTGCTGCTGCTGCTGCGCCAGCTAGCTCTCCACCATTAGCGCAGCTGCACCACACCGTGTTGCCTTCTTATCTTCGCCCTTCCCCGCGCCCCACCTCGCATCCGCCTGCCTATACTCTCCGCAGACGATGCTGGACATCACCTCCGCTGCCTGCAGCGCGCGAGGCGACAGCGACGCCGACGTACTGCGCCTGCTGTGCCAGCTCACCGCGGCCTCGATTTCCGCGGCATCTACCCGGGCGCTGGGAAGCCGGCAGCGTGACGCGGGGGACGCGGGAAGCCGGGGCGGCGCGAGGTTGCCCGTCGAGCAGCAGGTGCTTGCGCAGCTGGGCGCCGCGAACGACGTTTGGGCCGTGGAACAGCGGGTGTACGACAAGCTAATGCGCGGCGTTATGCCCGGCCATGCCGCGCTGGTTGCGGCGCAGCTGCATGGCACAGTGGGCGAACCACTGATGGCCTGGTTGCGAGCGGGTGAGTGAGGGGGCGTGGGGGAGTGGTCGTTGGTTATGCAAGAGCAGGCAGCCCTGCATTGTTTACCCTTTCTGCCAGGCCTTACTAGGAGAACTGTGGGTCTGTGGGCGGCAAATCTACACCTCACCCACCTGTCACCACCACCACCATCTTCACCACCACCACCATCATCACCATCATCACCATCACCATTAACACAACCATCATCACCATCACCACCATCATGACTCAACTGACAACCTACACGCATACCTAGAATATACACCACCACCCCGGCCCCCACCCCCACCCCCACCACCCCGACCCCCACAACCACCGCAACCGATACACACACGCACCTAGGGTATATGACCCCAGCCGCCTCCGCGCCATGGCCTCCTGCTCAGGCCCTGGGCTGGACCCCCCCGCCGTGACAGTGTTCCACACCGCCCTGGCCTTGAACGCCGCCCTGGCAGCTGTGGTGGAGCCCGCCCAGCAGGAGGCCAGCTGCCAGGCCTCCCCCTACCTCTCCCACCCCGCCACCACCGCCCCCTTCCACCCCTCCCCAGGCACCCCTGGCCTGTACCCACCCCTACCCGCAGCCGGCCAGAATGGGCAGGCGGCAGGGGCAGGGGGGGCTGGGAGGGGTGGGGGGGCTGAGGGGGCTGGGTTGCAGTCAGTGCATGGGGTGGTGGCGGCAGCCCTCAGGGGGTTTAGGCGCTGGGAGCTAGACATCCCGCTGCAGCAGGCGCTGTCCAGGGTGGGTGGGACCCCCCTACCCCCTACCCCTGTCCAGGGTGGGTGTGATGGGCTGGCTGGGCCATGGCCGGGGTCAGGGTGTGGGGGTTGGGTTGTAGGATGGTGGCGGGGCGTGTGGGAGGGACATGAGGCCAGGAGGGAGGGAGGGGAGCGGGAGGAGGCGCAGGGATGGGAGCAGGGCCAGGAGGAGGGAGGGGTAGGAGGGAGGGCGTGGGAGGGAGGGGTAGGATGGGAGGGGTGGGAGGGAGGGGTAGGAGGGAGGGGTAGGAGGGAGGGGTGGGAGGGAGGGGTAGGAGGGAGGGGTAGGAGGGAGGGGTGGGAGGGAGGGGTTAGGAGGTGGAGGGGGTGTGGAGGGAGGGGTAGGAGGGAGGGGTGGGAGGGAGGGGTAGGAGGGAGGGGTAGGAGGGAGGGGTGGGAGGGAGGGGTAGGAGGGAGGGGTAGGAGGGAGGGGTGGGAGGGAGGGGTAGGAGGGAGGGGGTGGGAGGGAGGGGTAGGAGGGAGGGGTAGGAGGGAGGGGTCTGGGTGATGACAGGGAGGTGCAGCAGCAGGGAGGGTGGGAGCAGGGCCGACAGTGTGTGTTGGTGCCCTGGTTGCTTGCTGAGTGCTGCATCATATGGTGCCTGGGCTGACGCGCTTGCCTGCCTGGAGGGTTACAGTGGGGGCCCTTGATCTGCTTAGTGTGCTGGGAGCATCAAGTGGGGCTGCAGCGGAGCCCTGTCACCAGGGAGGGAGGGATCCATCAGGGGTGCCTGATCTGGCTGTGGAGGGTTGGTTGCCTCTGCTCCTGAGTGCAGCTGACATGGCCTGATCCTGGAAAGGCAGGGGCTGGGCTTGATGGGCCTGAGTAGCAGCTGGAGCTCCCGCGCTTCTTGTTTGGGGAGGGGGGAGGAAAAGGAAAGGAGACTGGTGGGAAAAACGAGAGACAAGAAAACCTCCCATAGCCACCAGAGGTGCAGGTCTGACCTTGGCCTAGGGGCTAGGGGCTGGGGCGTGCTTGGCCTCACTCTTGGCACCCCTTTCAGCAATCAACCCTGACCTTGGCCTAGGCGCGAGGGGCTGGGGCGTGCTGCTGTGCTCGCAGTGGAGCAGCAGTCGGGCTGAGCGCCTGGGCACCTGGGTGGAGCGGGCGCTGCAGCAGGAGGCCTGGAGTGGCGTGGAGGGGGCGCAGGGCGGCTGTGCACAGGTAAGCAGGGGGTGGGAAGAGGAGGGAGAAAGGGGATGGGAGAGAAGAGGAGGGAGAGGGAGGGAAGGTGGGAGGGCAGGTCTCGGGGAGACTGGGGAGGAAGACGAGATTTGCAACAGTCAAGGCTGTGTCAAGGCTGTGGAGAGGGAGGAGGATTAGTCAGCTGCAGCTGCTGCAGCGCTGGCAGCAGCTGGGCATGGGTGCCCTTCTCCCTACTCCCCAGTTAACAGCGCTCTCAGGAGAGCATGGGCCGGAAAGGCAGTGCATCGGCCTCCACCCCTCCCTTGTCCCCTCCTTGACCGCAGTCAGCAGTGGATGTGATGGCGGCAGTGCATGACGCCCTGGAGGGCTTGTGGGGCATGAGGCTGCCGCTGCCCCCCGCCCCCCTGGGGCTGCTGCTGCAGGGCTGTGAGGCAGCGCTGGTCAAGTGGGTGGCCTGTGGCTTCTGGACTGCCCTTCACACCACCCCTGCCCCATCCACTGCCCACTGCCTGCCGCATTGTGTGACATGTGCCTGTCACTCTCTCACTGTGACAATCCCATGAATTACTCTAGCCCATGAACCAAGACGCAAAGGGCCATCCCATAACACCGACCAGCCAAGCACGTGATGCACTGCCATTGCCCTGCCCTGAGCTGAGAACAACGGCTGGGCTGAGCCGGGCTGGGCCGGGCTGGGCTGGGCGGGGTGGGGCGGGGCGGGGCGGGGCGGGGCGGGGCGGGGCGGGCTTCCAAAACTCCACATGCTGCCAAATGTTGCCTCGAGCTTGACTGGGCCTGTGTGGTGGTGTGTTACGGTGTGACGTCACCCTCAGGTACGGTCAAGCCATTGTGGACCACGTGGGCCTGCCCTCACGCTTCATCCCCCCCATGCCGGCCCTCACAAGGTACAAGAAGGACGAGGTGGTGAAGCAGGTGGGGGGAGAGGCACTGCCTTGCATCCCCACCCATTACTGGAGTGGCTTTGCAACCCCCCCCGCCCTCCACCTCCCACCCACCCCCTCCCGCCCTCCACCTCCCACCCTCCCCTCCCACCCGCCCCCTCCCGCCCTCCCCCTTCCCCCCCCCCCCTCCCACCCACCCCCTCCCTCCCACCCACCCCCCCTCCCGCCCCTTCCCGCCCTCCCCCTCCCACCGTCCACCTTCCGCCCTCCCTTACACATCTTTTTAGCCTCACTGTGAGCTGTACCTGCAGGAACGAGTGGAGGCTGCCCTCACCGCAGCCGCCAACGCCAGCCTGAGCGGCAGCCGGGTGAAGAAGGCCAAGGGCCTGGCTGCACTGCTGGACATGCCCAGCCTAGCCGCCCTCACCTCCTCCACCAAGGCCCTGGAGGGGTGCTTCATGGACAGCGTGCCTAAGGTCAGGTGCGCCCCACCCCCTGCCTGCCACTGGCCCTAACCCTCATGCTGCCACCACTCGGCCATCATGGTAGGATCACCACCACCACCGCCGTCATTTGCTTCCAGTGACCAGCTTCGATTGCCTTCACCCCTGCCCATTGAACGCATGAACATGAGCTGGACAGTGCTGCATCCTGACCGCTGAATATGCAGCCTGGGTGGGTCTAGGCCTGAGGGTACACTGGTGCAGGGCAGGGTTCGACAATGGGAAAGTCAGGCAAGAGAGTAAGGCAGACTCCATCAAACCAACGACAGATGACGGTTCAAATCGCGCTTGGTGGGTCCCATTGCATTGCGAAGCTTTGGGGGGCGTGCACTAAGGAACCACGCGCCGCTTCTGGCCTTTCACACCATGGGGAAGGCCACCGCGGGCTGACGTATGCCTAAAGGGCGCTCTCACAACACGACACGCCCCTGCTCTTGTCTACACGTGTCCACCCTCCTGAGCTTCATAGGGAATTAGCCTACTCCACTCCAGCTCCCACCCCGCACGATGGCGGGCACTGCCCTTAAGAGAGATCGATTACGCCAACTATTTCTGGCCCCTTGCGGGTGTCGATCCCCCGTCCTCTCGTATGAAGAGGGAGGTTTGTAGCTGCTGAACCACACCTGCTGCATGGGGTGCAACTGGCTTCGGGTCCTAACCCGCTTGATTAACAGTGCTGCACCCTGACCGCTGAATATGCAGCCTGGGTGGGTCCAGGCCCAAGGGTGCACTGGTGCAGGGGTCTGTGGGCCTGACTACCTGCGGTAGGGTTAGGCGGAGTGTGGCCAGGGGGCTGCTGTTGCTGCCGTTGCTGTTGCTGCCGTCATCTCTCCAGGTAGAATCCAGCAGGGACCTGGCCCTGGTCAACACCAAGCTCAACAACAAGGTGTTGCAGTGCTGCGCGGCCTCAGCCCATGTGAGTCAGGCCCCTGCCTGCACCTGCTGCCCTGCTGGCCCTGCCCTGCTGCCCTGCTGGCTGCTGGTAGTGAGTCCAGCCCACTGAGAGGGAGAGGCCCTGCACTGCACTGCACTGCACTGCACCTGCTGCCCTGCTGGTGCTGCCTGCTGAGTGCAATGGCCACACTGCTTCACTGCCCTGAGCTGAACTGAGCTGCCCTGAGCTGAACTGAGCTGAACTGAGCTGAACTGAGCCGAATGGCCTTGCCCCATGCTGCCTCACAGTATGTCCATACCCGGATCTCAAACATCCGGGAGGCGGTGGCGCTACGCTGGCAGGACAAGTGCGGGAAGGGCTGTCTTGGCTGCCCCCTCATCCCTCACCCCCTCACCCCCTCCACCCCCTCACCCCCTACCCCCCCACCCCCCTTCCCTTCACCCCCCCTAGCCCCCACCTTATCACCTGACCCTGACCCTGGCCCTGACCCCTGGCCATGACACCAGACAGCTCTTGATCCCAGCTGCTGCTGGCCATAGCCCAACTCCGCCGGTGTCCTGCCCCGCCCTGCCCTGCCCTGCCCTGCAGAGGCACGGGCCCAGCCCCTGGTGAGGCCGGCCGCCTGGACCTCAGCTTCAGCCAGGCCGACCAGGTGCTGCAGGCCGCAGTCATGGCCACCTGTGCCAGCCTGGCCACCAAGGTGAGAGAGGGCAAGAGGGCCGGAGCGTGCAAGGGCAGGAGGGTGGGAGGGCGGGAGGACCCATTCATCAGTTATGTTTCCCTGTTGCCTGATTAGCAGATGACTGATGTATAGCTCCTAGATTTCATTTGCCCACATGCCTGAATTTTATCTCATGATGACATGGCCTAGGTATTGACACCCTCAGCGTCAAGGCTGAGCAAAGCAAGGCAACCATTTCAGGCGCAGCAGCGCTGCCATGCCCCCCTCCTTGGTCTCTGCCGCCAGGCCTCCTCCGCCCCTTCTATGTCTCTCCAGTCTTGCCCATCTGCCCCCCAGGTGGTGTTCTGGGACCAGCGGAGTGCCTGGTTGGAGCAGGTGCGCGCCTCACCCCTGCCTGCCGCCTGCCCACAGTGCAGGAGAAAGGCCAGCCCAAGGGGGTGGGCCCCAGCGCGTGATAGTAGAAGGGCAGTGGAGGAGCAGGGGGAGGGCAGCGAAGGGGCAGCGGAGGGGCAGCGGAGGGGCAGTGGAGGGTCAGGGGAGGGGCAGTGGAGGGGGAGGTGAGGGGGAGGTGAGGGGTAGGGGGGGGGGGGCAGGGGAGGGGAAGGCAGCCCCTGACCTGCCCATTCCAACTTCGAGGACGAGTCAGGCACTGATAGGCAGAGAAGAAGCAATGAGGGGGCGGGGGGGGGGGCGGCCAGGGGAGGGGCAGGGGAGGGGCAGGGGCAGGGGAGGGGCAGGGCAGGGGCATCCCCCCACCTGCCCATTCCAACTTCGAGGACGAGTCAGACATCACTGACAGTACCCTGCTCCGCTGCTCAGGTGTACAGACACCGAGTCCCATCCGCTGCTGCTGGCCAGGGGGCTGGGGAGGCGCCGTTTGCAATCAGCTGGGACACTCTATTGGAGGCGACACACACGGTGGGCAAGGGGCAGGGTCAGGGTCAGGAGCTGGGGCAAGAGCTGGGCGGTGAGGACAGGCAGCAGAGGGATAGGCAGCAGAGGGCAGGCACAGGGAGGCAAGGGGTGGGGAGCTCGGGTCAGGGTTAAGGAGCTTGGACCTAGGAGCTCTGGCTCTAGTGGTGCGTGGGGGTCGCCACGTGGTACCAGGGTGGCAAGGGGCAGGGGCAGAGCGCACTCACGCATGTAGCAAGGACAAACTGGGTGGGGCCGAGTGGGAGCTCATAGGGAGGCGGCAAGGGGGGCGAGGGGTGTGAAGGAAGTAAAGGGGCAAGGAGGGCAGGTGCGCGACAGCATAGCCATAGAGGCAGAAAGGATCAGGTTCAGATTCAACCACCCTACCGCCTGCCTCCATCATTTGGCTATGTGGACCAGCAGTCCCTGAGCTCCCAACACCCTGCCAGACCTTGCTGCCACTCGCCCTGTCTCCTCCCACCCTCTCTTTACCGAGCTTTGCCCAGCGCCCAGGGTGGGGCGGCAAGGGTGGAGGGGGAGGGGGCAGGGTCATAGCACTGACCCCACCAACTTCACCAACTTGCCATTCCTACGTGTCCTCCTGGTATTCCAAAAAACCTGCCTCCCGATCACCGCTGCCCTGCAGGTCTTGGGTGAGGTGTGCAGCTGCCTCCCTCCTGCCGTGCGCCAAGTCTTTGCGCTGCAGCTCCTGAACGCATGCTGCTCCGCATATGAGCGCGTGCTGGTGAGTTCTGCGAAGGCACCCCACCCCACCCCACCCCACCCCACCCCACCCCACCCCACCCCACCCCACCCCACCCCACCCCACCCCACCCCACCCCACCCCACCCCACCCCACCCCACCCCACCCGACCCGACCCCACCCCACCCCACCCCACCCCACCCCACCCCACCCCACCCCACCCCACCCCACCCCACCCGTGCAGCTAGACGGTGGGCCCTGCCGCTGGTTCACCCCTGCGGACACGCGCTCCCTCCAGCGCGACCTGGACCAGCTGGCTGCACTGTTTGAGGCGGAGGGCGAGGGCGTGAGCAGGTGAGCTGGACGGCTGTGGCTGGCTGCCGGCAGTGCTTCAATGTGCAGTGCACTCCATGCCACCCTGTAAGTCAATGCGCTCCTGCATTATCAGCAGGCTGGTGTTGTCCTATGCAGCCCAGGGGTTGATGTGGGCAATCAAGGCATGCAGCTTTACACATGCATGTTAGCATCATGCATCATTGTCCCTGGCCCTCTGGTAGGTGGCAGGGGCAGGAGCAGGGGGAGTGGCAGGGGCACGGGACAGGGCAGGGGGCTGGGGGCAGGGGCAGGGGTAGGGGCAGGAAGAAAGGAACTGTCTGGGGTGAGAGTGACTGACTCTCGCCCCAGTGGGGACCCCCTCGCACGGCCGCCCCCTCCACCCCCCAAGCCCCTGGCCTTCTTCTGCCCTTGCTTCATCTCGCCATGGCATGCTCTGGCTTCCACCAAGGGCTCAGCTTCACCACATGGCCCCAGCCTGGGCTTGTCATGGCTGTGCCTCATGCTGGCCTGGCAGTGACGCCGTGGCAGCAGCCCTGGCCCGGCCCCGGCGCCTGCTGTTGCTGCTGGCCCTGGAGCCTGCTCCCTTGCTGGAGCTCTTGAAGGAGGCGCGTGTGAGGGGCAGTGCTAGCCTGCACCAGGTGAGGGACCTGAGTTGGCGGACCTCTAAACCATGCACACCGTGTTTGCTTTTCGCTGCTGCCCACCCGTCCTTGACCATAACGCTCACCAACGGGCAGCATCCCAACCCTGCCCCTTTCGCCCCTGACATAATGGGTTGATTGCTGCTGAGGAGGAGGATTGTCGACATGGGTCGGTTGAGCTGGTTTGTCGAGGATGAATTGGGTAGTTGGTTGAGCCGGTTGAGGGTGAAGTTGAGGTAAAGAACGCTCCAAGGTGCCCCTCAATGACAGCCAAGGCTGACTGCAACCTCCCTCATCTCCTTCTGTGCCCAACAATGAAGTGCGGTGACATAGGTGATGTGGAAGTGGGTCTCTGACCAGCATGGCATTGACATAGGTGATGTGAGGTATGGGTGATGGTGGTGGTGGCTTGGACTTGGTGTCCTGCGCAGGGAGCAGGCCGGCCTGCAGTGGTGTTTGAGGAAGCCACCGTGTTGAGGGTGGTGGCACACAGACCGGACAGGCTGGGCAGCAAGTACTTGAAGGAGAAGTACAAACTGTCCAAGCGCCTCAAGTCATGATGGCGGCTAAGGGACAGAGAGGGATGATGGGTCACATCGCATAAGTAGCGATTTCAGATGCTGTTTATTCCCAAATGCATTTCTCACTGTGATGTTTTTCTGCTGCACGTGCATTCCTTCCTGTGCATAACGCATGGCCATTGTTTGATGATGAGGCTTTGGCTTGGTGAGTCATTAATGGTTCGACATTCCGATCGCCAGGTCGACTTGTAACCACACCATTGTGCAGCACAGTTTGTGCTTGTTTCTGCCAGTTTGTGGTCACTGGAGTTTGGCATGGATAGGATATTCTCCCCAATACAAGCAAGCTCGGTACGCACCATCATACACAACTATTGTAAACTGTAAGTGAGGGTTGAACCAAGGTTTGCATGCTTCCCTCACAAGCTGTGTTATAGGCCGTGCCTAAGGACAAGGAGGCAACAGGGCGGGTTAATCACACATGAGGTACACCCACCCGCAGCCTGGCTAGCTCAGCACCATGAGTCAGAGCCTCCCAACTCTCTTGAAAAGAGGGTGTGTCCTTTACACGAGGTTGATTTCTCGCTCATGATGCTGATTGAGCATCGAAGCACACCAGTGTGTAGAGGACTCGCTTGGCTACACGGAATGCCTGTCCTCAGCTCTATTGAATGTGTACATGATGCACTACCTGGGCGTGAACCTGGCATATATTTTGTGGGCAGATATCACCATGCACGCCTCCTCCACCCTCGACCTTCATAATGATGCCGTGATGACGCAAACTCAAGTATGTGTGCAATCGCGCTTTGTGTTGCGATGGCCGGAACAGCGAGTTTGAAACCTAAGAAGCTGAAATGCCTCTTTAACGCACCCACACCACTACTAATGCTGCGATTAGGACAGCTGCATACTTCTTAGCATCGATTAGCTTTCACTCGTCATTTGTGTCGCTCGCGCTGTCACGCGTAAGACGGAGTAGTTGTATGCTCTAGCGGTTCAACAAGACACTATGTGCACCCTTCACATTTGACTACAGTAGACTATGTGGCCTGATAGTCAAATTGACCGCGGGACTCTTCATACTCAAGCCTTTTCTGCCCGTTTCGCTGTCTACGCCCCGTATTCGTTGTAGCTAGAGCATGTGTGCATATGCGCAGTCTTCGTTCTGTCGCTAAAGCGGTTTCGGACGTCACCACCGGTTCGGTCCACGGTGCTCTCGGTCCACGGTCCACCAGCTGTCAAATGCACTCCCACTCCCACCTGGCCCGACTCGCACCCCTAGGCAAGGCAAGGCCTCTACACTTCATAGCAAAGCACCCAAGCAACACCACTATTCACCACTTGCATGCGCTGCCTGTACCAAGATGCCATGGCCTAGGTGCCACTGCCAAACCCCTTGCCCTCTCATTCAGACGTCCCTGTACTAGCATGGTTAGAGGCAGTAGAGGCGGAGGCAGCTTGCTTTAGCCTTTGCTATAGCGACAACTTGTGTCATGCATGCCGCGACGTGCATACCACATTGGTTGGGTACAATAGATGAGCAACATATACTTGATGGCAAACAGGTAGCAAGACTGCAAGCACCCTTCCCAGGCAACTGCAACGTCCAACTGCACTCCCTCCCCGTACCACCAAACCGCACCACCTCATGGCGCAACATAACATGGCACAGTATGACACATGGCTGCCATAGCTTGACCAGGCTACACAAGCAAGCACCAGGCATCACATAACTACCAAAAGGGAGAGTGACCTTAGGCAACACCCCCTGGGCCTGAGGAAAGAGCTGCTTTGGTACGCTGCTCAATGTGCTGCTTCACAAAGCGTCGAAGATTCTGCAACAAGGTCTTTTGGGCTGGTCGGTGCTTGGGTGGGATCTTATAAAAGTTGATGTAGCCCCACAACTGTGCCAAAGTGAAGGCCGCAGCTTCTTCAAGTGTGGTTGCACTATAGTCAGCTCCTCGAGGATGCCTACTGCTAGCTGCTCTCAATCGGCCGAGGCTAGCGACGGTGCCAATGTTGAGCACCAGCTGCTTGTTGCCCCCCACCATGCAAGACTCCATCACCTCCTTGCGTGCTGCTCGTGCCACTGCTGTCTTGGCGGCGGATGCACGCTCCATGTCACGTTGTTCCTTCCGGAGGGCCTTCATCCGTGGCTGGAGGTCCACGGCGTCCATGGCACGGAATGATGCAAGGTCAGTCTTGGCGATGACAGTGCCTAGCAATGCTGCCAGCCCTTGGCACGTCCATGGCACGGCCTGCACCTCGTTCTCTGACCGCTGCAGCGCTTGCAGACACCGTTGCAGTTCTGCTTCGCACTCTTGCAAGGCAGCGGCAGATCTGGCCCCTTCTGCCTTTATGGCAGCTGTTGCTGTTGATGCTGCTGCTGCTGCTGCTGCCGCTGTTGCTGCTGCCACTGCTGCATGCCCACGAGCAAGATTGGCCCTGTTGGCCTTGGTGCGTTTGCTGAGACGACCCATAGGTGACCCATAGGTGGCTGCTGAGTAGGGTGGCTGCTGAGTAGGGTGGCTGCTGAGGTGAAAAGCCACAAAGCGACACAAGATGGGCTGGGGGCTGGGGGCAGGGCTGGGGGCAGGGGTGGGGGCAGGGCTGGGGGCGGGGCTGGGGGCAGGGGTGGGGGCAGGGCTGGGGGCAGGGGTGGGGGCAGGGGTGGGGGCAGGGCTGGGGGCAGGGCTGGGGGCAGGGCTGGGGGCAGGGCTGGGGGCAGGGGTGGGGGCAGGGGTGGGGGCAGGGCTGGGGGCAGGGCTGGGGGCAGGGGTGGGGGCAGGGGTGGGGGCAGGGGTGGGGGCAGGGCTGGGGGCAGGGCTGGAGGCAGGGGTGGGGGCAGGGGTGGGGGCAGGGCTGGAGGCAGGGCTGGGGGCAGGGCTGGGGGCAGGGCTGGGGGCAGGGCTGGGGGCAGGGCTGGGGGCAGGGCTGGGGGTAGGCTAGGAGGTGGTGGTGATGGTGGTGGTGGTGGTGGCGGCCAGATCCTGCAACAATTGTCAAGCATGGTGTTGTTGAATACTAGTATGCACGAGGTCAATTACGTTCTAATTACATACGCTTTCCCTACATTGACAGCGGCACCAAGGGCGGGTCATTCTGCTCTGTGCAATGTGTTCTTCAAAAGCAACATAGCAAGCTTCGTGCACATGTACATGTCAGTCCTTACCTCGCACTTAGAGGTGCGATGCTGATTTTGTACTATCTCAGACCATGCCCTCACATATGTAAGACTATGAGCGCGCCTACATTAAGGAAACAACGTCGGGTTCATTGAGCCGGGAGGAATTAGTACCGCCGGCTGTACTTGCCCTTACAGCGTCAGGAGTCCACCACGTCATTGCGAAGCCCCTCCACAATGCACTTGCGCTGCGCGATGTCGTGAGAGCGACTGGCTGATTGGTGGGCGCACTTTTTTCGTTTACGGGGTTCCTGGCATTACGGGCGTATAGCTTACTAAGCGTTCATCGCATGCCGCACGGTGTTACGCCAATCGCACACTTCACGGCGCCGGAATGTCCATGACATGGTTGTGTAAAAGGTTTTATCAGAGTTGGGAGGGTCTGACCATGAGACCAGGGCCGGGGCCTTGATGGCAATCAGTTGTTGCAAGCAATGTTACCCTGCCCAGCAGTGTTATGCGACCCCCAAACAGTTCGCTGCCTCTGGGCGCAAGCCTGACCAACAGCGGCCGGGTATTGGCCAGGTAGCCCAGCTCCCTCAGTGTCTCTACAAGCGCCTCATCAACCCGGCACCCCACCTGATGCAGGTGCACACACTTCACACAGGGCAGCAGCTGCTGCAACGTTGTCCAGAACCTAATGCCTAATGCAACCGTGCGCTCATTGTTTCTTGCAGCTCATGGCATGGATGTTAATTCATATAGTATTCCCTCTAGTGCAGGCAACTGCATCATAAGCACCATCGAACACAAGTAAATCGACCACTAAGCAATGACAGCCCCGTTTATGCTAACGAAGGCTCACGCAAGGTTTGCATGCTTCCCTCACAAGCTGTGTGTGAGGCCATGCAACAGGACAAGGAGGCAACAAGGCGGGTTGACCACATCTGTACACCCATCTGCAGCCGCATGCTTCCCCTATGGGCAAGGGCTGTGTTCAGGCCTGTGCGATACGGGGTTACGGGTTACGGATACGCTTACATTACTTACCGTAGCTCAGTAAGCACACGCGTAAGTTCCGCCTAACCGATCTGTAAGTTCCGCCGTAAGGGGGCCCATGCAAACATGCGGGCCATCTTTTTCGCTTCTCCCCTTCCGCCTTCCCTGCTTCCTCCAGCCCTGCTTCCTCCAACTTTGTTTACGCATCGAGCCTATCTGCTTGCGAGTGTTTAGTACTTAGCACGTTACACCCAACCATCTGCATAAGCATCAACGCCTCTCTCAACCACGTGCCTAAGCAGGTCTGCACTGTGACAGCACCTGCTGAGCTGCTGGGCTGCTACCCCCCAAACCCTCCCCTTCTCATGCATGCGATGAAGTCATGCATGCAATGAATGGGCGCCCATGTCGTGCGCCACTGACGTCAGCGTTGTGCCAGCTGCCATCCAGCACCTGCACGACATGAAGTAGTAGATAGTAGTAGTAGTAGTTGTTACACTAAGGAGGTAGGGCTTGAGAGGATACAAGCCAGCCTCAAAGGTAAAAGACCAAGGAGAGAACAGAGAAAAAGGGAAGGAGGAGTTGAACTACCTAGGAGAGAAAGAACGGGAAGAGATGGGAGAGTAGGTGGCACAACCAGGTAGATGGCACAGTGTGATAGGATGCCTCTTTGCCTCAATGCTACTTTGGCTCACCTCCTGATCCTAGTCCTGATCGTGGTCCTGGTCCTGGGGGGTCTTGCGCATCCACCTCTCGTACGCTGAGTGGCGCGTGGTGACCCTAACTCCATCGCAATGGATGTGCGCTCGTCGCGACACACTGATGTTGCTGTGGGGCCTGACGGTCACAGGGTGCTTCACACATACGGGAAGCGGTTGGTTCCGGACTTACCCCGTATCGCTTACGGGTTACCAGCCGGATATCAGTAACTTACCCCGTATAGTCACAGCCCTGGCTGTGTTATCTGTAATCCGGTCTGTTTGCATGCAGCAAGCATCCGGCACCAATACCTGATTCGCTACCCCAACCAATACACTACCAATACACTACCCACCCGCAGCCTGGCCAGCTCAATACCATGAGACCAGGGCCTTAATGGCAATCAGGCACAAGTCTGCAGCCTGGCTAGCCTGGCACGATGAGAGCAGGGCTGGGGCCTCCAAGTCATTCAGCTGTTGCGAGCAATGTGACCCTGCCCAGCAATGTTGTTTGACTCCCAACCACGCGGCTTCTCCGCCCAAGCCTGACACACAGCGGCCGGGTGTTGGCCAGGTTGCCCAGCTCCCTAAGTGTTTCCACAAGCGGCTCATCGCAGCACCCCACTTCCCACAGGTGCACACACTCTACACAGGGCAGCAGCTGCTGCAGCGTTGTCCAGAACTCCAGGCCCTCCGACAGCCTCCCAAAACTGAAGGCAAGCGTCTTGGTGCTCTGGCACAATGGGGCCAGGGCCTGCAGGCTGTGGACACTGGCACTCAGGTTGATGGTCTGCACTGTGATCACAGCCGCCCCCAGCTGCACCAGCTGCTGGACCACAGGCGGAGACGGCCCATGTGGTAGGGGTGGGCGCCTAGCCAGCTGCATGTCAGACCCACAGCCAGGCTCTAGGCTGGGCTGGCTCAGCGGCTGGGCGGCTGCTGTGGGCTGGTCACCATAACAGCAGATCAAGGCATTGAATCTGAACCCCTGCTTTGCATTGCAATGCCAGGTCTGACAGGACCGCATCTGGAGGCATTTCCCAGCAGCTGCCACGCATGTACCCAACTGAAAGTGGCTGCGCCAGGCTGCGCAGGGGGAGGCGGCCGGCAGTGGCCCAGCCCCAGAAGTGGCTGCTCCTCATGCCCGCAGGCCACCTCCAGGTAGCGCCAGCTGCACCAGGCCTCAGCCCTGGACTCAGCCAGGTCAGTGAAGGCTTGCACATTGAGGCGTGTGAGCTGGGTGGCTGCCAGCAGGGCGTCCAGGGTCTGCATCCCGCTCACCACCACATGTGGCAGCACCAGCTCTTGCAGGTTGGGCAGGTCCCTCAATAGCTGCTGCAGGCCAGCCTGGTCCAGGTTCCCGCTCCCTCTTGACCCATCTGCTATGAGCACCCGCAGCCTGGGCGAAAGACTGAGGCTGGTCAGGGCCTGAGTCAGAGACTGAGCATACAGGTGGAGGGTCAGGTGCGTGAGGTGGGAGGCAAGGGGGGCCAGGCTGGGCAGGGCCCGCACTCCCAGCAGAGTTAGCTTGGCCAACTGGCTGCCAGTGAATAGGGTTTCCTGCCAGGCGGGACCCCCCTGCGCTAGAGCCACATGGTCCAGGCATAGCTGACGCAAGCGCTGTGACAGCTGCGGGTGGCTCAGCAGGCTGTGCAGAGCTGGGACGGTCAGGGCCGAGCAGCTGAGACTCAGCTTCGTCAAGCCCGGGTAGTTTGTGGCCAGCAGGTCGGTGCAGGCAAGTGGCCATTGCTGGAGGGAGGTGAAACGGCAGGCTTCGCGCAGGCTGAGGTGCTCCACAGCTGCCAACACGCCAGAGCTGCTGGTAGCGGCTCTGATAAATCGCCCTTCGTCGTTCCTGATCGCCACCTTCGTGACAATGAGGCTGAGTGGTTTGCTCCTGGTTTGTAGAAGATCTCGCACACATGTGGGCAGAAGAGGCGCGTCAGGCGCTCCTGCTTGCCATCTCACGGTGATGCACGGCTCGTCGTGCAAACTGGCTTTCAACATGTTGCGACATGTCGTAGCCAAGGACCGATGTAATTTGGGGTCCACGGCCTTCGTGTGCTCTAGGATTCGGCACAGAACATCATCGGGCAGCATGGTCGGACTCAGCACTGCAGCCTTCGACGCTTCGCCGATGCGCACAGCCATGACGGAGGTGTGCACAAGATAGGCAGCACCAGCAAGATGACACCGCGTTGGCGATGGTGATGGAGGGAAAGGAGCACGTCGGCGGACATGGCAGCAGAAAGCCATGATCCATTGTCACTTTCCCATCTCCCTTGGGTGTTCTGCTTACGTGTGATGGAAGATGGCTGCCACCTTATACAGCGCAGTTCTCACAAACCTTAGCTTGCCAACCTTGGCCAGCCTGCCCACCTCTAGTCATGCATGTCCTGCTTTGTTGATCACAAGCATGCCATCTGCAAGTCTGCAGGTCTAACAGTCACACTCCAACCCCTTGGCCCCTTTACCCTAACCCTATCCCATCACCAACACCTCCAAGTCTCCTACACCCCCACATCCCCCCTCCCCCTCACTTTCCCCCGACATCGAAGTCCCTTCCCTACCCTACCCGGCAGCCAGGAAGAAGCCCCCTCTTGTCCCTCTTCTCCCCGCCCAATCTCATTCCTCTTCTCCCTCTCCTGCCTGCCCTCTCTTCTTCCCCTTCTCCCTCTTCTCCCTAACCCCTCTAAGAAGTGGCTAACCACCTGCCGGTAAGTAGCTGACGCCCAGCCCAGCCCAGCTGGCCTCCTGCCCCTTGGCCTCTTCCTCCGTCCCTCTCCTGTCCCACCACCACCACCTCCAAGTCCGCAACCCCGTCTCCCCCCACCCCAGCGGGCAGCCTGGAGCCAGCGCTAGAGCTAGTAGTAGCAGCCAACACAGCCCTCACTAGCCATGCCAAGTCAGTCACCCCACCCACCTCTCCCACTCACCCGCCTCCTCCATACTAGTAACATACACTACCCACCCAGGTCACAGACGTACACTACAACATTGATTAGACCTTGTTGTAATACCATGGCTGTAGTGCTTTGCATGCGTGCAAGACATGCGGCATGGCTGACTGCATGGCATGGCATGTTTGTTTCTTGCAGGTCACCTCCTTGTTCTTGTCTGGGTTCCAACCCACCTCTTCAGCTTTGGCACAGATGAAGCCCAGCCAACATCGGAATGTAGCTGAGCCCACAGGGCGCACCTGATAAGTACGAGGGCACTAGTGCCACTTTGCGTGGCATGCCTAGCATGCTTTGTGTCCTACCATGCACAGTGTTATGGCAGCAAGCCTAGTGCTCTGTATGCAGGCTTGGTGCTTTGATGGTAGGCCTTGTACTTTGGCAGAAGGTCTTGTGCTCTGGCCGTGACTCAGGTCCCACAAGGTCAGGTAAAATGGCTCGATAAAATGTACCGTCACTTTTTGTCGCGTATACTGAGCTCCAAGAGGTCAAACCGCGACGCCCCGCTGCGGCGTGGTGCTCCGCAGCTTGGCCTGCGAGGGACGGGCTAAAGTCAACATTGCCCCCCTCCGCGGTATCCTGGCACCAGTGACTCCTTGCACCCTGACGGTAGTGCACATGAATCAACAACGCCGCAACGACGAACGTGGTAGAGCGGTCACTAGTCGGTCGGTCGGCGTGCCGCGATGGGGTGCCGGCATGCAAATCTGCAGTGCTGTTTTTGAGGTCGATTTGCTGCTTGTTGCTGCTACGCATCCGTCTGGTTTCTGCGCCCTAGCTTTGGGGTATGCTCATAGCTCCTACGGGAAGGATCTGCAGTGTGTTACATCTGCCCTGCGCAGGTTGGGAGGCTCATGCAATTACATTTAGTTGAAACCTCATTTCTGGGCAGGCACTACATCAAACGCTGTGCTGACCTCATGTGGAGATGCAAGCGGTCTGCCCCGAGAACTTCTGCAACTTTTGGTAGCGTATCCTTTAGGTTAGCACCCATAGATACACCCAGACATACCTACCATGCTCATGTCTAAATTACCCCATCATCTCGCGCTTACCAGGCTGCGAAAGTACTAGAGGCTCGTTCTGGTTCCTCCAAGCTACCACCAGCGTCCATCAGCGGCGCAAATGATGCAGACTGGCGGCCATTGATAGCGATGGCACCCCGCACTAAGCGTAGTAAGAATAGGAAGGATCGGAAAGCATAGGACAGCAAAGGGAAGCATAGGGAAGCATAAGAAAGCATAGGAAGCTCTCGTCGTTCATCAGCCCTCTCAATAATGTCGTCGAAGGAGAGACCAGAAAAAAACAATTCCTTCGGACATGCTGCCTGCAGCTCGTAGTATATGCTTTGATGTGGTGGAGGAGTAGGGCCATTGCAACGCTTAGGCATGTTGCGAGTGAGCTGCGGCAGCCCGATGCGAGATGCGAGCCACCTGGTCAACCGACATAACCGCCGGCCCTCGCGCTAGCGCTGTTGTGTACCGTACCTACCAGCACCCGCTTAAAAAAGAACGCCGCATCCATCTACAGTAACCTTGCCAGCTGGACACTTGGCAAGGGTTGGTGGGCGTCCAGGCCGTGCAGGCCCTTTGATGCAGTAGGCATATCGGGAAGGCTCGCTGATCAAGGCTGTGTAAGCGCGGCATCAAATGGCTCACGGTACATTTTGCCAAAGAGACCTTGTGGGACCTGACCGTGAGCCAGTGTAACATCGATGAGTTCCCTGCATCGATCCCCCAACGAATCGATGGATGGAGCCGACTCGAAACATGCCTCGAACATGCCCCGAACATGCCGAAAACATGCCTCGAACATGCCTCGAAGTCACACAAATCGATACCCCCATCGAATCGACAGCTTACCCCATCGAAAGACTGGGCCGATATCAGTCGGCGTCGATACCTCTATTCGGTCCGCAATCGAGGCGGGATCGGCGGGGGGGGAAATGTCCGACGAGGGCGGTTGGGCGGGCGATTGAGCGGTTGATTGGGCGGACGACCGCCCCGCCCAGCCCCGCCCGCCTCCCCCCCGATAGCGGGGCACGTTGGCGGGCATGGCAGCAAAATCCATGATCCATGGTCTATTAACACCGTCAGTGAAAGTCCCGAACCCCTAGAGGGGGAGGGCGGCCAAGCAGCCTAACGGCTGACGGCTTAAGCGGTGTATGCCTCAGGCGTTCCCAACTACCTGAAAACCACCCCCCTGTGATACGAAGCCCGTATCTCCGCAGCCACTCAGTCAAAAATATATGTAAACAGTGCTTTGAACAGAGGAGAGTCATATCTACGAAATGGCTGACGCAGCAAAAACTATCTCCCTCTCAGCGGTGCTCAGTGCCTGTCCAAAGATACACATTTGAATTCATGCGATTTCGCCACATGCGAGACGCGCCGCACTAGCACGCTTCGCCACGCTGTTGTGAGTGGCACCTGCAACACGCAGCAGCAGTCGGAACATGTTTTGCTTTTGGCATGTGGACGCGACGACGGCAGTCGTGACCACTGGATACCACTATGAGCTTTTGGAGCTGCTGCTGGCGCTAGTGCATTACCGGCTGCTCTACTACGCTTAAACAAGGTGCTAGGTGCAGTACGTGGTGTTGTCTCACCTTGCTTTGCTGCCCTCGACTTTTTAGCTGCAGGTGCCCCACGCTTACGGGACGTGCTTGCCGCTGCCAGCTGTTGCTGCTGCTGAGGGGGTGCACCAGCAGGCTCAGTCAGCTCAGGGGTGGTGCCTGCAGGTGTCAGCTGCTGCTGAGGGGGCGCAGCTGCGGCAAGCTTCCCACGGATGTGGGTGCACACGTGGCTCAGTAGCTTGGGTACCCTCCAGCTCGTGTGTACCTCCTGCTTGTGAAACTGGAGGTATGACTGAAGCTGCTTTCCTGTCATCTTCTTTGCCTCCTCAACAGTTGTGTGGCTAAAATCATGCCCCCCCAAGGCAAGGGCATGGGCCGCTGCAAGCCGCTGTTGGCACGCATGGTCACCCACATTAATCACAACCCTCCCGACCTTGTGCGCTGCATCTGTGATCTGGCGCTCTGCCTTTGCTGACCGCTGTGCTGCAGCTGTGGCATCCTCCTTACGCCGCACTTCAGCACGGAGCTGACCCATATGCTGTTGCAAATCATGAACATCCACAGTCTTCATGGCCTCCTTGCATGTGTGCAGGGACATCAACTGCAGCAGAGCTGGCAGCTCCATGTACCTGCCACCACCATGCTTCAACAGCTGCAACAAGGACTCCACTGGGGCATTGGAGATGGGGCAGGCAAGGTAGTACTGTTCGAGGTGAAGGCGCAATGCGGGGCTGCCAGGGTCGCCGTTCACAGCCATGGCACGAATGTCAGATGCATATTGACGCCAAGTGCCATAAGGGTCCTCTTGCTGCTGCTGCTGTGCTGCTGCTGCTGCTGCTGCTGCTGCATCCGTTGCTGCTGCTGCTGCTGCTGCTGCCCATCCTCAGGCGGCGGCAGCCGTAGCTCGGCATGGTACACCACATCAATCGCCACTTCCATGCGCGTAGCTTGGTCTGAGCTGCCGAGAGCAGCGAAGAGGTGGGGCAAGGCCATTTGAGCCTGCACATGATGCTGGTAGTAAGTCCACATAGCACCACAGTGCTCCTGCAAATAGGTCGCAAGCTGCTGCTTCTGCTGCTCGCGCTGATCTGCTGGCACCAAGTGTTGCAGCTGGCTATGCAGACCTGCCAGAAGGGGCAATGTGTCCCAGGTCCCCAGACGAGCTAGCACATCCTGGGTGTGGCGGTAGAGCTCAAAAGCGTGCAGGCCGTCATCCTTGCTGGCCCACATGAGCTCGGGCACCAAGAAGCTCTCCCCAACCACTGCCACCACGCTGAGCCTGAGCAGCAGGCTGTTGTCTTGGAGCAGCTGGCTAAGGGTGACAGCCCATGGTGGAGACATGACCCTTCTGCCGCTCAAGCAGCTGTGACACAGCATCTCTCGCATGCGCCCAGACGCGCAGCATGGTCACCGTTGAGCTGATGTAGCTGGCCCAGCGTGTGTCACACGGCACTTGGGGCTTAGCGCCCCATGCTCCCATGCCGAGCGGCACCCAATACTGGGCCAGCAAGCTGGCAATGGATTCAATGGCTGGGCGGATGTCACCACCCAATGCAGCTAGCCCAGCCAGCAGGGTGTTGTGTATGCCGTGGCTATAGCAGGGCTGCGCCCGAATGCAGCCAGCCTGCCCCTTGCTCTGCAGGAGCTTGCTCATGCGGGTGACAACACCACCATATTCACCCATGTTCACAGCTGCACTGTCTGCTGTGATGCTGGCGATGCAGGCAGTGTCGAGGCCGTGGAGGAGCAGCTCCTGCATGATGACCTGGACATGAGCTTCTGCCGTGCCAATAGGCAAGGGGATGATAGCCAACACATCAGTGACTTGGGTGGTGAGTCGGCCTGCCCCAGCTGCAGCCTCAGCCCCAGCCCCAGCTGCTGCCCCAGCTGCTGCCCCAGCCCCAGCCCCAGCCCCAGCTGCAGCCCCAGCTGCTGCCCCCCCAGCCCCAGCCCCAGCCCCAGCCCCATCTGCTGCCCCAGCCCCAGCCCCAGCCCCATCTGCTGCCCCAGCCCCAGCCCCAGCTGCTGCCCCAGCTGCTGCCCCAGCCCTAGCCCCAGCCCCAGCCCCACCACCGGGCCTCTGCTCCCAGACTTCTGACAGGTGCTGCGGGGTGGCTGCTGCTGTCACTCGCAATATGAGCACCTTGCAATGGCGATCGCATGTGCACCCATCAAATTGCAGGTGAATTGCCTTTGCGCGCAATAGTTGCTCTGAAAGCAGGTAGCAGAGCAAAGACATGCGGTTATTCCTAGCCTCAGGCCCCCCTCAGCCCCCCTCCAGCCCCCCCCTCCCACTCCCTTCCACCCCCTTCCACCCCCTTCCACTCTCTCCCAGCCCCTTTCCCCCCACGCCACCCTGCCTTCCCCTTTGCATCTTACCAAGGGTCTTGCGCCGCATGTAGGTGGACACGATGTGGAATTCACGCCCAACTGTGGATGTCTTGCCTGGCCGGTGTGGGTTGGGGAGGACGCACTGCTCAGAGACGAAGAATTGCCGGCACTTGGAGAGGGCACGGCGGCTGACACCGGTCTCTAGATGCAACCTGACGGTGCTCAAGCAGTGGTGAGCATTGTAGGGTGCAGTCCTGGCTGCTGGCCTCCCCACAGGGCCCTCTTGAGTTGGAATGAAAATGTCTGTTGGTGAGAGTGCGAGGCCGGCTGGGCTGAGCTGCTCTGCCATGCTGCCCATGGGCCGGCCATGGCTATCCAGCCTTCCGTAGCCAGCCTCTGCACACCGCCTCAACACCTCCACTGAGACGGGGTGCTGCTCCAAAACCAGCAGCTGCTGCCTCTGCTTGAAGGTGAGTGGGAAGTGGTGGGGGCGGCGTTTGTGCCGGTAAGTATGCACCTGACACAGGAGGCTGCATCGAGCGGCCCGTAGGGAGTGATTGATAGCTGCTGTTTTGCATGCCACCTGCTGCAAAGCCGTATGCTCATCTTGCAGGCTTTGGTGTGCTGCCTGCAGGTCGTCTAGGTCGCCCTGCAACCCATCCACTGTGCCCGTAAGGGACTGCTCCACATCCCTCAACCGCTGCACCTCAGCCTGCAGATCACGGTTTGTCGCTTGTGCCGTACAAGCTGCAGCCTTGATGTTGTTAGGGCAATGCAGATAGCCAGCCCTTGGCGACTTGTTCAGTGCATAGAGCTGAGCACTCTTGGCCTTGCTTAATCTCTTCTTGGTTCTCTTCATGGTTAGGTATTGAGAGGTGGGTGGGTGAGTGGCTGAGCGGGGCTACGGGCTTGGCTCGGTGGTCAGGGTGATGGGGGGTGATGGATACGGAGATGGGTGAAGGAGAGGTAGGGGGGAGATGGGTGAAGGAGAGGATGGGGAGAGGTAGGAGGCGAGGAGAAGGAGGTTGGGAGATGGTGGGTTAAGGTGTGTTGGTGGTGGCCATGTGGCGGAGTGGTCAGCCAAGCTCAGTCGGCTCCTCATGCACCTGTAGCCATCAGCATGTGTACCTTGTAAGCGGTCCATCTTGTCACATACAAACCCAATGATTGAGTTGCATAGTGCCATGGACGCGTTAATGAGTATGCTACAAAAGATTCGTGTGAGGCCAGGCTGTTGTTCAATGGTTGAAAACATATAGCGGATAATAGTTGGAGGGGGTTACTAGACCCTACTGTGCCGCCCACCAATACAGCGATACAGCGATGTCGCACACGAATTCGGGTTTCTTCACATCCTCGCCAAGCGGCCTGCACCATCAGGAAGCTCGCGCAGCCATGTTTGCCGGACTTCGGTGGTGTGCGCCACCGACATGTCGTGCATCGCTAACGGACAGCCAAGGACGTAGCTTACCGGTGTAGCTAATCACGGTCTCTGATTGGGACACATCCGGGGTCACATGTGGCTGCCCGCATCGAAAGACTCCGATGGCAATTCCAGTCGAACATTAAACGCGCACTATCGCATTGCAGCAGACGCAGCAAATGTTACATCAAATGATGGAGTAGATGGGCCGCAGTTGCATGAAGATTACCAACCCCATGTTGGGAACGCCTGAGTATGCCATCTATCCAGTGACAGCCGGACCGTCATCGCTTTCTCTTTCCCCACGAGTGTTCTGTTCGCGTGCGATGAGAGATGGCAAGCACCCCATTCAGCGCGATCCTCACCAACCACATGCGTGGTTGCCCAAAAGCTGCTGGTAACAATGCAAGCAAGACCCTAGGCATGAGGTGTCTAAATGCTGACAACCAGCAAAGGGCACAGCTACCACGCAACGGCCTGCACTACCCTTTGCCATGACCTTGTCTGTTTTGCATTGTCCATCCCTAAGCAGCTGGGATTCCCGCACCAGCGGCCCACACAAGGAGACGCATGGCTGGCACTCATATCAGCATGGAGGCCAGGGTGCAATGTCGCTGTAAGTGCCTCGCTCCCCTCCTTCTCAGTGTAACTTACCTATTGATTACCTACATTGACAGCACCGGCCTCGCAAATAGGGTGCCATTGCCGTTGTGACTTGTCTCTGCCTAGCAAAAAGGATAGAATGACAGGACCCTCACTAGGGAAGGTGTTCTGTGTGCATGGAGTAAACCTCACATGCACACTGCATGGGCGGCTTCCACCTACACTATTGCATGTGTCACAGTGTGACAGACTGAGCCAGGGCCAGGGGCTCAGTGGTTAGTGAGGCCGCTCTTCATCTGAGTCCGGCAACAGACCCTTGCGCACCGGCCTATGCGCTCCCCGTTGCTGCGGTTGCTGCTGCTGCTGGCCCTGCTGCTGCTCGCTGGCCCTGCTTCTGCTGCTGCTGGCCCTGCTGCTGGCTGGCTGCTTTTCCTCCTTCCCTGTCATGCACTTTGTCCATTATCTGGCCCTGCTGCCGGCCCTGCTGCCAGCCCTGCTGCCGGCCCTGCTGCTGGCTCAGAATGGATGCAGCGGCTGCGGCAGCAGCCCGGTGGTAATGACCTGCTGGGCCTGCAGATCGCGGCCGAGCCTGTTTAGGCAAGGTGCCCACCGCTGGGGCAGCACCAGGGGGTGAGCGGGGCCGTGCAGGGCGGGTCAGGGGGGGCCCAGGGCTGGGGGGGCGGCCTGCTGCTGGGCTCAGGGCACGAGAGGGCACGTCCTGGGCTGTGTGGGTGGTGTCAGGCCTGAGCAGGGAGCAGTAGGGGGTTCGGCAGGGTGTAAGGGATGAACTGCTGGGGTTGCAGAAGGATGTGAGCGAGGGGCAGCAGTGGGGCCGGCAGGATAGGCAGCGGTCTGCGGAGCAAGTGTGATGAGCTCATGCCCCACACTGAGTAATGTTTACTGTGTGTGTGTGATGCAAGAGACAGGTCTGTGACG